>OX421977.1:89400719-89845719 GCA_949128135.1 Parasteatoda lunata
AACTATGAATACCTTCTATAGTTATAATGATTGCAAAGAAATTCTAACCCATTTTCCATACATTACTGCAGATATTTTATGTCATTTCTGTGGAGTATATAGAGTTTGTAGCTGTAGGTGAATTAACTAGTCATTAATGTTAACTAGTCATTAACTTTTTGAACTTTGATTTTTACATTATAACTGAACTTCATTTTTACTATACTGTAAAATGAGATTTTATTTTTGTCAAGATGTGGTTTTGTCTCAGCATATTTTTGAAAGTTTTATATAAAATTTCTTTTATTTTAATAAAAATAATGTGAAAAATAATTTGTAAGTTTAAAAATTAATTTTATTTATTTCAGCCACTGAAACCATTAATCATAACCAAAAATGAAATTCAAAAGAAAGTGTTCGGACTCGGTTATCCGGCCATACCTGTGATGACTATTGATGATTTTTACTATCAGAGATTTCATAATCAAATTAAAAACCGTCCGACAGGGTAAGCCACAACTTCAAGTGTCTTAAAGTATAATCTTTAATAAAAAAAAAGTCTGTCTTTGTTTATACTAGTCTTACAGAGTTGCCACTCCATAGGGAGAGTGGAGAAAACCTGAAAAATAATGGGAATTTTAAAATCTCCTAAAATGACAGGGAAAATACAGGGAATTTTAAAATCACCTAAAATAACAGGGAAAATGCAGGGAATTTTGATTTTTTCTTTACGAACTGGAAAAATACAGGGAATTTTGGTCTTTTAAAAAATGGTGACCACTCAATGTGTAATTTATGGGATATTTAAGGTTGATATTCCAACTATACTAAATTATTTCAATTACTATGGCATTATTTAAATATGTTCAGCTGTTGCTTTTTTTTCTCTTAACTTTTTCCTGCAATCAAAACTAGTTTAGTTAGCCCAATGTAGTTTACACAAGAGCGATGTAATTATGAGTCCCCTGATTGTGTGCAATATGTAGGGAAAACACAGGGAATTTTTTCCCTATATTTGAGTGGCAACCCTCTCTAAACTTTTAAAAAATTTGTACCATCTCTAAAAAGAGAGCTGATGATACGACTCTAACAGCCAATCACTATATATTCAATGCATATTTTTTAAAACTTCTTTAGTGCTTCAGTTTTCCAAACCTTTTTTATCTAAATACTTTGCTAATCAAAAATATTTTTTTCATATGTATGACGAACTTATCGTTTTTCTTTCTCCTTTTTTCTTGATGACGATGAAATAATTTCTAAAATTAAGCATTTGCAAGAAGTAATAAGGATAATAATAATGATGAAGTGATATAATTAAAACTTAAAATTTTAAAATGCCTGTTCTGATTATGAATAATTAGCAGAGTATAGACAATAAAAATAAATCTGAAAGAACAGAATCTTGTAAATTTCTAATTTATCCTTCTGATTATATTATGTGCAAACAGACTTTGTACTTAGGTAATTTCATCATTGAGATACAATGATTAATTTAGAATTGTAAGAATTTTATAATATTTAACAAATTCTAAATGGTCATGAGTGGTAAATTGATTTAAAGAAATTTATATCATGATGTATATATACTACAAATGTTGCCATGTTTTGAGAGTTATCTTCAGTTTTTTACTTCAGTTTACAGTTTTGTACTTTAGTTTTTTCAGTTAAATGGGTTTATAAATTGAATAGTAAATAGCACAAGTCAATTCTAGTACAAGTACAATGATTTGGAAACATGCCACCCTATAAAATGACGTGTTTTTAAACTTAGATTTAACAATAAATCGAAAGCAGTCCTCCATATGAAATTTAACCATTAGTATCACCTGTGCTTAGCTTTTTACAGTTAACCATCCATGGAATATTGTAGCTCCTCTGAAAGTATGAAAATCAGATATTGTTGCATAATTTGTAATCTCTTTCACTGCTTTTTTCCCCCTTATTTATTTTTTACTTGTAGTTTTTCCAGTTTCTTCAGTTTTTTTTTCTAGTTATCTTCAGTTTTTTACTTTAGTTTTTTCAGTTAAATGGGTTTATAAATTGAATAGTAAATCAATTATTTGTAATCTCTTTCTCTGCACTTGTCCCCATATTTATTAACTCTTCGCATGTGTAAATTTAAATAGACAGTTTTTAAAAATTCATTTTATTTTAATTATCCAAGCCTCGGAACACCTGGGAAAATTGTACTTAAATTTCTTTTTTGGACACTATTTTCACATTGAATAATGTAAGAAAAAACTGATTTTTTGTTGCAACAAAGTCTGCAGTTAACGTTTTCAAACGTATAAGAAAGTCAATTTGTTGTTACTTTCTTTTATTTTTAATTTTTCTTCTTTTCAGTTAACTTTTACAGAAAGTACTATAAATTGAGAAATATAACTGTTTAAATATTTCAAATTGAATGAATAGTATCAGTTTAAATTTGCCATAGTTTTTTAAATAAATTATATAATTGTATCAAGATAAATATTTTTAGAGAAATTGAGATACACAGTTTAAATTACAGTTTTAGTTTATGTTTAAAACGAATGTTAAACGCAAAATTTGCAAAATACTGAAGAAGAAAGGAAAAATATATCAATGCCTTAATTGATTTTATTTATTTCTTCTTCACGAAGTTACATTTAACTCATGAAAATTTATTTAAAGAAAGGAATTTTATGGGAGGATTTTTTGATAAGGTGCCAATTATAGGTAATCGGCTAAAAAATTATATTCACTTTCTTTTAAATATATCTGGATGACGTTTAATAGGGTTTTTTTTCTACTGTGTGACAGATCAATTGATAATTGTGGAAATTTTTCTTTAAATCTTGAATCAATTCATGCATTATATTTTTAATGGCTTTTCATTTATATAACAACTCTATTAATTGAAATCAAACTTAAATAATGTGTTAGCCTATTAATATTTTTAAAAAAAATCTTTTTTGCATTGTAGTTGCAAACTCTACTGGATTTTGCCAGTTTCTCCTGATCTACTGGTTTGATAAAAATTGTCCTGATTTTTGTACATTTTAGAAAATTCCCTAAAATTGATAATGTTTCCTTAAATAATCCTTATTGAAATAGAATTTTTACGCTGGTTATTGCTTGCTTGAATATTTAAATAACTGTTATTAATACATAAAGAAACGAGCCTCATTTTTAAAAATCAGTTAACTATCTTTCATGAATTAAATACCTATTAATATTCTGAATTAATAGTAAACATAATACATAAAATTTCAAGTTCATTTAATGTTAATCATAACTGGAAAATATAACAGTTTTTTTTTAATATTTATTTTGATGTAAAATATTTAGTACATTTTGCAACAAGTATTAAAAAATTCATATTATTTGGTAAAATCTACTGGATTTTAACCTGTCCATGTTGGCAGCTTTGTTTTTAACATTTAAAAAAAAATTTTTAAACAAACATTTAAATCACATTTTTAGGATGTCACTGCAAGAAAAAGCTTTAAAAGGAGAAGATTTGAGTAAAGATTCTGAAGAAATGGAAAAAGAAGAGCAACTGGACAAAGACGATCCAATCGCATTAATGAAAGCAAGACAATGGGATGATTGGAAGGATGGTCTGTATAGTGTGCAAAATTAAAAACGTTCAATTTAGGGATCGGATTTTAATGTACTAGTATATAATTTGAATAGTTCAGGGATCTGTCATTTAAAGTATATCCAAAAATGTTCTCCCTCTGAATAACTACATCGTTTTCCCATCGATCAAATTTTGATTCTTACACCTTTGAGAGGACGCCGGAATTACGGCGAAAATTCTCCTTCATTACTAATTTAAAAGAGAAAAAAAAATTTAAATGATTTTAAGGTAAATTATGTTATAAGTAAATTTTGTAGCCAAATACATGATTGTATATTTTACAATTCTTAAACAACTAATTAAAATGACGTCGTACTGTGGGAGAAAATTTTCATTGCAAATTCTCTTTCTCCTCCGTAACTAATTTAAAATTAATTTAGACAAACCCAGAGTAAGCCATGAAGATTCAAATACTGAAAAGAAATTTCTAAAGTATCAAAATTAAAATAAATTATGAGAAGATAACTTAGAATTTTGGAATGGAGAAGTTCTCTTCAAATAATTTGTTTGCATTTTGATAGTTCGACCTTTTTTTTTTCAGCAATTGAAACTTCATTGCTTACTCTAAGTTTGCCTGTACTCACTTTTTCTTTCATTTAAATTAGTAATAGAGGTAAAAGAAGATTTGCAATGAAAAGTTTCTTCCCCGTAGTATGGTGTTCTCTTAAGAGGACGCCATACTGCGAAAGAAATTTTTCGTTGCAAATTCTCTTTCTTCTTCATTACTAATTTATAAAAAAAAAGAAAAAGTAAGTTCATGCAAACTTAGAGTAAGTCATGAAGTTTCAATTGCTGAAAAAAATACTTCAAAATATTAAAATGCAAACAAATTATTAGAGGAGAACTTCTCCATTGTGTAATCCTAAGTTATCATCTCATCATTTATTTACATTTGTATGTTTTTAAATTTTCTTTTCCGCATTTTAAACTTCATGGCTTACTCTAGGTTTGACTGAACTCATTTTTTCTACACTTGAAATTTTAAATTAGTAATGAAGCAGAAAGAGAATTTGCGAGGAATAATTTTCTTCTGCGGTATGGCGTCCTCTTAAGGGGCCACAAGAGTTTGTGATCTGCATTTGTATGTTTCTGGTTGACAAAGGAGGATTAGGGGTGCTAGCAATGTTTACACAAAACATTAAAATAACCTTATTTTTGAAAAATTTCAATTTTGAAATAAAGAATAAGTTTTGGGAAAGAAAATTTTTTTTCTAACAATTTGAAAGGTCAAGAATTTTAACCACCTAAAGAAATCACAATAAAATGAATAAAACTTAAATTTTATTTCGTACAACATTCGTTACATTCGTTTATTTGAATTTTTTTAACCTAAACCTAAATTTAGATTTACAAAAAAAAAGAAACTCAGGCAAACCTAGAGAAGTCATGAAGTTTGTATTGCTGAAAAAATTACTTCAAAATATTTAAATGCAAACAAATTATTAAAAGAGAACTTTTCCGTTGCGTAATCCGAAGTTATCTCATAATTTTTTTTCCATTTGTATATTTTAAAATAGTTCGGTCAGGAGAGCAGTTAAAGTTTTAGTCTCCTTATTATTAGTTTTTAATTTAATTTTTTGTGTTTATCTATCTCAAAGAAAGATTTTGGACTCTTTTACTTGTTTATAAAAACACAATTTAGTGAATAATTAAATAGTTTATTAATTTTATGAATTTAAAATGTAATATTTAAGATTAATTTATAATAATTATCGAAACATTTTGAATTGTAAGCCATACAACTGTGTGTATTCTTTTAAACTATATAGACAAAAGATATAGAACAAAAGACAAAATCAAAAGATTTGAGCAGAACAGTTGAATAGTTCTTGAGAAATAAAAATTTTAAAATATCATTTTTTAATTTCTTTTTACTCGTAAACAATTTGACCCACTCTTTGTACTTTCTCTTTTTAATGGAATGTGTTTTGATACTATGAGGAACATAGAAGCATGTTTTCTTGTTTTATTCACTGACTTACGATTTTTACAGTTTTTTCTGATTTAAGTTTTATCTTATCCTTAAAGTTTTATCTTATCTTTTTATCCATTAATTTGCAAAATTACTTGCTTAAATAATGATTATTTTCATATGGATTTTTTAGTACACCAATGTTGCGAAAGACTTATGAATGGTATTGAAAAAAATTGTTTAGTTATGTTAATCTAGAATAGATTAAAAAACAAATATGCATCAAATCATGTGCAGGTTACTTATGTTGCTTTGCATATATATATATATATTTTAATATTTGAATTACATGTTTCAAAACTAGAATTTTTTTTCTGTTTTGTCATTTCAGATAATCCACGCGGAAGTGGGAATCGGCATAATAAAGGCTAAGAAAAGTGTGGAAAATAGATTGTTCCACAAATTTGCACTTCTTTACCTATTTTTTCAGTGTAAATAACATTTCCAAATTTTTTTTCTTTGAATTCAAAAAATTTTGTTTTTTTCTTCAATTGTCAAAAATTTCTTATACACTCATGTATATATTCACTTATTTGTCAAATATTTTACTTTGAGTTTATATTTGTCTTTCAAAATAAATGTTGGGGAAAGCTGTAAGGCTACTGAAGTTAAACTTAATTTTTATGTATAGAATGCCTGAAAAGTCTGAAACCAGTCAAATGTCTGGAGAAAAGTTTATTTAATTAAAAATAGCATTAGTTGCATCTTCTGAAAGAGAAATATTTTCAAAAATTACATTTTATTGTACTGTATTTGATCCTCCATCTGAGCAAAGGGTGGTGGAAAACTTCAAAATCATAAATGAGTACCACCATTTTTTATTGCAGATATGAATATTCCGGCAAAAAGTATCCCAATTTGAGTAACAGGTTGTTGCATTATAATTCATAGATGGTACTGTAATCTCAAAATAAATTGAGTAAAACATTTTTTAATGCAGATATCTCGTGTCTGATTGAAAAATTAAAATCGTAATGTTAGATGTTTTAAAACCTATCAAATTATTGCAAGTTTGACCCCCACACTAATCCAGTCTCTCCTTTGGAGAAAACCCAGCTTTAGTTGGGTATCATTGAGTTGTAAACATTGTATATGTGTTTTCTTCAGAAATTAGACTGTTTCCATACTTTTTGGACACTATATAATACTATTATACAGTATTTATTTTTTACATGTGTATTTTGTATTTTTTTTTAATTCATGAATAATTAAGTTATTTCTCATGACAAACCCCAACCGTTTTCGAAATTGATGTGGAGTAATACTAAATAGAATTTGTTAATGAAAATATAATAGGATTGACATAATTTTTGTGAATACAAATTGTCAACTTTTTATATTGTAAAAACAGTGGTTTAATGAAATAAAAATAATGCAGCATTTTAGTTCTTTTTTTTTTATTGTATTATTTTACTGTAACAATTTTAAGCTGTTTCAATTGGATTTTTTTTTTCACTCCTTCTAATTAATTTGATTAAAATACCGAACATTTACCAAAACAAAATTAGAAGTTTCCAAAATCAAATAATTATATTTGATATTTTATATTTTGTTAATTTACACACCCTCCTATTTTATCACAAGGCTGTCTACTTTTCTACCTAAAAAAAAAATTCAATTGTGTTTTATTAAACAATAAAAACCACTTTTTTTTTTTTTTGTAAATTGAAAATGAGCTGTGCAAAATTTATCCATTTTCAATATGTTTGTTAACAATAGTGTGATTTTAATTATCATTTCACCATTTGAAAATAACATTAAAAAATTCTATGTCTTAAATTATGTGAAATTGTCTATAACATTGAAACAAAATTCAGAAAAATAGCCTAATGCATTACCAATTTTTTCCAAATAATTTATGATTTGAGAAATTTCTATAATTTTTTTACTTTTTGAAGAGTTATCCATTTTAAAACAAGCAATGTAAATTTTCTCTAAAATTATTTAAATAAATTAAAAAAAAAAAAATTTCTTTAGTCCAAAGTGAATAACACCTTCCTTTGACACCTAATTCAAGACCTAGAAATCTAGTATGTTTTTTTTAATATATAACACTATATTATGATACCAAATTAACAAAATGGTACATTCGGTATCATTTTCTTGCAAAAGACTGTGAATTATTATTTTTTAGTGTAGTGAGTAATCCTAAATAGGTAAACAGGATGATCCGTCAGCACCTTGCTTTATATACTTTTATAATCCTCATGAAAAATGAAGTATAATATGAAAAGTAAAAAACATATAATAGGTTGTAAGCTAACAAAAACAATAGAAATCCCTACTGAGGACGGTTGGACTAACAAACCTATTTAAGTGCCTAATGAAATAAAGAGGACTTGAAAGACAATAATAAAATTTACCTCCAAAATTCATCAGATAATCCAAATGATAGTGGTTTTGCTCATTGCTATATGGTTTTGTTCTCATCTTAATTATCATAGATTTGTGACCCCTAATGAGCCCCGTGGCAAAATCACGGCGACATTGTAGCAGAACGTTAGAGTTCTTGCAGAAAAAATTTTCCTTTTAAAAGTAAAAAATTTTGGTTTTCTTTTCTGTAAAAATTGTCGAAATTTTTTTTCTCTAAAATTATACTTAAAAGATACCTTTTTCACGCATCGGAGGGGATAGAAATGTTCAAAATATTTTGATTCTTATTTGAGAAGAATGAAAAATAAAGAATAATGAAGCAAAAAATTTCTTTACTGCAGAAATGTTTGAAAGATTTTTTCCATCCACAATTATATTCAGTAGATGCCTTTTTCACGCATCAGAGGGGAAAAAATGCTCGTTATTTTTTAAATTCTTATTTGGGAAAAATAAAAAATTGCTTTTTTTTTTCTTTCACGGATTTTTAAATTTTTTCTGTGTGATGTTGATTTACGAAATGCGAAAAAAGAAATAATTAGTGTGTTTCCTCTTACAAAATAGGAGAATATCGCCCATGATATTAGAATAAAAAAATATTACATACTCATTTTAAAAAAATACCTACAATTTTATTATATCCAGACAGATTTTTTGTGTGAATACGTTTCTGTTACTTTGAATTTTAAAATTTAATGAATAACATGTATTTTAATTATTATTAGTAGTATCTTGCAGAAAGATATTAGTGGCAGAGAGGTTTGTCGCAGAAAGCCCAAAAAATTTCTGCCACAGGGCTAATGAGTGAACTCTTTCAATTACCCTTTCAACAAGGATTTGATTGTATAGAAGGACAAGATACGAAAGACCAAAAAAAAAAAACTCACCCAAAATAACTTTTGTTCTAGTGATCGGATTTTTTCCTTTCTACGTGTCAATTATGCTAATTTATCTTATGGAGTTATGAATTAAAACACAAAAGCGTATTTACACTGAATAAACATACCTTATTTTTAAAAGATTTAGATTTTTAGCTCCACTTCCATTACCAGGGTGTATAACGTTTTTAAAAGCCCTTAAAGGTGCTTTTTTTATTTGGGGTTTGTAAAAGTGTTTAATATTCTATCTTTTAAAAAGAGACTTTTTCTTTGCCGTATCGATTGTCATTCTAAATTACAAAAAAAAAAAAAAAAAAGCACTATTTTCATAATTTTTTTCTGCGAAATTTTTCAGAAACTAGTTATTTTATCATGATTAGGTAAAGTTTTCGAAAATGTTTTTGAATTTTATTGATTTTATGTTTATAAATTAAGAACTTGAAATGATAGAAAAAATAATTTTATTACTGCTCAGATCCTAATTATAATTTTTTCTTTTTTGGAAAGGGATTAAAAATATTTGAGTGCTTTAAGTACTTAAAAGGTGCTTATTTTTTGTTGATAAATCTTGCTACGCACCCTGTGTTAGTATCAATTTTAATGATTCAAAAGAGGTGAGCGCAAATATGCTAATTAACCTTATGGAGTTATAAATTAAAACATAAAAACGTACTTACACTGAATAAACATACCTTATTTTAGACACATTTGGTTTTTAGCTCCATATACATTATGTTTATAATTCCATATCCTTAGGATTTTAGTTCTGGTTTTTTTTGAGTTTTTTTTTTTAAATGTCCCCCGACTTAATTTTAAGAATATCGGTCGACCAAATAATACAACAAAAGTCATAAAGGAAATAAATATTATTTTTATTTTCCCATTAACAATTTTTTTAATATTTTCTTTATTAAATTTACATATTATACAATTGCAAAGGCAACAATGCAGCTGATACAGAAATGGTTGAAAGAGTATAAATAATGATTTACTATAATTTTATTATAATTAATAGCGTATTATTTTGCTTTTTAATCAATTCTAAAACAAAATTCCTTATTAAATATGGAATGGAAAAACATTTGAAAAAATTTTCCAAAACATCTCACCATATATTTACTTATTTCTTAAAAAATATGTATATAAATATAAATAAACAAAATGTCATCAAACTTGATCAATATAAGTGGAATATATTTAACAATCTACAAAAAAAAAGAAGCGCACAAAATAAAAAACTAAGACGGCAACAAGAAATCACTAACAATTTGAAATGTGAGTCGAATGTTACTGCATATATCACTGATAGTCTTGCTGATAATAAAAAGCAACTCATTGGGGATACGGTCTATACTGTTGTTGGGGATAAGGATAATTTTGATTAGGAGGTGCGTATCCAGGATAAGCAGGCAATTGAGTGGGCGGTCCTTGATAACCAGGAGCTGTAAAGAAACAGTATTAGTATTATTATTTGCATGAAGAGTAATCAAATATACAGGGTGTCATTAATGAGGAATGTAAGAGATGATATAATTTGCAAAAGTAAACGATGTGGGGTCACCATAAACACCCAGGAAAAAATTCCTTGGTTTTTCTATCCGGATTTTATTGAGTTTCTCTGATTTTTGCTATTAAATTTGTATTATTTATTTTTAAGTAATGCCTCAATCTTATACATAAAATATATTACAAAAGATATATACTAGAGTCGAAAGTATATATGTATTAGGGCTCGAAAAACCGCCCGTCCTCGACAGTAAAAAATTCCCCCGAGGGAAAACGACTTTCTCGAATCCGACGTCTGTGTGGACGGCCATTATCCCGTTAATGTTCGTAATAAATTTTCAATTTTTGTTATCTTACAAGAGTCTAGCGTCTCACTTCTAAAATGACCATCTAATCTAGAAATCCCGTAATACTGCGCATGGTGGAATCAATGTTTTTTTCTGTCTGGGAGTACTGCAGTGGGTGAAAGGGGCTTTTCAGCTATGAACTTACAAAAAAACACATTATGTACTGGTTTTAAACAAAAAGCGTTAAACGCAATTATGAACATCTACCTAAATGGAAAACCCCTTTCAGATTTATGTGCAGAAACCTCTGTAAATCATTGGCTTGATTGTGGAACTGGCAAACGTCATATTTGATTCTTATAAAAAAACGCAGTACCCTCGGATAAATTTACATTCCAGATAACTTGACCTTAGTCATTTAAATTATTTCATAAAAGAAATGCTAGGTTACTATTAGTAACCTAGTATTTCTTTAAAATACTGTATAATGTAATCCTAGTAACTACTAATTCATTGTGCAATTTATATAAATGTTTGTAATAAATAAGAGAAAATTATATTTTTATTTATTTAGAAACTACATGTTAGTTTCACAGGAGGATGGGTACATTGTTGGACAAACCGTCCTCGAGGATGGGTAAAATTTCTGAGTTTTTTCGAGCCCTTATATATATATAGCACAATAAAAACAAAAAGGATAAAAAGAAAAAATAAAGTTAATAAGTTTTATTTACTATGCATGAGTTGCAGGGATATAGAACTCATAAAATAAGTTAAAAATATAGATAAAACAAGATAGATAAAATAATCTATAGATAAAATAATCTACATTACATTTACTTAATTTTAATAATTTCTCTTCTTATATTTACATCTTTATTATTTTCCTTGTTTTCTTTTGAACTTTTATATATATATTTAAGTTCACCGGACAAAAAATTAGTCACCCTAGTGCGCAAGCACTGATGAATTGTTAGGTTTCATTAGATGACACAGTAGTCAAGTGAAGTGCTCAACCTCATGTGTACCAGTACATGCGCTCTACCTCAATGTGATCAAAGGCAAGTAGGCATCAATGAGATATTTTTGTTTAAAGAGGAAATTATGTGTAAATATGGCTAAGTGTAAGGATGTGACAAAAAGGGGCAATTGTGTTAGGCTGTGCACATGGTTATACGGTGAATGAAATTGCTGGATTTGTTAGTGTTTCGATACAGACTGTTCAACGTGTCTACAAGCAGTGGTGTAATACACGTGGTCACAAACGAACGACGTCAGAATTGTGGTTGGAAAGAGATCCTGTATGAAAGGAACTGGAGAAATGTTTCAGGACTTGTCAATCAAAATCGCTTCTAAACCCCGAACGAAATTGCTTCAGTTAGTGAATGTAGGTCAATCCCAACTTGTAAGTGATAGAACATTGCGACGGGAGCTGCACGCAATGGACATTTCTAGTCAAACACCTCGTAAGAGGCCATTGCAAACACAGGAAGCTACGTGACTTCAGTGGGCTAGAAATCACCGAACATGGACAGTTGATGACTGGCACAATGTAATATGGTCTGAGGAATCCCGTTTTTGTCTTTATTCAAATGATGCACTTCCTTGAGTGCACCGAAGACCAGATGAAGCATTTCATCCTGACTGTGTGCAAGATCAGGTTCAAGCTGGAGGTGGGTCCGCCATGTTTTGTGGGTGTTTTTCTTATTATGGATTGAGCCCCCTAATTGAGGTGATCACTAGCATAAACCAACATGTTTATTTGAATATTCTGGATGCTCAGGTGCTGCCTTTCAGTCAACATCTTCATGAAGAGTATCCTGTCTATACCCTTATTTTTCAAGACGACAACAGCAAAGTCCATCGACCTGGAAGAATATATGACTGGTTTTATGAACACTCAATTACATCTCGGCTGGCCAGCAAAATCATCTGACTTGAACCTCATTGAAAATTTCTTGAATATGTTGGAACGGAAAAAACACTGAAATCAGCATTCTCACAATTTGGTGGATTTGCATGATCAAATCCTCAGCAAGTGGCTTAAACTGGATTGGACGTACCTGCGAAACCTTGTGGACTCACTTTCTAAGCAAATCCAGGCGGTTATCAAAACCAGAGGCTGTGTTACAAGTTATTAAATTATGTTTTTCATGATTTCTCTAAGGATGACAAATTTTTTGTCCTGTGTGCTTTTATATATTAAAGATTATAGCAAGAGCAAACACTACATGTTCTTTGCTTTGCTATATTGTACATTTTGACAAGTAATGTTACTCTGATTTAACAATCATTTTATAATTCCTAGTGCCTTGTAATATAAGGTTACAACTGTATTTACAATGTATTATCTAAATCTAAAGTTTTTAAAACCATGACTTACAAAGGTTTATACATTATTTCTCAATAATAACAAACTCACCAGGTGGAAATGGAGGCATCATAAGCTGGCCATATGGATTATAAGCATTTGGAGCAGATGGATAAGGATATGTAGGATAAGGATAAGCTGGATAAGGCGGAATGTGCTGCTGAGGCATTTGTGATGCTCCATCAGTAGGGGGATAACCATAATTCTGCTGTGTCTGTGGTCCACTATTTTCATTGGTTTTTGGAGGTGGTGGTCTTGTTGGCTTTGGTGGAGCTAAAGAAAAAAAAACGATTTATAAAAATACAAAACCACTTCATGTATTGTATCGCTAATAGTAATATGAAAACAAAATTTAGTATAGGCTAATAGTTTTTTAAAAAATTTTTTTTAACTAGAGCTGATTAGTAAATAATTAAGTACTCAGGCAACACATAGCAGTCAACCAAGTGGGTCATAGAGGTTCAGGCTCAGCAATTTTTAAACAAAGGGTATGCTGGTAGTAATGTGCACCAGTCACCTCTATATGTCTAAACATACTAGAGCTAATAGATTTGAATCTGGGTGGGCTTAAATTCACCACAAAGGATAGAACCCCCTCCTACACAACAACAGCTCATACCTAAATCATTGGGGCTCAGAAAGAAATAGAAAACACCTCATAGATGTAAAGGGTATTATTACACTTGAAACAGTTGTACTATCATGGAGTAATTAAAAGTTTAAATAATTTTATAAATTTAAATAAATATTTATAAACATTTAATAAATTTAAATAAATATTTATAACAACATTCACATTTTTTTTATCCTAGGACTAAATAAACTCGGCAACTAAGTGGCAGTAAAAACAATTTTAATTAGTGCCAGGGTCCGTGCTAAGTACTCGTCAAATGCGATAAAACTGTAAATTTGGAGAATAAAATATGCACAGCATAACCAATTAGAATTGGGTCCAAATAATGTAAGCCGGAAACAAACTACTCTGAAATAGTTTTCTATCAGAAAAAAAATTTATCGCAAAATTTTTTTAAGATTTGCATTTGACGAAAACTTTTGAAAATTTGCAAATACTTTTGATATTTGCCACATAATTTGAAATCCTTAGTGCGGGCATTGAATATAGCCTTGTAAAATATTCACAATATTGTCATATTCGATGCATATGTGTGTTTTATGTACATGTGAGATCAAAGGTTTCTCCATTCGTTTAGCAACCATAGGAGAATTTTATGAGGAAAACTTTGATCCAAGCAAAGTATCAATTTAAATTAAGAATATTAGTAAATAATTTTAAAAAAATGAAAGAAAAAATTTCCAGCTTTTTTTTAAAATTCTGTGGTTTTTCCAGGTTTTTATCCAAATTTCTCTGATTTCCCAGTATAAAAAAAAATCCTTGATAATTGCAGGTTTCCCAGGTGGGTGAAAACCCTGTTATTTCATTATTTGTATGATAGCCTTTCATTAACTGAACCTTTTGTTTTTATTAAATGGCCGATACAAGAAGCTAAGCACTTGTAACTGCTTCCCTTACCAATTCTAACTCCATCTTTTCACAAACACCATCTGAAAAATCATCTACCTTAGACTACCTTACTTCTTTACCTTTCTGCCTTACTTTGCATGTACTTGCAATTTTTATAATTCCCTTCAACTCTTTCTCTGTATATAGAATCAGGTAAAACTCACAAGCAATGCCCAACCTTGATATTCAACTTGAATGCTTCAAAACAGGACTTTACAAACAACCAAAGCAGAATTTTATTTTCAAAACAAATTTTCTTTCAAAACTGAATTTCTTTAAAAACAAATAACATGAATCATTCCGATCATTTTTTATTCAAGTTTTTTTAATAATAATTAACTGCAAAATACACAAACATAAGGCAACTCTGCATGGCCTCAAACAACTAGAAAGAACAATTCCTCAACTTTTCCCTGATTTTTACAGGCTAATTTTATCAAATTTTCTTGATTTTTGTCATTAATGCATAATTTTTTTAAATAATTTTTCAGTTATGCTCTATTATTATTCATTAAATATATTATAAAGCACTTTTACTTGTTATTAAAGTTGAAACAATTTTTTAAGAAAAAATTATAACAAGTTCAATATTTTTAGGAAAAATATTGGACTTTTAGGTACCTCAAACTCAAATTAATTACTTTTCCTTTTACTATTGGAGCATTTCAACAAATGTCCCTAACATTTCCTGATTTATAAAATTCTCTCCTTATTCTGTGGCCACCCTAGCATAATCAGAGAAGTAGTTTAAATAATAGTTTAGGTACAGTCCTTTCCATAATGATTATTCCTAATGGTTTAATGGTTTTGGAGACCAAAACAAATTCACCTTCTTATATATCTGAAAATTTATAATTTTCATTTCATTATAAAGATAAAAAATTGAGTTGACTCACAATAGCATTCCTACCTGGGAAATGACTGAAAAAAATTACATGATCAACATTATTAAAAAATTACATGATCAACATTATTTTACAGATACAGGGGTGATTGTGAGCCAAACTCAAATATCCTGAAAATTTCTCGAGTAAAATCATCAATGACGCATTTCAAAAAATTAATGTCTTCATCAATTTAAATCATTGATATTTTAAAAATTCTAAATAAATTATATACAGCATAATTTAAATAAATACTTATGCATAAGTTTACTTTTACGTCTAATCACTTATTATTCTAAAAAAAAAAATATTTACAAAAGATGCCAAGTATAAATTCTAGTTCTCATACTTCTAAATGAAATATACAAGAATTTTTAGACATAAATGTGATCGAAAATTTCTTGAAACTTCTAGATTTCCGAAAACTTCCGGATCGCGGTTAGCAAAAAATTCGGATTTCTTCAGAAAAACAACCATCTATACAGATAAAAATTTATTTGGTTGGAAGAAAAATTGATACCTGTATGGTGAGGAGGAGCTAAAGGTGTAGGTTGATTAGCTTGAGTCACAATATTTTTTTGAAGATCTTTGCATAGCTCTTCTTTTTCTGTTTTACGTGCAAAGCAGAAATCATTGATCTTGTTTTGAAATGTAACTAGCACTTCAGTTAAATTGTTATAAAACTGCAAGAAATTACATTCATAAAATATAAAATCAAAGACTTTATTCAATTGAAGATATAAAGAATACTTTGTGTCTCATGTGAATAAAAAAATTTGAATAACACACAAATAAAAGAACAAAAATTTGGATTTTGACACTGAGAAACCAAAATAATAGTATGTCCAAATACTATTATACTGTTATTAGTATAACAGTATAGTATAAGTATACTATACTGTTATATTTTAGACCATTATTTGTGCTTTATTCACATGGATTTGTTTTATTCAAAGACTTTATTATAAGGACAAAAATAAACAGAATTTAAAGACATCGTGGAGAACATAGTACAGAGGATATCTATTGAGTATTTTAATGACAATTAAAGAGTTTTTATTATTGTTGTAATTGTTGTTAATTTACGTCGCACTAGAGCTGCACAATGGGCTATTGGCGACGGTCTGTGAAACATCCCTGAGGATGATCCGAAGACATGCCATCACAATTTTGATCCTCTGCAGAGGGGATGGCACCCCTACTTCGGTAGCCCAACGACCTGCACGCAAAGTCGAGCACTTTACGGTAGAACAGTTTAACGAGGAACAATACCGCACACCCTTGGTCCCTACGCAGACTGATCCAAGTGGTCCCCCACCCACACGCTGACCGCAGCCAGCGATGCTTGACTTCGTTGATCTGTTGGGTCTTAACAATCAGTCCACTGCAGAACAGGAGTTTTTATAGAATGCTTTTAGCCCAAACAATAAGAAATTCAGCAACATGAACCCCAATTACCTAGATATATTAAGGTGATTAGTTGTAAGTTCTGATCATCTAAGCATGTTTAAGTGATTAATTTTATTTTATAACCATCATTGAACAGCCAGCCCAATTTTTGGGTTCACGACTACGTTCAACTATGGATGTTCCGTAGCCTTGTAATTTTGAACCCAATCCAGAAGATCAGGGATCTCCTGGATCAAGCATTGGGCGAAAGTAGCTTCCGTGAAGGAATTTTGATGGAACTAACCTACATTTGCATTACATGGAGAGAAAAACCATGAAAACCTCACATGGTTAAACTGATGGCAAGGAGACTCTAACCCATGATCCGTCTACCACTGACGATATTTTATGTCAGCACTGTGGCTGGTGCGAGCTGGATGCAGAATTCTTATTAACCAGACATCGCTGGTATTTGAATCCGGTTCACCTCATGGGAAGGCAAACACTCTATCCCCTGAGCCATCACGGCTCTATGTGATTAATTATACTGATTGCCTAATCATGTTAGGTGGTTAGTACAATGAATGTATTATTTTATGAATAACAGTGCAAGTCTCTTATCCAGAACTACCAAGAATTCTGCAACTTTGATTAAAATAATTTTTTTTTTGCATCATTAGCAGGTAATTAATATATAAATAACTCAAAATATATTCAACACAAACAAATACTAATATTTGTATTAGTTTTTCACTCTATGAATTATTTTAAAGTTAAATGTTATTTAATGTACTACAGAATATTTTTAAGAACAAAATATATAAATAGCAAAAAAAAATTTTTTTGTATTTTCATAAAACTATACATAAAAAAAACTATAACTTTTATGTAACTATACATAAAAAATAAAAAAAAAACGTTTAAAAAAAGGGAAAAAAATCATGCAGATTTTATGTAATTGTATAAGTTTTATGAAGACTTTACAAAATAATTAAATTTAAAAAGCAATTAGGGTCAACTGGAGTAATTATGACCACAGATAATTGTGACCAGCATCATTTTTAAAATACTCTTCGAGGGTGGGAATTAAATAAATTTTTAAATCTAATGAGTTTTGTTATTCTGCAAAAAAGGGGCATGCCTTTACGAAAATATTTATTAAAAAAACTTTTTAAAAAAAATTAAGACTCTAGAATATAGAATTTTTTTTAAACAAAACTAAATATTGCTTTAAAAAACTAGCTATTATACTTCAGCTATTTTACGAAAACTTACCTTTGATCCTTCTTCAAGATTTCCTAATAATTCAATGAAGGCATCATGTGCTGCAGCAAGCTCACACATTATAGTTTCTCTTTTCTGAGCAGAACCACTGGTATTTTTTTCTTTAGAAAATTCATTGTTTGCAGTCTAATTGAAAAAAATAATAATAATAATTATAAATTTTATAACATAAATCTAATTTTTTTTAACAATACAGTTTATTACGTGCATAAAAATCAGAAATGGGCATTAACAATAATTCGTTAGAGCATAATCTGATTACAGATAACAATTTTCATTTTATTACTATTGTAAGTGTAGTAAGAATTAATTCAAATACAATTAATAATGATTTACAACTATAAGAGTTCATAATAACTTTTCTCTTTAAAATTGATTAACTTAAAATGTAGTTAAATACAGATCCAGTGTCATTTTATTAGCAGACTCTTGTACAAGGGGTAACATCAATCTAGCATGTGAATTGCATTCAATTTCTTTTAAATTAAATTAGTGCTATGCAGAAGCTCTGAACAAGGGTTACTTTAAACTAAAAGAGAAAACAAAATAAAAAGGGGAATTATTTTTTTTAATTTGGCAGTTTACATCCCTATACTTTGTTAATTTATCAAACTCAGGTTTGGACATTTAAAGTGCATATAGTATATTTTTTATTAATGAACATGTAAGTGAAAGTATGAAAATTAGCTAAATTAATCCCTGTTGACAATAAGCCTATTTTAAAAAGAAAAATATTTTAAAAAATCTGTTTTTATAAATTGCTTAATTTTGAATAATTATATTAATAATGGGTAAATAATAATAAAGGAGTAAAGAGCCTCACTTCCATTATCGAAAACTAATTAAAAAGTGATTATTAACACATCCTTTTGAATACAGGTAAAGTTACGTTTCTGGCATTTTATTAAAAAAGAATATTGCAAAAAGTCAAGCCGATCGATAATAATTTTTTTTAGCCATTTAAGAATTAGGTGAAGCAAGAAAAGACTTTAAGAAGGTGATGAAGAAAGCACAAAATAAAAATAATTAACATAACGTTTTAAAAATAACTTAACATTTTAATAATAACATATGTTAATATGTAAATGGTTCAAGATTTTTCACAAATGGCTGTCCTGGTATTGAATAATAATTAGTTGCACAGTTGCATCAAAATAAACTGTTAGCTATTATATTTATTCAGAAAGGAAATAAGAATTAAAAAATGAATATAGATTTCAGAAATGAATGAAATATGAAAATGTAGAAGATATGTAATGCCTATTATAGCATGGCAGCAACTTATAGTTATAATAGTAAATATAAAACATACCTGTATATCATGCACCAGCCGTTCTTGTTTTTCAATATTTTCCCTAGCACGTTTTTGAATGGGACCATAAATTTCACCCAATGTTTCAACAGAAAGTGCTGCTTCATTTACGCTTCCATCATTCAATGCAACTAGAAATTTGGCTTCTATAAAACAATTAATCTTTAAAAATATAATCTGCAACAATTACTAGAATTACATAGAACACTATTTATCTGTTGATACTAAACATTAATCTAACTAAGCTAAAAACCACTGACTTTCAAGTACTAATTTTTAAAATAAGAAAAAAAAAAAAAAAAGTATTTACAAAAACTAAAATTGAGAAAGTAAGTTTATGATAAAAGTAACGGAATTTTTTTTTGTATATTTTTTTTTTTTTTTTTTTTGTAACCATAACTTAAAAGAGTTATTTCTGAAAACTTCAAACTTAAGCAGGGCTTAAGTAAACAGGTAAGTAATACAGACAAATAACAAACAGCCTAACAAATCTTTCAACAAAAAATAAGCACTTTTTAAGTATTTTTTAAGCATTGAAAAATAATTTTAAGCCCTATATACATTAACATGCAAAATAATTTTCAGAGACTTTACATGATTGTGATTAAATAGTTTATTGTGATAATTATCATCATAGAATATTTTACATAATTACTTTCAATAGAAATTGTTTCAAAGAGAGAAGATGTTTTCACTATTTTATCTTTTAAAGAATCATTAAAACATAAATGTCACTTTTCCTTGTTTATAATTGAAAACATTAAATGTTTTAAATTTGCGGAAAAATCTAATAGAAAAACCTAATCTAATAATCGCTTTAAAAATACATCTAACTTTTAAAAAAATTTAGAAATCAAAACTATTCAATTAATCACCCTAATCACAAAATTGATTGAGATTATAGTACTATAAAAATGCTTATGCTCATATTAAATATAATACACTACAAGATAAATAAATAAAAAAAATATTGAGCGTAAAATGAATTTGACACTTACTCATGTCTGTGGCAGCACTATCAAATTCTTGAAGTATTTCTTCTCTTTCCCCTTTTAACCTTTCGACTTCACGCATTAAGCTCTTTAACCGTTCAACAGATTGGCAAGATGCAACTGGGCTACCAGCTGGTATACCCGATATCATCTGATCCTGTAAATCAAATTGAATCAATATTATCTTCACATTTATCTTCACCTCAATCACATTTATCTTCACCTCAATTGTAAGAAAGTAACTAAAATGTGTTAACCCAAAATTGATTGTTTTTACAATCAATAAGGATATTCTGCAATATTCTAAAATTGGGAACAGAAAATTAATAGCCTGGCAAAACTGCAATTTCACCAAGGAGTATACCCTGGATTATATTTTCTAATTTATCATATTTTTAAAACAGTTGGTTAATATATAAAGATTCTGACGTTCTAAGAATCAATCTACCATTTTTCTATTGCTAATTTTTTATTAAATATTTGACAAAATTCACTTATCATGTTGTACTAAAAAATTAACCCAGACAACAAATAAAATTTTTACTTATTAAATGTCCACCAGAAAGTATATGAATTGTACACACTAATATATGTATCATTAATAATTAAGAGATGGAATAAAAATAATTTTTTATATGTAATGTTAAATTTTGCATTAAACTTTAAATGTTTTAATTATTAATATTTAATTACTTTAAACTATTAATGTTTTCAATTAATGCTATGGTCATACATTAATAATATCTTAAAAATAGTAAAATTATTATGTTTACTAGACTCTATTCAAAAGTTTTAGGAATACTAGCTGATTGGATCAATTATATTGTACTTGAATAAACAAGATATTTGAACATAAAAATAGTACATTGTTCAAACTTCAATACAATATTTTCATGAATTTTTTACTTTAAAGCATTACACAGTTTAATAATTTCAATAAATACTGAAGTGAACTATTATATTCTCTAAGCCTTATCACATTTATAAAATATGCTTGTATATTTTAAAAGTACAAACAGCTTAACACGAATAAAATATTTTACAATAATGAAACTAATTCAATGAAATTTAATAAAATCATTCTTTTCTTAAAATTATTGTTAAAATTTAGTCAGTTTAATAATTTCTATAGAAAATATAAGAGTTTTTCTGTAATTTCAAACTTTGATGAAAACAGGTATAAAACAGATCACATCTGCAGGTAAGGAAGACAAAAAATGCTTCACATAGCAGACAACAAGGATAGGAAAAAATCCAGTAGATTTTACAAAATAAAAAATTTCCTGATAACTGTTGCATAGTATGCTAAATATTTTACAAAAATGGATTTTTATCATAATCAAAATACAAACATTTTATTACAGTAAACAGAATAAATTGTCTTTAATATTTTCCATTAATGGTTGACGTTAAATGTACTTAAATTTTAAATATTTTTTATTATGTTAACTCCTAATTTTGTAAACAAGCAATTTATTATTGATAGTTGAAAGATTTTTTAAAATTAGTTTAAAAAGAGAATTCATAATAAAAATAAACAAAAATTTTTAGAAATAAAAAAATAAATAAGCTTTAAACTGATTACTATAAATGAGGCTTGCTTCATTATGTATTAGTAATATTTATTTAAATATTCAAGCAAGCAATAAATTGTGTAAAAATTCTATTTCAATATGGATTTTTTTAAGAAATTTACTCAATTTTAGGGAATCTTCTAAAATATGCACACAAAAAAACAGAATTTTTATTAAACCAGTAGACCAGAAGAAACTGGCAAAATCCAGTAGTTTACTGGTAAATCCAGTAGTGTTGGCAGCTATGGTTTTAAATATTTTCTTCCACTTACTTCAGGTAAGCACAGAAGAGCTATCTTGTCCCTGTGTTTCTCAAATTTCTCTTTAACAATTCCATCAGCCGCAACAGCTGTGCTGATTATTTGAGAATACTTTTGTATATTATCCTTTAAAGGTTGATTCAATTTTGTAGATGGTGTGCGCAGCCATTGATTTCCAAATTTTGATCTCAACTCATTATCTGATTCTTCTTCATCATTTAAAGAACTTTGACACTAAAAGGATGAAGGAGAAGAATGATGGAATTATTTACAAACATAAGTTAGAAGAAATTACATAAAAAACATGCAGCACGAGATCTTTTATCAGAAAAAATAAAATAAAAAAGACAAAAACTTCCATTATTCCCTTTGTGGGGAGAGTTGTTATTAACAGTGTCAACCTTCATCTATGAAAAGGTACCCCAACATAGAATCGAGTTAACATGTCATCTAATGAATTGGCATTGTATTTTTGTAGTGGTAGACGCACTACAGTACTCCCCCACCAGAATTATAGCTGTGATATAATTCATTTAAAGGATACCACTAGTTGATTCATTGCTGTTTTGTGAAAAGCTGGGAGAGCTGTATTAAGATCACCGTATTTTTGAGTGCTGATCATGAGAGCTGTATTAAGTTCACGGTTGTGCTCGCTCCTGTGTTGCCTTTAGCAGTCAAGTGTATACGTTGCACATTGTGTGTGATCGAGACTGAGTAGCAGCGGGTTGAGGAGGTGGATAATGTCTCAGTCACAAGTAGCAAGTCAACTGTTCAATGTGGACCATCCATCGAAGTTCAGATCGAAGTGGGCATTACTGTCAAGATAGGCGTGTTCATATCTGTCAAGGTATGCATGTTCACATCATGCCGGATTGTCACCAATGTGGGGAGAGTTGTTATGGACAATGTCAACCTTCATCTACGAAAAGGTACCCCAACATAGAATTGAGTTAACATGTCTCATATACCAGTGAATTGGCATTGTATTTTTGTAGTGGTAGACACACTACACTCTTCTCATAGGAAGTACAATAATAACTTAGTGATGTGATACTGTGGAGAGGTGAGAATGACATTCGAACCAAGGATCTGGGAAAAGGGTGTACACCCCTACCAGGGTGAGTTAGGAAACTTTATATAGTAGCTGTCGCACACTCTACCTCCAGTGAACGACTGACTAAAGCGGGATTTAAAACATGTATGTACTGTTTATACAAAATTGCCACTCAAATCTGGAAAAAAATTCCTGTGTATATTATACACAATATATTAAGAGGAAACATACAACCACTGATCTCTTGTGTGAGCTATATTGGTGTAACTACACTAATTTTAATTGCTGGAAAAACTTAGAGAAAAAAAGTACAGCTGAACATACTTAAAACAAATAATGCTCTAGTAAATGAAATAGTTTATTATAGCTGAAATATCATCCTTAAACATCCCATAGATTGCACTTTGAGTAGACACCATTTTTTAAAAGACGAAAATAAGAAGCAAAATTCACTGTATTTTTCCAGTTTGTTATAAAAAAAAAACTTAAAATTCCCTGTTATTTTAGGAGAATTTTAAATTCCCTGTATTTTCCAGGTTTTCCCTATTCTTCCTGTGGAGTGGCAACCCTGTCATGCAATCACATGAGCTTTTCACAAGCCTCAAGAGCCATTCCATTTAAGACATTGACCTAATAGACCCAAGTGAATTAAGATGAACTGTGGAATGACACATAATAGTAAAATGCTTACGTCTGTTAAAGATCAAGATAGTTGAGTTTCTGTAGTCATTAATGTGGAGGGATAAGAGAGAGGGAGGTGGTAGAAGGATGCTCTAGCATTTCTTATACTTTTTATTTAAAGTCTCAAGTAAGAAATTTAGTAACTCAAAGAGAGAGAAAATTCCCTAAAAAATAGAGTTGATTAGAGCATTTGGACTTAATTTTAAAAGGCTTACAGATAAAAGACAACTCAGAATAAATTATTTTTTTCACTGCAAATAAAATACAACATATAAGAAGATACAAACAATTTTGCATTTGTGGTGCCGTGCAAGTCCAAAAATTTGGTGAATTTCAACATTTTCCAATTGTTTCAGATTTGATGCCAGTTTATTTGATATTTTAATAATTTCTTGATACTAGTAAAATCTCATTAGGGTAAATTAGAAAAAGAATCAGATAGAGGTAGATTAGGAAAAGCATAAGTTTAGGAAATACCAGGCAATAACCACACATTCTTGCCAGATTATTACTTTGGTTATTATTAATAATGATCACCAATTATTGATAATAACAATGTCTTTCGTAAATGTAATAAAAAGTACACATGAATAATACTGCCACATACTTTTTACACAAGAGTTGCACGCCACTGGCAGGTATACATTGAATTTTGGATCGATAACAAATATTTCTGATATTCACCACAGTAACCATGTTAAAGTGAACATTAAAGAGCATGAAGTTAAACAGTAATTGGAAACATCACCTGTTTTAATAATAAATGGTGTACAGTACAGAACCTCTTATCCGGAAATCAGAAAACCGGAACAAAATTCGATAAATTTTCCCACCATTTTTAAAAGAAAAAATTTTTTTTCCTCATAAGATTTTAGGATTTTTCTTTCTTTTTTAAAAGAGGTTTACCTTACCATCATTTTAGAAATAATCATTAGTGTAATAATTTATCGTTTTTTCTTCTTTTTAAGATTATTTCTAAATATTTTTTTTTTTGAGTTGGGTTTGACAATAAAAAAAAAACGGCTTTTTGTAGCGATTCAGAAAACCGAAAAAATCAGTTATCCGGAATAGCGATGGTCCCGATTGTTCCAGATAATCGGTTCCCTACTGTATCAGAATGTTTTTAAATCATGTGGACAAAGGGTAAACCTCGGTGTCATATGGCCAAGTGTCAGACAATCGGGGTTCTACTGTTTCTATTTTTTAGAATGAGAATGTTAAAGCAATTCCTTCATTCAAGTCACATTATTACAATATTTGATAACTAGTAACATTTCATATTTAATCATGCATTACTATTAGTTTAAACAACTTTGGTAACAGAATTATACTTATCCTTAAATAAACTCTACCTTAACTTTCTAGCAGTTTCAAAATTTTCACATCACCTTAGGATCTGGTTCACTCATTAATGTCAAATTGAGAGTATACTGCATTTGAAGAAATTAAAGTAAGAAAAGTACTTACTTCTCGTAGAATTTCATTGTTGCGTTGGAGGAGATCAGGGAGTTCATTTAGAAGCCTTTGAAGAGCATCAATTCCACCCTTCTGTTGAACTGATTGAGCTTTTTCTCTCAATGACTGAGGAAGAAGATTACCAGATGTATCTTCTAACGCAGCAGGCAAATTCAGTGACGCTAATATTCTAAAAAAAATTTTAATGATTTTAGAATACATAGTATTATGCATACATGGGAATTTTTAAAAATAAAATAAAAAGAATAATCTAATCATTAAATTAAGAGTTAACACACAATATCTTTTTCTCAATTATCTTAGAAATAAGAAAATACTAATTATCTTATTCGCTATGTGCAGATCATTTTTTATTTATTTATTTCCTGGAAATTGGTTGTAGCCATATTTTTTCAGTCTCGGTGCATATAACTATTACACCACCCCACCATGACCAAGCCTCACTTTACAAAGCTTTATTTTTCATTGGCCATGTTAGGAATGCTACATAATTTCAACCCTATTAAGATGATATGGATAATGCTAGAGCTGGCACTCCTGTTCTCAAAAACTTCAACACCACAACTAGGCCCGGATAGCCTGGTTGAAGCTAAACTTTGGTTGGGTATGAAGTTAAACTTTGTAATTTTAAATATTTCTTTAAGGATTAGTAGTTTATAAAATTTACTACTTAGTAAAATAAAAATATACTAAAACTACTTTGTCAGTATCCAAATAATTCAAGAAGAATAGATTACTTAGTGCTACGTAGACTAAAGCAGAAAAAAAAGTAAAACACAAATAAAAGTAAAGAAATGGACATGCTATAATTTTGGCTCTATTAACAAGAACCTAGACTTTAAGGTAGGTTCTTGTAGGTATTGACAATGATACCGATACAAAAAGAATATATTGTCAGATTGTTACAATAAATGTTTCATTTAATAAAATAAAAAAAGCATGTTTCATTTAGTAAAAAAAATATCTGATGCCAAAAAAGGTTCAATAAAAGAAAAATATATGATTAGACTGCAGCACTTTAACACACTTACCCATTTAACATCTGTGTTTCACTCTGGAGTTTTGTTTTTTCATTATTTACTATTTCCATTTTTCTTAAATCAAAGGCTGACATAGCTTGTTGCACTGCTATAGGTAACAAGGCACTAAACAAATCTGGAAAGAAAAAGACATATTTTACCTCACATGACATAAAATTCTATTCCAACTACAATTTACTAATACATGAATTAAAATAATGCTTATTAATGTAATGTTTATTAATACAACATTTGAAGAACCATCTTGCATTCAATTATAGCTATTCACTAACTAAAACGAAGTCATCTGGAAAGAAGAAAACTTCAGAAAAAACCAGAATAAAAACTGCCTCCTACAGTTACTTCATTCTACAAAACTTAAAATGTCAAGATTTTTTAAAAATAATAATAATAAGTTTAATCTTAAAATTTAAGAAAGTCTACCCTTAAGTATACCCTTACTTCTACCCTTAAGTATACTATTTAAGGTTAATACCATTCAGAATAATTACTCTTATTAATCAGATTCTCTGATAGAAAAGAAAAAGTTTCTACTCTTAAATAAAAACCAACATTAATTTAATTTAATTTTTAGATGAGCTTTAATCTTCACAATTTAGTTACCTTGAGAGCTTGGGTTTAATTTATCTCCAGGAAGGATAGGTTTAGCAAGTGCAGCCTTCCCAATAGGAGGAAGGGACTTGATATCTGGAATCCGTGCATGATATATAAAGTCGTTATCTTTCTTAGCTTCTTCATAATTGTGAGTGATTTTGGGAATATAATCTTTGAAATCTGATGTCAAAATAGCTTTTGCTTCTGCTTGCCTCACAAGATCTAAGGCTTTCTAAAATAAAACATGAAAGCTTAAATATAAAAGAAGATAAATACATCAATTATTATTAATAAAAATATTTAAACAAATAATAAATGCTACAATGTTTTAATAAGTTTAATTCTTCAACAGGAAATGGTTTTATTTGTAATATCTATTCAAATTACATTATTTCATAATTATTTACTTTTAAAAAAGCTGTCGGCCTAAACTTTTGCTTCTCCGTAATCACAGAACCATAATTGCTTTTACAGTTCAGTTAAACTCATGAACATAAAAAATTATGCTAGATAAAAATTTTTAAAATAAACAGAGGTAAGAGAAATATCAAAATAATAATAAGACAAAGTTTAAAAATCAGGAGAAAAAAACATTTACAGATAAATAAGCACACCTTAACAAAAAAAGACTTTTCCATAGTTTTCTGTAGCTAGAAATAAAATCTATGGCAATGAACAAAAAAAAGTAAAGTAATTTGCTTTATATTTAATTTTTTTGTTGCTTTTTTGTATTTATTTATAATATTTTTGCACTTTCATTTAAAGAGTCGATCTTATGTTATAGTCAATCTTAGTTTTTACTCAGCCACCAAATCATTTCAATTAGTTTTTAGCCATTAATTTGATTTGTATAGGAATAAATTTTTATCATCATTATATGTATCATATTTTTGAAATAAAAAACACTGGTGGAAAAATAAGTGTATAAATAAAATAATGAATATAATTTAAAGTTCCAAGGTTATAATTTCTAAGTTTAAGTTTATAATTGTAAGCAAAACATAAATGAAATAATAGAAAAAGTTAACTAACTTGAAGCCTAGCAAGTTCTTCTCCAACATCTTTCTTTGACTTACAAACTAGTGACTGGTAATATTCAGAAAGAGCAAGAAATCCAGCTTGCTTTCCAGCAACCATTGAAAGGCATTCCTGAAAATAGAAGTATTTTGTTTCAACAAGCAACTGTTGTAAAAAAGTTATACAGCATTCAAGATTAAGTAATTTTCAAGATTAAGTAAATTTTGGTTTATCTTTTCAATAATATTTTATTTACAGTGAACATTAGTAGTCATAAACCCAAAATTAGGGTCGGCTGCTCAACGACGGTTATAAAATAAAATAAAGGTATTAGAGCAGCAATATTTTTACTTTTGCACATTTTATAAGAAAAGGAAAAATACACAGTAACGTGCTTTATTACAACCAATTTCTTGCTACAATTTGCACAGCACTAATCTTGAAAATAGATTTATGAATGGTTTTCAATATTGAGCAGAGTTAAATGTATTTACTTTAAATTGTCAATATTTTAATGTTCTTGTCAATATTTTAAGAATCAAACAGCCATTTATCACAAAATAACATACGATTTTAGAAAAAAAATTAGACAGTCCACCCTCTATATAAAATAACTTACATGTTTGTATTATAAATAGATTTTATCACAGTTTTGGAAAAAAAAAAATATTTATTGTTCCAGCTAAACTCTCAATCAATAAAAATCACCTACTTTTTCAAATAGATGATGAACAGACTCTTTCTCCATTAACTTTAATGCATCAGAATAGAGCTCTTCTGCTCTAGAAGCAACTTTAGCAATGATAGCATCCTTCATATTATCTAAATAAAATATAAAATTTATAAAATAACTAGATTTTTATAAAATAAAAGTTTGTAAAATAATAGCTCTGAATTCACTCCCTTTTTTTATTTTGCCATACCAGAAAATTTGGAAGGATGCTATTAACCCTGTAACGTAACAATGTGGGACAACTGAGCTAAAAGCATCAATTCCTCGAGAGGTAATGCTAAAATGATGTTGCTTGAGAGACACACACAAGAAGTGATGTTCTTTTTTGTGTAGTTGAAAAAGAGAGGTTTTTTTCTCAGAAGAGATTTTACTTTGAGTAATATTTTGTGATTTTCGTGTGAATGTTTAAATAAATTGTTTGGTATAACTCACGCCTTATTTCTGGTTGTTGTGACACAACAGAATTTTACTGGTGGCAGCGGGGGGATATAGTAAGAGTAGTTGATTTAAGGTAGTCAGTGATTGTATATGTAGTTTTTTATCAGTTGTAAATTATGGCTTTTCTTAATAAAGCGAAAAAAGTGGATTTGATAGAATTGGCCGACGAATTAAGTGAATCTGTTCCACCTCAAGCAAATGTTTGTGAAATTAAAAAAATAATAAAAACTAGTAAACATTATGAGGTTGAGGATGTAAAGATGTGTTTGACCCGTATGGCGGACGAGATAAGAACTTGAAAGACAAGAACGGCGAGAAGAACTTGAAAGGCAACATCAATTGGAAATGCGTAGACTCGAATTAGAAGCAAATTCTCAAATTCAGCACCAAAACAGACCGGTATCAGGTGAAACAAATCATAAAATACAGATTTTACAAATAACTCCAAAATTTAATGAAGGTAAAGATGAAATGTCGTTGTATCTGATAAATTTTGAACGTCAAGCAGAAATTGCACAAATTCCTAAAGATAAATGGGTGCCTTACCTATTGAGCGTAGTACCACCCAACATTTCAAATATGTTGGCGAGAGAGTCTCCTAATGATGCCAATAACTACGACTTTGTAAAAGATTTGATTCTCAAACAATATAAGCTTAATGCAGAGGAACTCAAACAAAATTTTTATCGACATTTTAAATCACCTGAAAAATCTTGGCGAAATTTTGCACAAGAATTAAATTGCTATTTTAGTGAATGGGTTTCTGACGTAAAAATTACCACTTTTGATGATCTTAAGAGTTTGATGGTTACCGAGCAAATGAAACGTCATATACCAAATGACATGAGAGATCATTTTCTTGAAGATTGGATGGAATTGAATTCTTATTCCAAATTAGCCGGAAAATTGGACGACTATGAAAGTTTAAAAAACAGTTTCAAGGAAAAGTCTGTGTCTTATAATCGAAGTAACCAAAATGATTCTTGGCGATCTCTGAACCAAAGTGATACCAGAACTAAAGAAAAGTTGACTTGGCAGAAAAATAATGTTAAAGAAAATGTTCGTGAAAGAGAATTTGAAAGAAGAAGACAGCTTAGATGCTATGAATGCGGTTCTTATGATCATCTACGGCCTCAATGTCCCAAGGCGAAAACAAATTCAGAAACTGTGGCTTCGCTTCACATTTTGGAACCAAGGTTTCCTGATATAATGACACCATATACGAGCATTGGCGTGGTAAATGGCTTTGGCATTTCAATACTATGAGACACTGGGGCAACCTTGGATTTAATTCCTAGGAGATTTGTAAAACCTGAAATGTACACGGGTGAATTTGTTTGGATAAAAACTCCAATACAGGAAGAATCATTTTGTTTCCCATTAGCCGGAGTTGAATTAAACTGTAAGTTAGGAAAAGTGGTTACTAAGGCAGCTGTATTAGGTGATTCTCTTGATCAAGGGTATTATTTATTGGGTAACAAAACGGCTGCTCTATTGGAAAATTCGGTTGAAGTCCCAATGATAAGTGCTGTAATGACTCGAAAATAAGAAAAAATGAATGAAAGGAGGGAAGTAGAAAATGAAGATAATGTACAGCTCGGTATAGTCGATTCCAACGAACACATCGTTACTTCTGATCAAACGGCGAAAAGCGATGACTTACTCACTGAAAAGATATCACCTTGTAATAAAGAATTTATTTGTATCGAACTGTTAAAAATGTCGCCACAAAATTTCCAAAAATCCCAAAGAGAAAGTGAAGAGTTTAAAATTATTTTTGAAAAGATTCGTGACTCTCCTTTGTCACAGAATAAGTACGAGATTTATAATGAAATTTTATATTTTATGAAGAAAGATAGAAGTGGTGAAAAAAAGGAGGCTATTAATGGTACCAGAAAAATTTAGGTTTCAGCTGATGAACCTCTGTCATGAAAATGTTGTATCTCATCTAGGAGCTACCAAGACGAAGGATGCGATGGCAAAAAATTTCTATTGGCCAAATTGTTACCGAGATATTGAAGACTTTGTTAAAACATGTGATTTGTGCCAACGGGTTGGAAAATCTCAAGATAAAAGGAAAGCTCCTTTAAAGTTAGTGCCCGTTATTCCAGAGATATTCACTAAAATAAATGTCGATGCATGTAGGCCTCTCCCTATCACAGATTCAGGAAATAGATATCTTATTACTGCAATTTGTTTGTCTTCTAAATATCCGGATGCTATCCCAGTAACAGACATTAGCTCACCTAGAGTGGAGGCGTTATTGTTAATTTTTAGTAGAATAGGCTTCCCTAGAGAGTTACAATGAGATCAAGGAACGTCTTTTGCCAGCGCTCTTACAACAGAATTCTTGGAAAAATTTGGAATCAGAGTATTACATAGCTCTGTGCAGCACCCACAAAGTAATCCGGTTGAACGCTTTCATAGGACTATGAAAAGAATTTTACGCGTCCTATGCTTAGAGTCTGGAACGAATTGGGAGCAACATTTACCTCATGTGCTTTTTGCTTTAAGGTCTGTGGTACATGATAGTACCGGATTTACTCCAGCTGAACTAGTGCATGGAAAAAATCTTCGAACGCCCATGACATTAATTTATGAAAAATTATCTGATAAAATTGATTCTGAAAATACGGTCACGGAGTATGTTTTCTCCCTTTTAAATAGAATGAGAAGAAGCCAGGAACTTGCAATTCAGAACATGGAAGATGCCAAACAGAAACAAAAAATTTGGTATGATAAGAAAGCCATTAGGCGAGATTTTAAAATGGGAGACACTGTTTTAGTTATAGCACCTACAAGACCTAATAAATTATCAGTGCAATGGATTGGTCCAATGAAAGTGGTGAAAAAACTATCTGAAACAAATTATGTGGTTCAAACTTTGGAAAAAGATACGAATCATGTGTATCAGGTTAATATGCTAAAGCCTTATTTCCAAAGACCTGAAACCGTTAATTTAGTTCAACTGATGACTCCAAGTGCTTTGGATTTGCACTATTCGATGGTACCGGTTAATTTTGAAAATGAGGAGAAGGTTAAAAAATTATTGCAGGATAGTGAAGTAGAAACTCGACTGGATGATCACCAAATAAGCGAATTGAAACTTCTACTGGATAAATACATTGATTTGTTTTCAACTGACCCTGGTTGTACTCATTTAGTAGAATTTGATCTAGAATTAGAAACCGAAAAGCCAATATATACAAAACCCTATCGTATATCTCCTCGTCAAACTAAAATATTGAAAGAAGAAGTGGAGAAAATGCTGAAGGCTAAGATCATTGAACCAGGTGAATCTGATTTCGCGTCACCATTAATATTAGTTGAAGCTCCAGGAAAAGATCCTAGGCCATGTATAGATTATCGACGTTTGAATCAAATTACTCATAGCCAATACTATCCTTTACCAAATATTGAAGAAAGAGTAGAGCAAGTGTCCAAAGCTAAGTATATAAGCTTAATCGATATGACCAAAGGATATTGGCAGCTGCCTTTGACTAAAAGAGCTCAACGATATGCTGCATTTGTTACTTATCCTTTAGACCACTGATATCCTTTAGACCACTATCCTTTAGACCACTGATAATGGCTTTTGGATTAAAGAATGCACCTTTTTATTTTAGTAAACTAATGGCGAAATACTAAAAGGATGTGAAAATTACGCTCTTCACTACCTCGATGACGTCGCCATTTTCTCGAACACTTGGGATGAACATATTATTCATCTCAACACCGCATTGGAAAGAATTCAAGACGCCAATTTAAAGATTAAGCCATCTAAATGTAAATTTGCACAATTCTATGTAAAATATCTAGGCCATCAAGTGGGACACGGACAAAGAAGTCCAGGAGAACTCAAGGTAAAAACTGTTGAAGACTTCCCTGTACCAAAAACCAAGAGTTAAGTGCGGGCTTTCTTGGGACTTGCTGGATATTATCGTAAATATATTCCAGAGTTTTCCTTAATCTCAAACCCAATAACGGATTTATTGAAAGGAAAATCTAAGAAGGAGTCTATACTTTGGAATGACGAATGTCAAAAGGCTTTCATAACCCTGAAATTGAAGTTATCTGAGAGCCCCGTTCTGTACAGTCCTGATTTTGATAAACCCTTTATAGTACAGTGTGATGCCTCAAACCTTGGAATGGGTGTAGTATTGTCGCAAATCAATGATAGAGGAGAAGAACATCCCATACTATATTTAAGTAGAAAATTCAGTGAAGCTGAAAGTAGGTACAGTACCGTAGAAAAAGAATGTTTGGCAATTATATTTGCTGTCAAGAAGTTAAAGTGCTATATAGATGGTCCTCACAAATTTATAATGCAAACAGATCATAATCCTTTAGTATGGCTTAAACAAAACACTGGAATCAATTCCCGACTATTATGATGGGCCTTATCCTTGCAGAATTTGAACTTCGACGTTATACATAAACCTGGAACTATGCATATCAATGCTGATAGTTTGAGCCGACTAACTTAGTCATTTGGGCACATCAAGTTGAGCCTGTTGTTATTAACTTTTATTTTCCTATATACAGATAAACAAAACAGTTTTATGTCAGCCTGTATAGATCAGTTTTGACAAAATTTTATGTATGTTTTTTTTTTGTGCCATTTCCTACTTTTGCAAAGAAAACTCTGTGGAAGGGAGGAGTTAGACTGTAACGTAACAATGTGGGACAACTGAGCTAAAAGCATCAATTCCTCGAGAGGTAATGCTAAAATGATGTTGCTTGAGAGACACACACGAGAAGTGATGTTCTTTTTTGTGTAGTTGAAAAAGAGAGGTTTTTTTCTCAGAAGAGATTTTACTTTGGGTAATATTTTGTGATTTTCGTGTGAATGTTTAAATAAATTGTTTGGTATAACTCACGTCTTATTTCTGGTTGTTGTGACACAACAACCCTTTGCTTATAGTATTTCATGTTGTACCAGCCGTAAGCAAAAGGTTAAACATTAGTAAATTTTTGCTTAAATATAAAGATGGCATTTTAATAAAGAAAATTATCAAAAATAACTAAACAAAAATGATTAGAATTTATTACATGAATTGTTCTTTTAACATAAGGTAATTAAAATTGCTAACATTAAATTGTACAAGATTTACCTGCAGTAGCTTTAAAAAAGAAACTTTCTTGAGCTTGAGCTAACATTAAGGCTTGCAAAGCAGAAATAGTTTCTGATCTCATATCAGGAGTAGGTTCTTGAATAGCAGGAGGACAAGCTATAGTTTTCAAATGTGCGAAAGTTCCACTAGCCATCTAAAATTAATAAAGAGCATTGAGTTTAGACATGTATTATATTCAAAACATACATCCTTAAAAATCTTTTTAATACTTTTTGGTCACGCTGAAGTAACTCAACTACAATATTTTAGAAATACTACACAAAATTCAAATAAATTAAGAAAAATTATTATTCCATGCACAGTATAAATATATGTAATAATTCTTATCTATGGCAGATAATTTTAAGGGAAAAAATATATTTATATAACTAAAAGTAACAAAAATAAATAAACTATATCGAAAAAAAGAGATAATTACTTGGAAATATTTGGCAGCTAGTTTCAAACCTTCATCGTTTTTTGTATCCGAAATATGACAGCAAGCTACCTGGCTCTGCATGGCACCAATATTAAAAAGAATGCAAGCCTTCTCATAAGCTAAGGTTGGCAAAGCTGTGAAAAGAAAGATGCATCTTAATACATACCATTAAAATTAATTATAGAATAATGAGTCAAAGATACAGATATAATAAAACTTGAAATTCAAAGTATATAGATTTTGAAATTAGCATATAATCATAATCTATAATAGAATCAGGGCATTGATTTATAAAAATAATCACATAATTGCCAATTAAACATAATAATTTTTTCCCAATAAGCAGGATTATATCTAATGTTCAATATAAAATAATCACAAACGTGTTCATCAAAATGGCTCATGATTATAACCGCAAGAGTAAGCATACCAAAACAGAAGGCTTAAGCAATTGATTTAAATAAAAAATTTAAATTGCAAATGAGAAGAAAATGACAGAAAAGGATTTTTCCATTTAAATAACTACAACCCTGTCAACTTCAGAAATTGTATAGGTCTGAGACTTTTCATGACAACAGTATAGCAGAATAAGCAAAACAATTATAAAAAATTTTAAAAAAATCATTTACACACTCTTTAATTAAATTTATAATAACTTTTTTATCCCTAAAATTTATAAAATAATTTATTTCTTTAAACAGAATGAGAGACTAATCTGGCATTTTCTAAAGGCGTTACGTAAAAAAATTTCCAGAAACCATTTCTGGTTTGCCTACCCAGTCAACAAATCCTTCAAAGTTTAATTTGATAAAGAACAGAATTAAGTCTGAACTTTTGTTATGTGGCTAAATATTCTCTTGCAGGTCACATGGGCCACCAGGTCAGTGTAGAAAGGTCAAAACTGCCAATTTTAACTTGGCATACACTCTATAGGTATTACTTTTCCAGCTACTGATTTTACACCATTCTGAACACCACTTATTAAAAATTATCAATAAAAAACTTGGTTTCCTGGAAGTTTTGAGGGTTGTATGCAAACAGAGCAAGAATACTCTGATTAAAGACTTAAAAGGAAAAAAGCTTGTGAAAATACTTTAATGGTGAGAGGTCCTGCGATTGGACACAAAAGCCTGAGACTTGACAGAGCTGTAACTGATAAGAAAATAATCAATAGAAATAGGTATCTATATTAGAAATTATGTACCCAAGAGTAATATATAGACTTTTAATTGCCATCACTTTATCCAAACATATATTAAATGAACATAATCAATATTATGCAAATTAAAAAACATAAATAAATTGCAATACAAAGAAATAAAAAACATAAATAAATTGCAGTAAGAACTATGATTGTTCTACAATGAACATAACAGTTTTGAGCCCTTTTTGTAACAGGACTTTTTTTTCCAGAAAAAAAAAATCTGTTTGCTGTTTTCATGCAATTTTTTAAATTGTATCTTTATTTGTAAAGAAAATACATATCATGTAATCAATTCGCTTGTGATAATATTAATTTTATAGAAAAACATTTTGAAAAAGCTAAAAAAAAATTGCAAACTTATTTTTGTATACATTTTATTCAATTTTAGTTTGACAAAATGATTGTAATGTACATTTTGAACCTTTCTCAATAAACTAATATAAAAATCTAAAAATAATCAAATGTGCATTTTTGGCTTATTTTTGTTAAACTCCTTTGACATTAACCTTAATAATCAAGAGCAGAGTATAAAAAAAAAATTTCTAACGTAACAGGAAATTTATAACACTTACTAAGACTTGCTGATCCCATGAAAAAACTTCCTTTATCAAAAGCATCTTTCCATTTAAAAGGTATCTAGAATTATATGAAATTTCATTTTGAATATAATGCAAAACACCAATTAAAATTAGATTGAAATAATAATTTTAACACAGTGAATAATTATTATTGGTAACGCAATATTAAACATTTATTACTACAGGTATAGGTCATTAGCAAAGATTATAACACAAAACTATGCAAAATCATAACAGGAAGGGGCTGAAGAATGCAGTTAATGCTAGTAGTTACATGTCTGATGAAAAAAGCACCCATAAATATCTTTAAAATAAAATATTAATCATAAACATACCTTTATAAGATGCGGGGCTTCTCTAAATTACTAACAGAATAATTAAAATAAACAAATAAACTTTTAATAATAATTTTAAAACAAAAAACACATAATGTATTTCAGGATAAACCAGTTGCTTACATTTTAAAAAAACTAATGTTTTAATAAACAGGTTAAGTGATGCCTTTACTAGAAGTAAAGCAATATATTAAGTATCAAAAGTTTAAAAAAAAAAATTATTAAAATGAAATTAAGTGAAAACTTATGGATTAAGTGTTATAATTCAAATTATGATGAAGAAACTCAGATCAAAGATTTATGATAGAACCACAGACCAAAATAACAATCTAAATCATCATCTTATCCATGAATAAATTTTTCTATTTTTATTTATCAAATGATTCAGTAATTAGTTATGCGTATTAGTAACATGATGTGAAAATAGTAGCAACAGAATAATTTGCTTTTCCTACTGAAGTAACTGAATTACATCCTTATACATGCTTTATTCGACAAAGATTACGGCTTTTTACCTTACCTTTTCAAATTTCACAAATAAATGTATTTCAAAATATTTATATTCAATATTTAGCAACGTTTTCTGTTGTTTAATTTTAAATCTGATTCAGTATACAAGTATAGCATCAAACTCATATTCAAGGTCTTTGCGATGAAAGCTAACCTGCATTTGTGTTAAACAGAGAGAAGAAAGGCAATTTTAATTTCCATTCCATTCTAACTCCAGACCTAACTAATATGAGGAAAGGGGATATTTCTGCATTGGTATCAGTTCCCACCTACAAAGACAAACTGTTTTCTAACAATCAAAAATGCTGGGGTTTCTCTAGAAATGGGAATAAGTCATATGTTTCGAGTTTGTTAGATTTTGTGATTTTTTTTAATAGTTTCTAGCGGGCGACTCCCCTTAAGTCACCAAAACTTAACAATAATTTTGGCATAGATACCAATATGAAAATCTTCCTTTAAGAGGAGATATTTCACCAGCAATAACTTGCATGTTTGTGCAAACCTAATTACTCTACACCATTGAGGTATCTTAACTTTGCGTTTAGGTTTAATGTATTCATTTTCCAGCTATTATTTAATTGGGGAAAAATATACAGTGGTATTAAGGAGAATTCTTTTTAGCCTATTTCAGAAAAAAATGAAGTATCTTTGAATAGCCAAGAATTATTAATAATTTATAACAACTATACACCTACAAGTTGTTAAAAAGTCTATTGCTAGCCAATTTTAGAAAAGAGTAGAGTATCTGTGACTAACTAAGAGTTAGTAATAGTTTGTAAGAAGTAGACAGTTAGATCTATTGAGATTTTTTGTTAGATAAAGCTTTAACTCTTAATTAAAATTCATGAACTGCTAGTAATTCTTTTTTGGATCAAAAGCAGTCCAAATTTTAAATATAATAGTACATATGCTAATATTTGCTTTAACTCTAAATTATAAATCAATATACATTATAAAACTGGGTGTAATGGTGGCCTGCACACAACGCTGACCTTACTGTCATTGGTCATGAAATTATGGAGCCTTAAACTACATGAGCCTTAAACTAAACGACAATGAGCAGTTGCGGGACTGCTTTACTTATTTAATTTCTTGGCTTTTTTTTTGTTGGTTATTATTAACAGATCTGAAAAGTTTCTTTAGACACAATTATTTTTTTTAAAAAAAACTGAAGTATAACTATTAAGTTTCACAAGAAGAAAAACAAATAGAATTTTTACTGAAATAAACAAAAATTACCTGAAACTCAACATTTGGGCATTTTGCATCCAAAAAATTTAGCTGGTCATAGTACCTAAATAAACAGATGTATCAACATAAATAAAAGTGAGGGAAAATTCAATAACAAACGTAAAATAAAATAAATTAAAGTTATTAATCAAGAAGGAAAAAATGAAAAAGAATGAAGAGTGACAAGTACCTTGTCATCACATCTAACGAGTTTTCATGCTTATCTAACGTTCTCCAGGTTGAGTTCATTCGTAACTTATTTAATTCCGTTAAAGCTTCATCGTAATTAATCGGTTCATCAGCGGCGACACAAAAGCTAGAAAATACATACTTTAAAGGCTTAACTAAATCAATTTCTGAAGTTTTCTTCAGGGGAATCGCTACAAAATACGACATCTTTCTTTGATTATGTCAAATTTACAAAACAAAGTGCAATAAAAAGAAACAAGGGAAACAAGAACAAAATATGAAACGATTTCGATTCCAAATAGATGACTCATCAGTGTCATGCGATACAAAAATAAAACGTCCTACCATAAAAATGATACATGAAAACTTTCTCAAATGTGAAAAAATATTGCAATAATTAAAATATAATTAATAAATCCGTTTAAGAAAAAAGTAATGTAAGACTAAAATAATGTCTTATAAAACCGTATTTCATTTTTGAACATGGCAACAGATGTTTGTTTATTTATTGAAATCGGAATCGCCAAAAACTAAGACATTTTTCAAAAATTAATTATTTTTTAAATTTATCATCTTGTTATAGTCTTTGTCAAATAAAAAAAAACTTACGTTAATCCTTAAAAATGACTATTCTATCATTGTATTGCAGAAAGTACGCATATTTTTTAAATACTTTTTGACCTTTCAGATTGCTTAATACTTTTTTTTTAATCATCTTAACTTCCTACAACATTTACTACTAATTAAGTGCTACTATTAATTTTTCCCTTTCATTTTAGTTTGCGGAAATTGCCAATAAGTCTCGTTCGAACTACTTGGGTATGTAAAAATAAGTAATTTGAAATTATTTCAATTATCTTGATTTCATAAGCAGGTTGCATTACAACTTTTATTTAATCAAATTACGAATCTTTGTTTTTATCTTGTACATTTTTAAACTTCTGTTTACGTAATGCCAATAAATCTCGTTCAAACTACTTGGGTATGTGAAAATAAGTAATTTAAATAATCTTGATTTGATAAGACGGTTGCATTACAAATTTTGTTTAATCAGATTCCGAATCTTTGATAATATCTTAACATTTTAATATTAAAATTATGCTGGCGTTGTAAAATATATTTATGTATAAAAAAGGTTACATTAATTCATATACTTTCTAAACGTAAAGCGTTTCTGTGCTCTTTTTTTCCCCCTTTCATTTAATTTCCATATCATATTCTGTCGCGCCAACTACAATCGCCAAGGTGCCAAACAGATTTTAAACTTGTAAATTTAAAAGAAAAAAAAACATGTAGATGTTTGTCAGGGGGTGGCTTAAAGTTCATCTTTTTCTGTGATGTTTTTTTTATTTTTAGTTTCTTGCAAGTTGCTGCCCAGAACTTAACAAGACTTGGCTATTATTATGCCATGATATGAAAATCTCTCCTACACAAGTTCTAATTATGTAATCATTTGTTTGGCCGTTTGCCATTTCGGTTATTTGTTTTAAAAATATCTCTAAATTAAGATTCATGAAATAATTATAATTAACAATTATTACTTTAGTTGTATGGTCAAGACATTTTTTTCTGCTAAATACATATGATTTAAATCCTAATTGGTTGTTTTCATTTAGTTGACTTAATCTATTTTTCTATTGCTCTCTTTCAATTAAATCTGCTGCATGCTCACTAATCCTTACCGTAGCCCGTCTTAGAAATTATTTATTTATTTGCTTATAACTATAAGTGTTATACCTATATACTGCAATTTTTGATAAATTTGTATCATGACAATGCCAATCAAATTGGTTGATTATTTTGCGCAAAGGAACCAATACTTTCGTTTTCTATTAAACACTCGTGCCCCTAAAATATCCATATCACTATACTATGTGTTTTAAAGAAACATAAGGCAATAAGTTTTAAGAAAATTAGGTTCAACCTTAAAATTAATGATGTTTTTGAATTGCTAACTTTTTAAACTTTGTTAAGTTTTTACAAGAGAAAATTTATTTAAAGTTTTTGCTATGCATCAATGTCATTGTTTTTATTGAAACTATAAAAAAGTTCTTTAAAAGCTTAAAATTTAATTATATAAAAAAAATTAAGAACTGGATTTTTCTGTCTGGATTTTTCTGTCATAATAATTTTAGCATCATTTTCTGATAGTAAAATTACAATAAGACCTCGATTATCCGAGCTAATTAAGACTGCTAGTACCTCGGATATCGGAAATCCCCCAACAGGAAGCGTCCGATAACATATTGCCCCTGGTATTCAATAGGGTCACATGACCACTGTTAACAAAGTATTCATGGATGTCTCAGGGTGTAATATTTCTTGGAAGTTGAGTGCTTTTGTGAGGAAGTAACACAGACAACGAACTAAAATGTGTATAATTTTTTCCCAGTCCATTTTGGAAAGGAGAAAAAGACTTCGTTAATCGGTTAATCAAAGCTCGGTTAATCAAGGTTCTACTGTACCTGTTAGATAAACTGCTATCATTCAAAATTATGTCTCCATCCTTTTTTTAATCAACATTGTGCATGCCCTTAACAGTTAGCTGTTTGAAAAAATATCAATGTGATCTTAAAAGCAGTCATATTTAAATGGATACTTTTCCGTTAGCCGGGCGCAAGCGAAAAATCTCCAAATAATTTAGAATTCCGCCAAATTTCTTACAACCATAAGGGGGGTGTTGGTTTGGGGCCACATGCTCTATTCTTTGAATTCATTGAAAACAGAGCACATTTTCCTTTCTTTCATCTTAATTTTTGTTTTAAAAAATGATTATAAGCCTTCTTTTTGAGTCAAACTGTTTTGTTTACAATTCAATAATATTTGTTTATACAGGAGTCTGTCTCTGGCCAAATTTACTACCGTTAAGCTGTACCTTCACAAATTCAACTTTAGAAAAAACAGTAGTTTCACAAAATACTTTTTCTTAAAACTTTATTTTTGTATCCCATAAGAAACGATAAATCCATATTTTTGTGTTGATTTTTTAACATAACTTTTAATTTACACAAATTATGTCTAAATTTTCACAATATAGGTACCTCCCAGAAGAACCTAGGCAGACCCCTATTATAGTTGAAATTGTTTTGCTTACTATTAATAAATATTTCCTTATGGTTGAATGTTTTTGACTGTTTTGTCATTCCCTTTGTTTGGGGACTTGGCTCGCGTTTGGTTCACAATTGGCGACATTTGTGCCAACCTTATGGAAAAGTAGTACTTTTAAATGTCTTAGCTGGTCTACTAAATGTAAGATAAGGTATATCCACATTTGAAGCGAGTGATAATATTTTCTTGAAACTAAAAAATAAAATCTTTTTAAATTGCAAAATAAAATTTATTTTCTACTAAATTCTTCAATATATCCTATTTTTTAGGCTGCTATGAGTACAAATAATGAAGTAATTCTTGAAACTGCTGGAAATAAAGGAGTCATAACTTTAAATAGACCAAAAGCTCTCAATTCTCTTAATCTGAACATGATAAGAAAAATATATCCACAATTAAAGGTATGAAATTTCTATTTATTGTGCTAACTGAATATTCTTTATTTTATAAAAATGTATATATTCAGTGAACTTTATGTACAGTATGACCTTCAAATTTTAAATTATCTCTTGGCAGGAAAAAAAATGGCTAAATCAATTTTAAATTGATGGTAAGATACAGAAATTTGCACATTTTAATAATATTGTATTTTTAAAAAAATAATTTTAAAATCCAGAACAGAAACCTCTTATAAACGAAGCTACAAAGTGGGCTTTGAGGTTATAAGAAATCAATCATGCCTACTTAAATTCGCCTATTGTAATATTATTGTACAGTACGCAAAAAATAGACAAAATACCCTAAATGACTTTTATTCTAATGATCAGATTTTTCCATACTAGAACTCAATTTTAATAGTTTGAGGGAAAGCCTCAAATATGCTATTAATTAGTGCAGTCAATATTTTAAGTTATGAAATCAAACACAAAAACGTAACAAAAACATTGAAAAGATGCGTTTATTCAGAGAAAATATGCTTCGGTTTGTAACTTAAAATATTATCAGCGCAAATTTAACACATTTGAGATAGATCTCACCCTGGAAACCATCAATTTTGAGTCTTACTACCTGAAATTCCGATCATTTGATCAAAAGTTATTCAGATTGTTTTTATTTATTTTTTGCTTACTGTACATTGAAATTTAAAAAATAGCAATTATTATTGGAAAAATAATTAAATAGATCACAAGCATTTATGCAAAATTGTTGCAATAAAATTCCTACATAAAAAAGTATTAACAGAAATCCTCCATGCGTTGTATTTTAAATATTAGGACTTTCAAATCTGTGTAAAATTGTCTCATGATATCTGTCAAGAAAAAAAAGGAAAGAATATATGATTTTGCTATTTAATTATCTTGGATGAATAGTTTAAAAAGATAAGGTAACTCAATAACACATCTAGACATTTACATGTTATAATATTGTATAAAATATCACAAGATTTTAAAAACTGTCTTAATTTAACTGACGAAAAAATGAGCGAAAAGCGTGTGCGCTTAGAATAAAACAGTTTTGTTATAATATTGGAGTCATAACTTTGACGTCTCTATTAGTTTAAATATCTAAACTCGATTCAGGAATTTTCTGAAATCTGAACTTTCCAAAACCTCTAACACGGTGTTTCCCAAATTTATGACTGTTGTGTAACCTTTCTAAATTTGTCGTAACGCTGTGTGCCAATAATGAAAAAGGTAATGCATATTTTGCTATAAAAAAATTGCACAAAATTTAAAAATCACAACTGGCTATTGACATCACTAATTATTAACTGTTAACTCTGCAAAAAAAAGGCAAGTAGAGAAATACGTAATCGTAAATTTTCATGGCTAGCTTTGTTTTTAAATAAAAAATTTTTGAAATTTTCGTTTGTTGCAAAATATTTCACATAAGAACGTGTATCCCCGCTAAACTGTTCCTGTACCTCTGGGGGTACGCATACCACACTTTGGGAAGCACTGCTCTAACAGTACAGGTTTTCGGAGTTAAGCTATGTATAGTTAGAATATTTATCAAAATAAAAATGTCTATATTAGTGGTTGTAAATGAATAATTTAGCAACAGTACAGGCTCTAACAGTACAGGTTTTCGGAGTTAAGCTATGTATAGTTAGAATATCTATCAAAATAAAAATGTCTATATTAGTGGTTGTAAATGAATAATTTAGCAAAGAAGAAACAAAATATTATCCAAATCAGCCAAAGAACTTGTGAGAAAATGGCATGATGAAAAACATCAAAACCAGTTTCATTTGCTCATAAAACTTAGTGAACTTCAATGAGTTTCTTGTTTATTCCAATTGTGCTCCTCGAAACATAGTTTCATGTAGGTCATTTAACATTAAACTAACTATTCTTTCAAATTTTCCCTATTAACATTTTGATTTTGTTTTTGTATATGAAATAAATGAGTTTGATAGCATATTTTATAAAATATAAAAAAAAATTCTGATTATATATATATATATATTTTTTTTTTAAGGAATGAAATTTTCTTTCTAATTTTTAGGCTTGGGATACTAATCCTGATATTAAATTAGTCATAGTAAAATCATCTAGTGAACGAGCATTCTGTGCTGGAGGCGATGTAAGAGGTAATATGCTTATCTTACTTAAAGTATGCATTGTTTTGTCACTGGGCATTTATGTATTCATTGCTTTTCTAAGTGCCATTTTTCATTTTTATTGGTGCATGATGATCTTAACAGCTTTTGAAATCTGTGATAATAGAAATTTCCGGTTGTTCTAATTTCTCAGAACAGCTAGATATTTTAACTCATTAACACTCTCCTGTATTCCTTCCATGCTATTTACCAAACATTTTATTTATTTTTTCCCTGTGCTAGCAAATAAACATATTATTAGTTAAACAAAAACTTGAGCAAATTAAAAATATTTAAAAAGTAAAAAATTTTATGTATTTAATTCTTTTTTCTACATAGTGGAGATGATTCTCAGTACATGTTGGTTTTAGAGAAATACCACTATTACAGTCAAGGGTGAAAGTTTCCGTCTTTTTAAAAAAACCACAAGACAGAGCAAAACTGAATATTACTATAAGTAAATTCTAAGTTAGTTTTTTTCGAAAACTGCTCTAGACTAGAGCAGTTTTCAAAAGGGAAGATCCTCGATTGATAACATTATTGCTCTAAAGTCGCGAGTTCGTAATGCCTTTGTCAAACGTAACTATTTTGTTTCTATCTTCTTTAATATTGAGAAGGGGATATGGAATTTTGAAGACATGGGACTTCGTAAAAATCACCCAATTTTTTAAATTGAATTGAATGTAGGGTTTAGTGGCACAAAGTCCAAAAGAGGACATGCTGCGCCAAACAATACGGTAAAACAGTTCAAAAGACAAAGTACATGCACCAAAGTTTGTAAAAGTAATCAGATAAAAAGTATGAATAAAATCACATAAAAGGGTAGGAATGAAATCAGATAAAAAGTTTTGAATACGATATAAAATACGCGAGGTGAGTAAAATAAGTTGTTTGCTAAAGTAAATAAAATTGCAGATGCATTAAAACATTTATATACAGTTAAAAATACCAACAGCACGTAAATACGCAAAAATGTTACGATGATGAATATCATCTAACAAATCCTGCATGCATATAATTGAATTCCCAAAAAACGTTAATAAGAAGTTGGTTAAAACATGGACATATTATTAAAATTTGATGAATCGAGAGAGGAACGTTATAGGTACTGCATAGATGAGGAGGCTCTCCAAACAGTAAGTAGAGGTATGTTAACCGGGTATGACCAATTTGAAGACGTGTAAGCTTTGCATCAGCACTATGCAAGGGCAGTACTGGCAAATGGCTCTAATCGGTTTTAATGCTATGCAATTTATTAAAAACAATGTTAAAGCATATGTGGCAGATCGTGCAGCTGAGTCGGCTAGGTCATTCCCTGGAATACCAACATGACTCGGTACCCAGCAAAATAAAATCTCAAAGCCATTCTTCTGAAGAGTGGTTAACAAATGAATAATAAAGCATAAAATTGGATGAGTATCACAGTGAAACTTTTCTGATTGGCTCAAAACGCTCATACTATCGGAGTATATAATTTTTTTTGAAAAGTTTGTTCACAATTTTTATGAAAAGAATTCATATATAATTTTTTGTTTACTTAAAATTATTGGACGGGACACGCGCACTTCTGAGTTTGAAATTTTCAGCCTTGACAATTTTTGAAACTTTCACCCCTGATTTCAGTTAATTAAATGTCAATAATAGTTTAGCAATTTTTAAAAAAAAAAAATTTTTTTTAACATTCCCTTTTCCAAAACAGTTTAATACCTGATTATTTCAATTAAACTATTTATGAATATACTTTGTGCTAAGAAGAATATAAATGTATTTTAATATGCATGATTGTTCGAAATTAATGCAATCAGTGAAATATAAGTTCAAAACTTTAGCTTCTTGCTCTTGGTGATTGCTTCAGCTTGATTTTTTTTTTTCTTCCTGGTCACAAGTTATGTTTTTTTTTTTTGTTTTTTTTTTTGCAAAATTTATTTATCTATAAATCTTGATTAATTTATCAAGAAAAATGCTGGTGCAAATATTTAGCTTCTAAATTGTGTCCGAACATATTTGTTTGCTATAATGATGTTAAGTCTTGAAAGACAGTGTCTGCTTCAGCTTGTGTGTTTTCCTCTGATCACAGGTTAACATGTTCTGTATCCTGTTTGGCAGCACTTGCAGAAGCTCACAAAGCTGGAAACCCAACAATGGCTGAAGATTTCTTTAGAGAAGAATACCAACTCAACAATTTGATAGGTAAGATCCTTTCTGTTGATTCCAATAACTCCTTCTTAATGAAATATTTATTTTTGTTGATTCTATATTTATTATATTTTCTGTTTGGTGCATATTATATTTCTTGTGCTTTTTTATTTAATTATTTACTTTAATTAATTTGGTTCTTTTCAGGAACTCTGCAAATCCCTTATGTTGCACTGATTGATGGAATTACCATGGGTGGAGTAAGTTATTTACATAAATTTTACTTATATTTGAAACTTGCATTTCACTCTATATTTATTGTATGTCATGTAATTTGTTAAATATCTCTCTCTCATATTTTTAATTTGAATTGTTAACAGCTGTATACAACTTTTTTCACCCTAACTTTTTTGTTGGATATCATGATTGTAAGTTCTCTATTTTAAATAGATTACTAATTTATAACATTTATTTAAATAATTTACTAAATTAGTTAAATAAATGCTTTACTTTTGATTTAAAAAAAAAAGTATTTGACTGACCAAACCTAAAAAATTTGGTACTCATTCTTATTTTTTAAAGTAGCATGTTTGAATTTTAATTGCTAATAAAGCCTAAGTTGGGGCTTTTAAGGTATCCCAACATCTTGAAAAACCCTTTGTAACAAAAATTTTAGAATTTTTATGTTATGGCATCAAACGTTTATTTTTGTATTTAAATAATTTTCCTTATTTGAAACTGCAGGAAAAACCTTTATTAGATATACAATTTTTATAACACCATTTATTCTCTGAAATGTTTTAAAAGGAAATTATTGAGAAATTATATTTATTTTTATACTTGAAATTCTTGCTTTAAAAAATGAATTAAAAGCTGGGATTTAAATTTTTATTTTAAAATAGTGTTAGTTCCATTTTATATTTCCTTTTTGATAATTTTGCATTGTAATACATATATTAAATACTTTTGAAAAGGTACCCTTGTAAGAGGGATTAGGAATATGGCTAGCTTTCATAAAGTTGATATAATTTTATCTATATATTTATAAAAATGGTTGCATTTTTTCCAATTTCAATAAATAAATTAATGGATATAATGTAGTTGAGATATCCTTAAAGACTTTCTGAAATTAAGAACATATTTTCTAATCTTCGCAATATTTATTACCGTATTTTTCGGCGGTAGCGCCGCGGCGCTTCCGAGGAAATAATTTTTAGCAGCAAAAAAATTTCTCAAGTAAATTTATTTAAGATGAAATAATTTTCTGAGAGAAAGACTATTAAATAAAATTAATAACGAAGTTGACGAAATATTTGTACGTATCGCGATCTGCTGCAGAACAATTGCCAATTCTTAGCAAACTTTCGGCAGCAGCCTGCAAGAAAATAAATAAACGAAATAATAATTTTAAAAAAACATCGCTTAAGGAGAAAATTTAAAAGGTAAGCATCTTGTATCCACCCCCAGCTTAAAGAAAAATCGAAAGCTAGAAATCTACTTAGCGCCTTGGCAATTGTATTTGGAGCGGACAGAAAAGGAAGTAATAGGACCCCAAATCCGGCACTCACGGGACCGACGAAATGCCGAACTTCGGATCTCTTTCGGAAATTCCAATATGGCGCTCAAATATTACTATAATTCAATTTTAGAAAAACCAATAAAATTAGTCAAGTTTCGATCGTAGATTATGATGGGGTGAATTTAAAACTGGTCCATCTTAAGAAATTTTATTAATTAAAATAATCATCTATATAATATAATCAAGAAGAAATAATCGGAAGGAGAAATAATTCAAGAAGTAATCCGAATCCTCCGATGAAGAAGAAATAATCGTTTCTTCTTCGGAGCGAGATCATAGTTCATGTTTTTTTCTTTTAGATAACATTTTGTTTTAACAAAAGACACTCACCTTACAAGAAAAAAAAAGCTAACAAAGAACTACAAAAAAAGTAACAATTTATGCTAAGGAACTAACGATAACAACAAAAAACAAGCTAAAAACTAATAACGATAAAAAAAAAATAAATAAAAGAAACAACTAACAACAAGAAAAAAAACAAGCTAACTAACAAAAAAAAAATTAACAGTTAATAACTAATAAAAAAGCCGCAAAATAAAAAATAAATGAATCAAATAAAAAACCGCAAAAGGGATAGAATTCATTTTGTACTCCACGTGGTAATTTCAATGTCAACTGGGTGTGGCCAATTTATGGTCAAACAGAAGAGGGAAATGTGGGGACAAACCAGTAATGCACAAGCTCAGCTGTCAAGATTGATTGATCAGTTTCTTCCAACTTGCATTTCTTTATTTTGTTCATTGGAAATGAAGGTGTTTTTACTTTTCACTTTATTTGAAACTGCTTTAGAAACAGATGTTTCCTTTGACACAGATTTATTATATATTTTTTTCAAGCTTTTTTATTTTTAAAAGATAAAATAAAGTTACTTACTTCAACAAAATAAAATTCCAAATAAAAAGAGAATATAGCTGATTTTTTTGTCTCATCAATATATATTTCTTAAAAAAAAAAAAAAAAAAAAATTTAGATCAGATTAAGTGCCGGATTAGGGGTCCAATACTGTATGCCCTTTTCTTTTCCCCAACCCCTTTAAAAATAACTGATTGATTCCTCCTAAACAGCTCCAGTAGAAATGACAAGCAGAGGAATTTTTCATCAGAATTTTTTTGGGGCGCTCTTAGTTATTTCTTATTCTTGTTATTATTAGTTTTTCCTTAGTTTGTTTACTGTAATAAATTTTTTAAAATCTTTTTATTTTAAAATCTTTTTTTTAATAAATTTTTCATTTTATTTTTCTTATTACATTGTTTTACGGATTTCTGTAATTAGTCCAGCATTAATTCAGCTGCTGAGCATAGAAATATTTTTTTGCTGTTAATTATTTGCTATAATGTTTTTTTGGCGCGGTGCCAACTGGTAAGAACAACTTTATTTTATATCGTTTTTTTATTTTTGCTGAAGGAGAAAACTTTTTTCACGTCAACTCTTTGTTAACGCAGATTAGGATATTCTCTCCCCACCCCCCAAATAATTTAGAAATTACGTTATTTGATGTATTAAAAAATATTTTGTTGCACTTAACATTATTTTCAGAATTATTTGTTGTACTTAAGTTTATTTTTTGGTGTGGTGCCAACAGATAAGAACAATTTTATTTTATATCGTTTTGTTGCTTTTTTTTTTTATTTTATTTTTTTTTTTTTGCTGAAAAATAAATTTTTCATTATAATTTAGAAATTAAAACCTTACTTTATGAAATGTATAAAAAAATTTTATTTTTTATTATACAGATATTCTAAATGGTAATTTAAAGGTCTCTTGCATAAGGATGCTGATATGCGCGGTGTAGTGCCATTGCGGCGCTTGCGCCGGAGCGGCGCTTACTATAACTTTTTTTTAAAAAATTTCATTTTCATCGATGTGTGGCGCTTTCGCCGAAAAATACGGTATGTGATTTAATTATTTAATAAATGTATTTTAGTGATTTCTCAATAATAAATATTGCAAAACGTATCTCAAGTCTTTTTTCTGAATTTTAAAGAAGAATGTTTTATAACCTTTATTTAAAAAAATTGGAAAGTTCTAGATTATAATTTTATTTGTGATGTCATTACTTAATTGCATGATTGATTATTTAAATTCTTCCCGTAGGGTATTGGTATTTCAGTCCACGGTGCATTCAGAGTATGCACTGAACGAACTGTTTGTGCAATGCCTGAAGCTGCAATTGGTAAAGATAAGCTTTTTTTTTTTTTTTTCAATATAAGTTCCTTTGTTATAAGAATATTTTTATTTAATAACATCATGAACCTTTTATAATTTCATAAGTGTTGATCCTAAGAAAGAAAATGAATATATTAAAAATGTTTCTAAACACAAAATCATTTTTTTTTAAAGAAAAAAGAACTAAATATGTTTTAGTTTTTCTTATTCCAAAATTTTTTGATTAATAGCATGATTATATGTTCTCTATTTTAAATAGCTGCATCAGGCTTCTTGATGATTGATCCAAGGATCATGCAAATGCATGTAATATTGCACAGAATATGTAAACGTTGTTGTTCTAAATTTTTGTTTGGGAAAAGGACTGTGTTCCCTTTAGTTAATAATAGGTGCCATTAATTAGCTTTTTAAGGACATCACACTTCATTTATATAAGGAACATAATACAAACCGATGAGTCTTGTTGCTCAGCTGTTCTTATTACATCCCATGCAACCTCTGGCATCAGCCACTTGATTAAATATAATTGTCTGCCATTTATTGGTATAAAATGTGGTTGCTTACATTTACATACTCTACAAAAGTTACATAGAGCATTTGCCTTCCAATGTCGTGAACCCAGCGTTCAAATCCCAGCGATGGCTGGTCTGATACAAATTCCACATTTGACTTGCGCCAATCACAGTGCTAACGTAAAAATATCCTCAGTGGTAGACAGATCATGGTTTAGAGTCCCCTTGCTTTCTGGTTAACCGTGGGAGATTTTGATGGTTTTTCTCTCCGCGTAACGCAAATGCTGGTTACTTCCATCGAAAAGTCCTCCGCAAAGGCAAAATTTCTTCCAATACTTGATCCATTAGTTCCCCTGTCTTCTGGATTGGTCTTTAGTGTCTTTTAATATTTGATATCATTTGTTCTAAACATCTTAGCCCTACAATTTTCTACCCATTACTATTTTATTATTCACGTTGTTCTTTAATCATCAGTCTTAATATATATTTCAAAGAACTTGTAAAAAAGGAAGTCCTAAGAACCTATTCTTAAGGTTTTACCCACAGTTTATCCTATATATTTAACAAAAAACCAATATGGCTAGTTCCTCAAGATAGTATTCAGTCTCAGCAAGCTTATGACAGCAATATACCTGTTTTCGATAATAATTAAAAGTAACCAGACTTCTGCTAAGGTTCATTATTTCTAATGTAATATAAATTTATTTCAGTTATTAGTTACATTATTTATTTTTATGTATATTTTTTTATTTCAAGCTATTTGTTTTTTCAGGTTTTTTCCCTGATGTTGGAGGCAGCTATTTCCTTCCTAGACTTCCCGGTAAAATCGGATTGTTCCTTGCATTGACTGGGTACAGACTTCAAGGACGTGATGTGTTTAAAGCAGGCATTGCAACCCACTTTGTAGAAACTGGAGGTGTAAGTTATTGCAGCATATTGTTTCTCAAGTGTAATTTGTCAGATGTATTGAAGAGTTTTTAGAAAATATGAATTTATTGATGGAATTTTAAGTAGCTAACATTAAAAATAAGTAATTAAAGTTGAACCTCACTAACGGGAAATCGCTTAACGTGAAATATCGCTTTACATGAAACATATATTTGGTCCCATGATCAATTATTGTTGTATTTTACCTAATTAACAGTAAATTTTTAAGCTGATTATCGCTTAACATGAAAGGAAACTGGATGCAGCACAGATAATAAATAATTAGGTATGGTAATATAGCTTGTTATAATATAATTCCTGACTGAGTTATTGTATTATTTTATTTTATTATATAACCATTGTTGAACAGCCAACCCAATTTTTTGGGTTTATGGCTACTAATGTTCAACTGCATAACTTTGTAATTTTGAACCTAAACCCAGAAAACAAGGGAACTCCTAGATCACCTATTGAGAGAAATTAGCCTTCGTAGAGGACCTTTTTTTTTTTAATGCATTTAACCCGCATTTGCGTTACGTGGAAAGGAAGACCACGAGAACCTCCCACGGTTAGCCTAACAGCAAGGGGGTATTATTATAATGAATGATAAATAAAATTCCAATAATTCATTTTCAGGAATGTTATTTCTATTTTCTTCTTCTGTTAGAAGTAGCAGATGGGAAAATAAATGAAATAGTTAAAATACAATAGTTTAGTAAAGTAGTTATAACTTTTAATCTTATTTTCCTTTGTTTGGTTCTTAATAGAATTGTTTGCATACATTAATGTAGTACATATGTATTAATAGTCCAAATTAAATTATTTTCACGATGTATCAGATAGAATAAAATTCAGTTAACGTGAGATAATTATGATAGTCCCACCGATTTCGCTTTAACAAGGTTTGATTGTAATAAGTTTACATACTTATGAATATGATTATCAAAATATAATTTATATATTATAAACTTTCTTCTTAAATTTTTTCTCTTATATCCTAGTTAAAGCATTTAGAAACTGAACTGATGCGATTAGAAAATCCTACCCTCTCTGATGTAGACAGAATTCTCTTGAAATTTCAACAGCAGGTAATATTTTTAAATGAGTTTGAATGCCTATTTAAATTTCATTCCTGAAATTCTTATATTTATTCCTCCTTTTAATGTAAAACTGATTACAAGAAGTTTGTGGTAAAACCTGTTATAGAGGAAACATTTTACCCAAAATTATGCTTATTTCAATTTTCATGACTAATAATTTGTATATTCCTCTTTACAATGTGAATTTGATTACCTTAAACCTGTTATGGAGAAAAATTGAAACAAAAGTATTACTTAGTTATAATTTATTGCTTGAAAATATGTATTCATGTACTTTTTTTTTTTTTTTTTTTTTAAGTGTGAGACTGATTACAGGAAAGAGTTTGCCTTAAAGCCTGTTATGGGGAAAATGAATACTGTCTTTGAGGCAGATAGCGTAGAAACAATTATGGAAAATCTTAAAAAAGAAGGTTCTGAGTGGTCTCGTAAAAACTATGAAGCTATGAAAAAACTGGTGAGCTTTTTCTTTTATTTAATTTAAATTATTATTTTTTATTAATGTAATTTAATTTTAATATACAGTTACATTTTATTTCTAATGAAATGTAATTGTAAATGTAATTATGTAACTAATTTACAGTAATTAAGTGTGATTAAATGTAACTTTAATTTTAATTAAATGTAACTGCAATTATTAATTGTTGTGCTACAAAAAAGTTTTTGGCATATTTTTTCGTGTAAATTTATGATTGGTTACTTTGTAAGTTCTTAGTATTGCCATAAAAGTTTAATTATATAATTTTTAAATTGAAATTTTATTTTATAGTGTTCGAAATAAAGAAATCATACCAGTCTAATCTATAATTTGTGAGAGAAAAAAAATAGAGTGCCTAATTAGATAGATACGGCCATTTCTGAAAGTGGTACTTAACTCCATTTCATCTAACATCTGTTTTAGGTGTTTGTTTGTGTATTCTTGCAAAACCTGATATAAATTCTTAAAAAATACTATATTTATTTTACTTTTATTTATTTATTATTTCATATACTTTGTATCATTCAGGTATGAAAAATAATTCCATTTTTCTGAAATGATTCCTTTAAAAATAATATCTCGTGCTTGCGATCTAATTTCACACTACATTGCGTTCTGTTTTTGTGTAAAACATTCTTATTAAACGTATCTAGTTGTCATCTTATTGTTTATGTCATTAAATATTTTCAATTTGCAGTCTCCCACATCACTGAAGGTGTCTTTTGAGCAATTAAAGAGAGGGGCTGATATGACATTGCAAAATGGACTCGTCATGGAATATAGGCTGTGTCAGAGATTCATGGCTGATCATGATTTTCATGATGGAGTTAGAGCTGGTAATTTAATTTTTCATTCTCAATTCAATTTTTATGAATAATTTTTTTTATAAAAATAAAAGTTTACATAATTATGTGAATTTTAAAAATTTCACATTCAATCCTGTGCAGTGATTTTTGTTGAATGGGTAAAAAAAGTTAACATCTGGAGTAATTTTTTATCTAACGATCGATTTTTCATCAATCATCAAGACTCAATCTTAATGATTCAGCTCAAAGGCTTAGTATTAAATATGCTAAATAATTAGTGTGCGCGATATTTTAAGTTCTAAATCGCACACAAAACATGTTCTCTCTGGATAAATATATTTTTATTCAGGATTTGTAAAAAGTGCTTAATTTTCTATATTTTAAAAAGAGATTTTTTTTTTCTTTACTGTATCGATTGTCGTTCTAAATTACAAAAAATTCATGATTTTCACAATTTTCTCTGCAATATTAATCAGAAACTAGTTATGTTATCATGATTATGCATAGTTTTTAAAAATGTTTTTGAATTTTATTGATATTATGTTTATAAATTAAAAACTATAAGTGATAGGGAAAAAAAATAGTTTTTATTACTGCTCAGATCCTAATTATGGTTTTTATTTTATTTTTTGGAAAGTGATTAAAAATATTTTTTGAGTTCTTATAAAGTACTTAAAAGGTTCTTATTTTTTGCTGAAAAATCTGGCTACGCACCCTGTCTAAGTATCAATTTTATGATATCATTTATTTATGATATCACCCTGTTATATTTATGATATTTTTATGCACTTGTGAAATAACAACCTCACATTATATTGCCTGTTTTCCTCTGTGTGAAAGATTTCATATTCAGAAATCTTTTGATTATATGTATTGAAGAAAAATTACTGTGCAGACAGTAAAGCTAATTATAAAATACACTCTTATTTTTTTTAGTTCTTATTGACAAAGACAATAAGCCAAGTTGGAAACCTGCAACTCTTGAAGAAGTCTCAGCAGAAAAAGTGAACTCTTATTTTGAGCCTTTGCCAACTGACAAAGCACTTAAACTCTGAGATATTTTATATAAAGTTTTGCCGTTGGAGCCATCCAGTTTAGCTTTATTTTGATGTGTTTAAGCCACATAATTATTCTTAAGAATAAATCTGTGATCATTATTTCTTATATAAAAACTATCAATAAGACGAATAGAAACTCTTCCTTATATGGAAAGAATTTTTTTTAACACTAGAAAGATACAAGTATGAAATTTTTCTATTTTATCAAATATCATAAGAATCAACTGCTGTATTTGTTTGAAATAATTATGTACCTAAAGACATTTAATAATTTTAAATGATTGATAGTGTAGTGTGTGCTTTTTGTACTTAAAATTGTTTTTATTATTTCATGCTTACAAATTTATTTATTTTTTTCGTTAACTCCAAAAAAAAAGTAAGAAAATTTTTTGCTAAGAGATAGGACACTCTAATGCATTTAATGTAGTATCCTATGAAAAAAAAAATTTTCCTTATTAAATCCAAAATCATGTTATAAGTGAGTCTTACTCTTAATAATATGTTGTGCTCAATTTTATTCCCTGGATCTTTCTAGTGTTAAAAATTGCTTGTGAGTGCCAACTGATTAATGAAGTTTTAAATTACAGTTACAATTTACAGTAAAATCTAGATCAGCATTTTTTTAAAAAAACTCTTCTGTGCTGAAAGCAATTTCTTTAAGTATCCCCATCTAAACAAGGTATAAAATAACTTAACTGAATTGAGTCTCCACTGGGTAAAGAAATATCTCAATTGTTTCTCTTCTTAAATTGTTTCTGGATTGAAAAATTATTCAGCAGTAAAACCTGGAAAACTTTCATTAAAAAAGAAATCAAAATCATTCCACGTAATGTAAATTATTTTAGTAAAAGTTAGCCATACCATGAAATGCTGTTATAAATGTTTTGTAAAAAATGTCTTATCAATTTTTTTTTTTTTTTTTTTTTATAAAGGATGAGAAAAGATAATTTTTATCATAAAGCATTTTCCAGAGAAAAGTTTTTTAAGCAAGTAAATTTTAAAATTTGTAAGTATAAATATTAATTTTTTTTTCTTAAAAGATGGTTCTCATAGGCTGAAATTTAAATTTTCATTATTCTCTAATTTCTGGATGTATGCTTTTCTTTAAAAAAAATTTTTTTTTTTTTGTTTTAGTAATAAAAATTGTTAGTCATAAAAATCCTTTTCTTAGACATAATTTTCATTTCTTTTATTATAAATATTAATGTTTTTCCCTAAAACCCCTAGTCAGATGTTCACACATCTAGTCTACTTCATTCATAACAGTTAATCAGATATTAAAAAAGGAAGAAAAATCTACCTTCAGATGATAAAGACTTTGTATTCGCAATCAAGATTTGTTGGCATTGTTTTCTTCCAGAATCTTTGTTTATAAACAAAATTTTTTAGAAATATTGAGATTGTATGTCTGCATTTTTATATGATCTGCTACAACATTTGCGAACCAATTTAGAAAACAATGTTTGTTTTATTATTAATGTACTATTAAATATATAATTGTTTTGTTTCTTATGCATGTACTATTTAACTTGTAATAGTATTTGTTTTTATGAATGTATGTTAATACTTTAAAAGGATTAGTACTGATAGTGAATTTTCGTACTGTTATATTCTAATTTTGCCTATCAGTTTTGTATAGCAGTTATTGTTGCAAGTATTTGTATAGCTATATTTTGATATGAATAAATTGTTTTTAAAATACTCCACGATTTTTTTTTTTTCCACCTGGGACTAAACCTGAAAAAACGTTGTGAAAAAAAAATTAATGAAAAATATGGTGGAAGCTAGAGAAGAACAGACTCATTTAAAAACTGCATTTAAGTACTTTGCAAAATATTTTGTCATTTTGCTAAAATTTTACTTGCTAAAGTGTATAACTGGCAAAGTAATGGCATCTTGCTATAAGATTACCTTTAGAGTTCAAAACAGGCCTAAAGTGCTATACAAAATTGTGGGACATATCTAAATAGCACAGTCTTTTTTGGTTTTTAAAAATGTTATCAACGTTTTTCACTTTTCTAAATAGCAACCTGCCAAGTGCAAAGGTTTGGTAACTAAGTTCTAACTGAGCAACAAAGCAAACTTAACTTGTTACCTCTATTTTATTATACATTAGCCAGTTGTTATACTTGTAGATAATACTATAAAAGAAAAACTAACATTTTCATCAGTTAAAAAATATTTTTCTTAACCAAAATAAATTTCTACTGTAATGTGGAAGTTAATTTGGAAAAAAGAACTAGAAAACGTGTTTCATAACTATTCTAGGTATGAAAATTTCCTCTGTGTTAACCACTGGGAGTATGGAAACTTCCAGTGGTTGACACAGAGGAAGAGTCTCCAACAAAATTAATAAAAACATATCTCTTCAGCCAAAATAATACAACCACTCCCATAGTCAGTAAAATATGTGGTCGTTATTTAATTCACTGAACTATGTATATATAGTTAGTCTATGGTAATAACTCCCTCCTCCACAAAATCTGAGGCTGTCTGCTGCTATGAAAACAAGAATAGCACATTTCATGGAGGGTTGCTTCTCTTCATTCTAGGGCTAACATAATAGACAGAAGAAAAAGATTCCCTTTCTCTCGCCGACCCAAGCCAAAACCTGTCCTAAACAGTGATCCCACACCCCTACTTGGAATAGTTATACCTCGTTACATTAGTTACCCTCACGGGTTCAGGCGAATGGCTAGGGGAGTGCTTACTTTAGACAAACTATATAATATTTTTTATCAAGAAAATAATCAGAGTCAATTGCAATTACCAAACTCTAACAGTTTGGTTTATGAACTTTCTGTGCATTTAAGTTTATATGTATAGTGGTGCCAATGTGACTACAAATTTCACCAGCTGACTTAGTTCTTTTTATGATGTTATATTTTAGTTTTTTTTTTTTTTTTTAATTCGTAATGTATGACACTTCTTGCTTGCCAACAATTCAATTTTAGGATATTAGATATTTTAAAAAGGAAATTTTGGTAACAATGTAATGTACAGTCAAAGTGAATCTAGTGTTTCTACATTGAATGTCTTTATTTGATGAAATATAATACTTTTTATTGCTTTATTTTAAATTAGTAGATAATCGACAAGGAATTGTAACTAGTAAATTTCAGCTAAGTAAAGACAGGTTTTAAGATGCAGTGAAAGGCTAAAAATTATGATTGTTTTGCTTAATGTTTAATAAATTGCAATTTTTTATAAACAATATTAATGAATATTACATTAGCTAGTAACTTTAAATAATAGTAATAGATGGCAGCACCATTAAATAAATGTAATAAAAAATTATTAAATTTAATATTTTAGGATAGATTAATAAGGCTTGAGTAATCTTTTTTTACATATATTAAAGTTTTGAAATTTTTATTTATAACGTGAGGTTTTTTTCTTCTTTTTTTTTTGTGTTAAAGTTACCACAGCAAACAGTTGACAATTTTTCGAAAATGTCGCACAATTTTTTTAAAATTTAGTGCTGCCATCTAGTTTATTTTAGAACATAAATTTTTTAATTCTGAAATTTGGTTGATATAAATTAAAAAATTTTAATAAAAGTTAGTACTTATTCATTTTCGGCTCATAAATTTGCATTCTATTATTATTTAAAAATAAATTTGAAAAAAATGAAACTATCATCTTTTTTGCAATGAAAAAGCAAGGCACTCTTTAGTGCTGTCATCTATACTTTAATATTCAAACTATTTGTTCAGCTTGTCAAATTCTTATCGCTGGAAAATTATTCAAACAAAATTCGATGAAACCATTAGGACAATCAGAAAAAAAAATTTTACTTTTATATCGAATTTGTGGATAAAAATAATTTATTTATTTTCATTCTTTTTTTTCTCCATATTTTACATGACACAAAATCAAAAGTTGGGAATATTTTGTGTATGAAAGTAATTCAGGCAAAATTTGATAGTTATTTTCTTATATTAGATAACCAATTAAAAAATAATTCGTTACTTTTTTTTCTTCCAAAATTATAGAATAAATATTGGAAAATAGTTCCATACGAGATCCAGGAAAGTTATACGTTTGCTAAACTTTGTGGCTCTTTTCTTATATTTGAAATGTATTGTTTATCATTTGCATTACAGTCAAGTGGCAAAACACTGAGTAAAATAGTTTATAAAAGATAATATTTTGTTCTTTTATTATTTTTCTTCTATTTATGTGTATTAAAAATTGAATAGTAAGTTAACAACTATTAATAAATGAATAAAAAAAATTAATAATTCAAAATGCTAATTTCTAAATTATATTTTTAATTAAATATATAAATCAATAATTTCTCATTCTAAAGCGTAAATTAGGATTCAATGCAAATTTTGTTTAACTAATAAATAAAGAGAAATAATATTTATAAATAAAATAAACATAATTAAAAAATGCATATTAAGTAACTTATTTTAAAATTATTATGCGAAATTACAATAATATTTATTGAACACATAACTTGTGGAGCATTCAATGATTAATTGACTTATTCGTTTGAATACTTAATCATTTCAGTCAGTTTTGATATAAAGGGATGCCACTGTTTTTATATTTCTTTTATTTAACTTTATTTTATTTCTTCTTCTTGTTAACTATAACTTTACAGAAAGTGAGTATTGGGTGAAAATGTAAGTTATGAATACGTTGTACGAGTTATGTGGCCCATCTAGACTTGCATGGCAAAAAATTGTCGTTTAAGTTGGCTTCCCTTGCATTAATGACATTAGTGCTTGAAAAGTGAGGAAAAATACTTTTATTTTGATAATTTTTGGCAACGAAAATTTTTTTTTTAATTATGACACTTTTTAATGAGTTTTCAGAACAGTCCTTGAAAAGGGAAAAAATATTCCCTCCGAAAATAAAAAGGGAATTAAAGTGTAAAAAAATTGTCATCGATTAACATTTTATGTGTTTAAATCTCCTGCAAATGTTGAATTGCAATGTTAATTGCTAAAAAGAAATTTCCTTTTAAAACGTTATTTATTTAGCATATATTTTTACATTTTTAATTATTTTTCCACCAAATTAACTTATTTTTCTTAGAAAAGTTTTGTTTAAGATTTTTATTGTTTTTCAGTTTTGAAAGATCCTTTATAATGACCTTTCCTTAAGTTACATTTTTAGAAGCCTCGTTAAAAAAATATTGTAAAAAAAAAAAAATTATACACATTAAGGTCAAAAGTTAAGACTTAATCTAGAAATAAATACAATATCAAAATTCAGCGAATCACTGCTGAGAAAGGCGGGACTGAAAATGCCAAAACCTGATAGTAGGAGCAGAGAGTAGTTGTTAGAAACACATAGTTTCATCAGACAATCAAAAAAGTTTCGATGTTTATAGCCCAGCTGTCTTCAGTAATATTAAATATCGATAGCTTTTTTCTTTTTTAAAATTAATTTGTTATTTTAATCATTGCATTTTTTTTTTTTTTTTTTTGCTTTATTTTCGACGATTCTGAAAATATTCCTCCACAAAGGTGGTCGTTATTGTATATACAACCTCTACACATCTGTAAGAAAATAAAACAAAAAGTATCTCTTTTTTTCCACAATTCTTTCTTCTTTAATTTAAAAAAAAAAAAAAGCGATACTTTTTTTAATTAAAAAAAAGAGATTTAAAATACAAGTCAATGCCAATCAATTCATAATATTCATAAAAATTAACAATAAAATGAGTTCTTCAAAAAAGAAATTATAGAAAAGAAAGTTAGGAAGAATTTGTAAAAAACCTCGAAATGTCCTTCACAATACAACGCCAAAACAAACAAATAAATAAATAAAATAAAAAAATAATAATTAAAGTAAAGTAAATAATAATTACAATGAAATAAAAAAAAAATAATTAAAATAAAAAAAATTAATAAAATAAAATAAATAATAATTATAATGAAATAAAAAAATAATAATTAAAATAAAATTAAATAATTAATAAAATAAAATAAAAAAATAAATAATATAAAAACTAATACAACTTTTTTTAATTAATAAAAAGGTTGTAAAATTAAAATCCACGCCAAATTCATACTGAAATTCAATTCAGTAAAAATAAACATTACAATAAATTCTTTAAAAAAAGAAGAAAAAAGTGTTAAGGAGCAAAGAGACCGAAGTCAAAGTAAAAAATAAATAAATAAATTTTAAAAAAATTAATACAAGGCTAGCAACCTTAAAATATCCTTCAAAACATAAGCCTCTAAAAAAAATAATCTTGGAATCAGGTTCAGTCAATAACACGACTTAAATTATTAACAAGGAAGCGACACAACGTCCTCGAGATAGACATGGCACAAGGTTTGTTTCTCTCTTCCTAAACAAAATTAATTCGAATTATACTTCCTCAATACAACGAACCAACGCGGAAGATAGTTCCGAAATACAACGAACTTGAAATAAAAGCGAAAGTGGCCAACTTCCTACTCAGGCCAAAGAAAACCGCAAAATCACTTGCCTTCTTCCTGCAAAGTAAAGTCCATTGCACCATGGAAGTAGATACACTTCCAGAGAGAAAGGTTGAAATGGAAACTTCGGACCTTGAAAGTGCTTTGGCGCCCTTGAAGAGTGCTTTGGCGACCTGAACAGTGCTGATTTCGATGCCTGGTTCAATGTCTTTCCTGCTATGAAAGGGTTGAATGTATTTTTGTTTCTTCTTTCGGCACTAGCTAGTGTGATTAATTGGATCCTTGGCGTAAAGGTTGACGTTCTATTTCTTGTAAACGCCATTTAGAACAATGACTCCGAACATGAGTTAATTCGAATTTTACCTTAACTATGAAAGGCACTTTTAAAAAATGTTGTGACTTCCGAGGCTACGCGAAATAAATATAAAAATAATAATTATAAACAGTTATAATTTTTAATATAATAAGATTATTAATTTCTTAAGTAATAACAGTTAAAATTTATATTGGGATCTCTAATGAAATAAGTAATAATTTCTAGTATATTTACAGCTATACTAGAAATTATAATTGTTATACTGGAAGAAAAAATAAAATTGAAAAATTTGTAGGCGTAAGGCTTTGAGTTTTTATAAATTTCGTTTGATTTTATAATTTTGTTTTAATCCTCTTTCATTAAATTATTGAGCGGAATTAGCTTGAAAGGGTTTTTTTGTATGTAAGTTTTTTTAAGAATTTTAAAGAAAGTAAATTATTTATTTATTTATTTACTCATCCTTAATTTTTTCTTTCTTTTATAAGCAATGTGCATCAATTTTTTAAAAAATAAATAATAAATGAATGAAAAGAAAAAAATAAAGATTTTAAGCTCTTTAAATTTTGTTTGTTTCATTTCAATCCTCTTTTTAAATTTAATCTTTATTATTTATTTCAAAAGAAATACATTTATTTCTAATTATTTATATTATGACATTATTACTAAGTAATGTCTAAGAATTCATCACATTTAAAACTGAAAGAATTATAATTTCTCTTATAAATATTTTCCTTTTATTATCTTATTTTTTATGTGTCATTTTAAGCATTAAAATAATGAAATTTTTTTATTGCAAAAATAATAAACTACAATGATATTTTTTAAAAAGTGCATTTTCATTAATAATCAGTTATTTTAAAACATAAATCAAACAAAATATAACGCTTTTACTTGATATTCTTATTAAAATCTTATGATATAAATAAAAAAAAGTAGAATTTTTTTAAAATTTATATTATAAAACTTTATTTAGAAAGATAAATTATTTGTTCAAACAACAAAAAAAAGTATAATAAAATAAGATGTAATAAATAAATAAAAAATAATTAAACGGACAGTGATGCATTAAAATTATATAATATTCATTATAAATGCAGGTTCATAGAAATTCTATAAATGAATAAACACAATGACACAAATAAAATATATAAAAAAGATATCCTTAAGCTAAAAATAAATCTCCCTTGCTTCTAACAAAATAAAAATAAAATTAAGTTGACCGATTCCAAAGCAAAGCAATGAACTATTTACGGAACAATGTATGGGCCTATTCCATTTGTGGAATAAAAGGAGGGAAAGACCGAACCATGGAACGAGCATTACCCTCCTCACACCCAGAACACCCTCTCCCAGTCAGAAAGTGAACATAGACTCAGCCACGATACCCTTGACCCAGAATCATCCCCCCAAAAAAAACGAAAGTGAAAGTAAAATGTAAACATTGAAAACGAAAGTGAGTGGGAAGATGAACAAGTGAAAGTGATAGGCAGGTTCATTGCACTAGCTGACCCGCTCTATAGGGGGTGATCGAACTCTATGGGTGTCGTTAACCCGTACACCCGAGTCATTGAACGTAACGAACTCCCTCTTACTGATACAATTATAATAAATGATCAAAAGAGGCGGGGTTTAGGTTTGATTGTCATAAATGTAGGTGCGGTTTTGGGACATCCATGTTGGGGATGGCATCACATACTCTTGAGTGGGATGATACCAGAATTTGATGAATGGGAATCAGTTTGGAATGTGGGCCATCCGAAGAGTTTGAACTCAGAAGTGATTTTTAACCGAAGGACCCCGCTCATGTTATTGGTGTGATGCTCTCGGTCATTCAAATTTCACTGTAATGAATACCATATCTAGCGTATCTGCCTAAGAAATTTTAAAAAATTTGCGTACATTGACAAATTAGATGAATTTGTTTAGAATGCGATTATAGTTGACAGTAAATGTCGTTACGTTATTAAACAATCCAAACGATTAGATGAATTTATTTAGAATGCGATTAGTTGACAGTAAGTGTCGTTACGTTATTAAAAAATCCAAACGATTAGATGAATTTATTTAGAATGCGATTAGTTGACAGTAAATGTTGTTACTTTACTAAACAATCCAAACGATTAGATGAATTTATTTAGGATGCAATTAGTTGACAGTAAATGTTGTTACGTTATTAAACAATCCAAACGATTAGATGAATTTATTTAGAATGATATTAGTTGACAGTAAATGTCGTTACGTTATTAAACAATCCAAACGATTAGATGAATTTATTTAGAATGCGATTAGTTGACAGTAAGTGTCGTTACGTTATTAAAAAATCCAAACGATTAGATGAATTTATTTAGAATGCGATTAGTTGACAGTAAATGTTGTTACGTTACTAAACAATCCAAACGATTAGATGAATTTATTTAGGATGCGATTAGTTGACAGTAAATGTTGTTACGTTATTAAACAATCCAAACGATTAGATTAATTTATTTAGAATGCGATTAGTTGACAGTAAATGTCGTTACGTTATTAAACAATCCAAACGATTAGATTAATTTATTTAGAATGCGATCAGTAGGCAGTAAATGCCGTTGCGTTATTAAACAATACAAACGATACGAATGCGATATCTAGCGTATCTGCCTAAGAAATTTTTAAAAATTAGATTAACAAATTAGATTAATTTATTTAGAAAGCGATTATATTTGGCAGTAAATGTCATTATGTAATTAAATTATACAAACGGTACGAATATGGTATCTGGCGTATCTGCCTACGAAATTTTTATACGTTAACAAATTAGATATATTTATTTAGACTGCAATTATAGTTTACAGTAAATGTTACATTTTTAAACAATTCAAACGATACGAAGACGATATCTAGCGTATCTGCCTAAGAAATTTTTAAAAATTTGCATACCTTAACAAAATAAATAAACTTATTTAGAAAGCGATTATATTTGGCAGTAAATGTCTTTATGTAACTAAATTATACAAACGGGACGAATATGGTATCTAGCGTATCTGCCTACGAAATGTTTAAAAAATTTTATACATTAACAAATTAGATGTACTTATTTAGAGTGCAATTATAGTTTATAGTAAATGTCGTTACGTTTTTAAACAATTCAAACGATACGAATACGATATCTAGCGTATCTGCCAAAGAAATTTTTAAAAATTTGCATACATTTACAAATTAAATAAATTTATTTAGAATGCGATTATAGTTGACACTAAATGTCGTTATGTTATTTAAACAATGATATCAATGATCTTAGATAAATTTATTTAGAATGCGATTATAGTTTACAGTAAATGTCGTTACGTTTTTAAACAATCTAAAAGATACGAATACGATATCTAGCGTACCTGCCTTATAAATTTTTAAAAATTTTCATACACTAACAAATTAGATGATTTATTTAGAATGCGATAATAGTTGACAGTAGATGTCCTACTCTAAGATGTCGTTACCTTATTAAACAATCCAAACGATACGAATACGATGTCTAGCGTATCTGCTTCAGAAATTTTTAAAAATTTTTATACGTTAACAAACTAGATGAATTTATTTAGAATGTGATTATAGTTGACAGTAAATGCCGTTATGTTATTTAAACAATGCAAACGAAAACGATTTCTAGCATACGAGACAAAGACAGGTTTAAACTCCGATCGGTAAGAAAAAGGGAATCGGGGGAGAAAGATGTTCCCTTCTTTGAAATGTGCCATTTCTTGTTTCGTATCAGCAGACGGCCTCAGACTTCATGGCGAGGGGAATTCTATCTATAGACAAACTATAACAACACTGCTTACGAGTTACACAAGAAACAGAAAACTAGTAGCAACATTTGGGGACTAAATTAATATCAAATGGAGAGCAATCATAAATTTATTAAAATAACTAATATTTTATAACCAAAACTTTGTCACACGCATAGGCGTAGCGTCGGGAGGGGGGGGGGGGTACACGTGCCTCTTCAATAATTTTTCAAAACTTCAGAATATTTTTTAGAATATTACTTTAAAAAAGCACCAAAAAAACTATTTTTTATAATTTTACATAGTTTATTAATAATTTAACGAAATAATTCTATATTTATCACTTTTCGTCGCGAGTAGTGTCTTAAAAACGATTTAATGATTTTTTTAAAATTTTTCGAATATTACTAAACAATTTTTATGTTGATATCATTAAGAGTATTAATATAGCTTATAATTGTGGTTATTAGTTACTTAATTTTATTTAATTTATGCGCCGACCGGCTTTTGTAGGGGTCAGGGAACTGCCCTTTCATCCGTAAAGTTCTGAGTTCGAATCCCGTGCAAGGCGCGGATGTTCTTTCCTTCTCTGTATTATCTGTCCTTACTGTGGGAGCGACGTTGGCCCACCAAATATGGTGCCCCTGTAAGAGAAGTCAACAAAATCTGCCTGAATTGACGGATGTTAAAACAGGTGGGCATTGGTAAAAATTTTTTTAATTTACGCACAGTGTAATTTTTTTAATTACAATTGTTTTCTATTAACATTGTGTAATAATTTTTGAAGACACTGTTTACTTTTTGTAACTACCGAGAAGTTTAAAGTTCCGTTTTAAGTTACTTTTGTTTTTTAGTATTAAACAGCTTTCAGCTCGCTCGGAGCTTTAAATTTTTATTCAGATTTGCTTTATTTACAAATTTTTAGGTAAAAGCTGATAAAATACTTATGTTTTTTATTAGTATAATTTTTAACCAATAAGTTCCATTTCTTACGAAATAACCTTTTTACATTAGTGATAATTTAGTAATTGAGTAATTTTTAATGTAACGTACCAATTTTCGGCATTTTCAATAGAATGTGTGATAAACTATTGCATTTTATTATCAAAAATCTTTTAACAACCTACTATCGGATTGCACTAAAAATATTGAAAAAAAGAGCACATTGTAAAAATGTTATTCGTTTAGATTTTAAGGGAATTACACAGTTAAATAAAGTACTGGATCTTATTTTCTCTTCCAAAAAGAATTAAATCTATAAAATGCGTTTTGGGCACTGTGGGTAAAACGATCAGATCACTTATTACAAGCCTAAACTAATTTTATGCCTGTTTCATCTTCTTCTTTGTCAGCGCAACAGCCCATTGCAGACCTTGGTTGCTTTAACAGCTGATAAATGCCAGCGTCTCCTATCCATGATAACTCCCTTTCAATTTCTAATCTTTAGGGTTTTCAGGTCATTTTCGATGTCGTTGAGTCATCTAGTACGGGGTCTGCCACAGGGACGTGACCCCTCGGGGTTCTTAAAGGTGACGATTCTCATGGAGCTATTTTCAGGGCTTCTCCTACTACTCTTTTATTAAAAATATATTTTGTGATAGTTAGAATTACATTACATTTTGTATATTTCAATCACAATTTTATGTTTGAAAATAAATATTCCATAAAAACAACATTTTCCTAACATTTACTTAAAGAAGTAACTGATAGTAGATATTGAAAAAATATTGGAATGAAAAGTTTAAAAAAAGTCAATATTTTTTTAAATTCTTTTTTTTATTTTTATAATTGATTGTTTAAAAATACACTTAGAAACTGAGAAAAATCGAATTTTAATATCATTCCTGGAAATAGGATTGTACAGTGTACAATATGTAAATAAATAAATAAAAAAAAAATGAATTAAAAAATAATAAATAAATAAAATTTAGAAATAAATAATAACTGACCACCCTGAATTCGATCTAATGATCGAATCTTTACATTCTAGGACTCAATCTTAACTGTTTGAAGAATCATGACAAATATGCTAACTAATTAGTGCAGACGATATTTTTAGTCACGGAATCAGACACAAAAACGTACTTTCTCAGAAAAAACGTACCTTTTTATTTGACGCATTTAAATTTCAGACCTTTAAAATACATGGGAAATATGGCCTGAATACAGCGAATTAAGTAGGTTGGTAGGTACTTTACTTACGTCTCACTGAGATGCACAATGGGCTATTGGCGACGGTTTGGGAAACATCCCTGAGGTTTATCCGAAGACATGCCATCGCAATTTTGATCCTCTGCAGAGGGGATGGCTCCCCAGCTTTGGTAGATCGACGACCTGCACGCGAAAAAGAACACTTTACTGTAGTACAATTAAACGAAGACCGCGCACCTTCAGTCCCTACGCAGTCTGATCGAAGTGGCCACTTACTCGCTTACTGACCACAGCCAGTGATGCTTGACTCCGGTGTTCCTCTGGGAACAGTGTCTTCGCGATCTATCAATACTGCGGGACAACAGCGGTTCTAAGTTCGCGTTTAATTAATTTTACTTTTTGCGCCTTTTCGCCATATCTCAAGAACATTTTAAGCGAATTAAAAAATTTTTGCACACAATTAAAAAATTCGTTCAGCCACAGATAATTCCATGCCGAGAGTAACTTTTAATGAATATTTATAATTTTAATTAATTAAAGTTGAAATTTTTTTTATTGTAAGGTGTAAATTTTTTTGCATGATTTTAAAAAATATAATTTTACATGGCAAAATACAAAATTTGAGCGAAATCGGTTGAAAAGATTTTAAAAATACAACTTATTTTAAAATTCGTTTTCTGTGCAACTATTAGACCGACTTTTTATTTTGCCTTCAGTAAAATTGCATTCAGTAAAATGGTGTAAAAAGTTTTTATACCTTACACTACAAAATTTTTTTTGATTGAAAATAATAAAAAATAATTAATATTTACTAGATTTTAATCTCAAGATATGGTGAAACACGCAAAAAATTAAATTAACGTTAGGGGTTCAAACTTTGGATAGCTCTCCTGATGAAACTATGGGGACCATATTAATCAGATTGCGGCTACTTCCTATATTTGGGGGGGGGGGTCAGAAATCCGAAACCGTTAAAAAAGTAAGTTTATTCTGAGAAAATACATTTTTTTTTGTGCCAGATTTCGTAACTTAAAATATCCTATGCGCTAATTAATTAACGTGTTTGAGGATGCCCTCTAAAACCATTAAAATAGAGTCCTCGTACGTGAAATCTGATCATTAGATTAAAGGTTATTCATGGTGTTTCGTTTATTTATTTTGCGCAGTGTACAGAGCACAAAATAAAAAGAGAGGAAAATATTACAAAAATATTCTGAATAAATTTCATTCGAATGGCTGATTTCAATTTCTAAAGAAGTTGATCTAAAACAGGGGTTTCCGACTTACATGAGGCCGGGGCCACTATTAAAAACACAAATCAAATGACTGGCCGCAACTTTATCAAAATTTTTTGTAGGACTTTTTTATGTTTGAAGGAACATTAAATATTACTGTCAGATTTTTACCAAGTTGTACAAAACAAAAGTATTGAATTACAAATTAAAATAAGAAATAGATTTTTAAAAATACTTAATTGTTACTAATAATATTTTTAAAAATATTAAATAAATAATAAAAATTCGGGCTACAATAACTTTAATGCGCACCTATGTATTAAACAATTAATGTGCAACAGATATCTAATTGTTAAGATCTTTCTTTATCCGATCTTCTCTATCTTTAAAAAGGTTGGTATTAAAATTTACATAGTACCACACAAAATGCTTGAATTGAGGTTTGTCTGCTGCAACAACCAGAGAATAGATATTTACATTTAAAATTTACAAATGTGTGTGTAAATATTTTCGTTCAAAATGAGTTTTTTCAAAAAGTTAAATCGGAGAATTTCTTCGAGAAACTTTATGATACACATGCTGAATTATATTCACAAAATACAAAAAAAAAATGAAATAAAACAGAGCAACATACATGATTATTTTTGTATTTGAATAAATATTTTCTTAGATGCAAAACCCGTTGGTATGTTAAATTTCACAGAAAGGAAGAAATTAGGTTTCTATTAACGAGAAAAGTATTTTAAACCCATATAGATTTCTTATGGAAATTGTCCGCGAAAAAATGACAACTAACATATCGCGGGCCACAAAAAAAAAAAAAAAAAAAAAAAAAAAAAAAAAAAAAAGGCTTCGCGGGCCGGATGCGGCCTCCGGGAAGCCAGTTGGAATCCCCAATGTGGGGGCGGAATTATCGACCATGCCAACCGTCATCTATCAAAAGGTACCTCAGGATTGATTCAAGTTAGCATAGCTCATATAACAGGGAATCGATGTTTAATTTTCGTAGTGGTAGTTACGCCACATCCTGATCTAAAATATGCTATTTAAAGATCGTATTAATTTTTTAACTTTTAAAATATAAAGTATAAAGGCCGTAACCTGGTAATATAGCCCAATTAATAACCAGGAAAGTAGTTAAAAACTTTGCAAATAGAATGAATTATGAAAATAGTTGCAAAGTAATGTAATGCAAAGGAAAAATGATTATTTATAACTATCATTTAATATAAAAAGAATAAACATTTTTAGAATTGTACAGTATGCAAATTTTTTACGACGCCTGAAATTATGTAATTTTAAATTATAAAATCAAAAACTTAAAACGAATCGATTGATTACTTTCTAAGTAATGGAATATTGAAATAAGTCCTAGCATTGAATTGTAATTTTTCCTGAACTATTAGACCAATTTCGGTTAAATTTTGGAATCCATCATCTGAAGTTACGTAAATTAAAGCCTGTATAGAAGATAATTCAAATCTTTTGCAAATATATTTTTTAAAAAAATAATAGCAATAAGGATTATTTATTCCAAATGGAAATATCTTTAGATAGACGAGTTTTATAATATTAGATAATGTATTAAACTTGGATTTGGTGTAATTTTAAATTTCGTCGTTTCAAATAAAGTAAATCAAAATTTTTCTAGAATTTGTAAATCTTACAATTAAAATTTCTCAATAAATATTAATTAAAATAATAATAAATAATTATAAAAAGGATTTTCAAGTTTTTTTTTTTTTTTTCTATTTTTATTTAAGCGAATTTCATAATTGTGTTCAAAATTTTGCTCTACTGCCTAAAAAGGCGGTCCCCAATTTTTTCGGCTATGGAGCCCTAAATGGCTGACGATCTTTCGCAGAAGCCTCGACTCTATAAGCGAAGTATATAAAGATAATGGGATAACTGCCATTTTATTTTTCCATTCCATTTATAGTAAGCCATTCTATTTCTAGTAAGCCCCGTCAAAAATTAATTCTCTTAAGTGACACATTCTAAATTCTTTCACAAAGATTCTTTCTCAAAGATTTCAATTCTATCACTATATATTTACACAGAGACTTAACACAAAGACTGGCACGATGCCATGAGGAGCATAAACACACTAATTATGCATTGAAGTTTCCAGGTATACAAAACAAAAATATATCACAGCTATTATAAAATACATCTCTATATAACATGAAATCATAATGGTCTAACACCGTTTTCCATTGTTGTCGGCGCATTTTTATTGGCAGGAAAATCACGTGGTAGGATCCAGTTTCCCCCCATTCATTTCCGTATTGTTTAGGTTGTCATCAGCATAAAATTAACAAAAGTCGTAAAGGTATTGTTTTCCTTTAAATATTTTTGTATCCCTAATTTAAAGTTATTTTCCAGTACTGCTATTATTAGCTAAAATTTTAAATTATGGTTGTGAACTCATCAAATTTGTTTGAACAATGTAATGTTATAAGAATATAAATGTTATTTTAAAAAATGATAATTAGAAAAATCACTTCTGTTCACCAAGAGATCTAAATGTTTATAAGTAATATTTGGACGGGGGAAGTAGAGGCGCATAAGTAAACAGAATTCCTTTTAGAACATATATGTTAAGTGAATAATTTTAACTTTAGTAGAAAAACTGTTCCAAGGAAAAAAAAAATTTTTTTGCAAAACAATTATCGGGGTTGGTGAGCGGTAGCGAACAGGGGGCCTAGCCCCCCTAGTAAACAAATAATAAATCTAAGTTAAGTAAAAGAAGTAGACGAGAAAGAATTATATTTCAACTAATTCGACGCATGATACGGTTCTGTATTTAATTAACTTATAGTTAATTAAAATTCTAACTTATGCAGAGAAACTTAGCTAAACTTTAATTTTGCTGATAAAGATTAGCAGGCGCTGACGCCACAAGTCACATGCGTAGATATGGGAGGTCTTCTTGAAGTGCAAGTGCCCAGTTGTGAACGCATTAACAAATAAAATACTTCTTTATTTTTCAAAATATTTACTAAGACGAGAGAGAGCCGCGTTCGTTTCTCAATGAGGTAACCCAGGTTCAAATCTCAGCGGTGGCCGGTTGTAACGAATTCTGCTTTCGACTCGCACTAACCACTGTGCTAACGTAAAATATCTTCAGTGGTTGACGGACTTTTTTTCGACGGATTCTTGACCCATATGTTATGGGGGATAACCGGGATCTGAAATATATTGCCCCAACAATAAACGCAAGAGAGCGGGTCAAAAATTAGGGCTCCTTGAATATGATCTCTTTTTTTATAATCTCATCCTCATTCCTAAGTAAGCAAGTTCAAGAAAAAAAAAAAAATGTAAAGCAAGTTCTAAAAAAATATTTGCAAAAAAATTATAAAATTCGCTTATCCATGTAAATTTAAAATCCTAAAATATAAGTATTTTTTTACAGCAGGTTCGATATTTTTCCTTCGATCGTTGATGGAGGTTGATCGTTCTTTACCCTCATTGTCTTCAAAATTGTTTTTGAAGTTACATGATTTTTCGCAAACGATTTTATTTTTAGTCAGTGTCATTTTCTTGTCTCGGAAATGCCACTTCTGTTGGCGTCATAAAAAGACTGATCTATTTATAAAATTTAGCGCCTATAAAAATGATCCCGACCGATATAATTACGTGCAAAAACAAATGTACCAATTATGAATGATAAAGCTATTTTAAATAAATAAACAATTAAGTTTTTTTGTTTAACTTTGTATTTAATTTTATATCATAAAAATTTTTTAGCTTTAAAAAATGAGAAGATGTTTGTTTGAGATGTTTTTTTTTTTCTTCTTCTTTTTCTAATTTAGCTTTCAACTCTAAAAGTAAATCATTGATAGTATCGTCTTTGGTGCAGTATGAGGTTGTATCCTCCAAAAAAGCTTCTCACACAAATATTTTGAAGATTTTAATCTACTTATTTGTTTTGTTAAAATCATTGTCTTGATATTTTTTTCCGCATTTGGTGCAGATGTTTACCTGGTAGCTGGAAGAGGTTTTAATGGTCTCTCCTAAAGGTTCTCTGCAAAAAAAAAAAAAAAAAAAAAAAAAATGGAATAATTCCCTGCTTACCAAAAGTAGTAGTAAATAGAAGTGGTAGCTACATAGAGGTGGTCTTTCCTGGAGGTTTCACTGTATTTTGTATAGTAAGTAGCAGCATTTCTCAAATGGTGTTTCTCGGAACCAAAGGGTTTCCTGGACAGCTCACAGGGTTTTCCGAGAGTTTAAATTTGTTAAACCATAGACAGTTTCTGAAACCTATCATGGTATTTGTATACAAACAATAAAACATCATTTGTTTGATATTTTGGTAATTTTTTTCAAAAAAATATATATAAGTAAAATAACAATAAAAAAGAATAAGAAAATGTTTCTAAAAAATATTTTTCCATTAACAATATATGGAATAAATTATGAAAAAGATATGCACTTATAAAAAATTGCATCATTATTTCTCATCCAACTTCTCAATTCAATATAAAATTATCAAATCCAAAGATTGTTTCTATGATTACCATTTTTACCTTATATAACAGTTCTTTTTTTAAAAAAAAAAAATATTATTCAGCGTACTTCATTCGTTTTCAACTTATGAATACACGGGAGAAAAAAAAGCAGAACTAGTCTAAATTCAAGTGTTCGACGTAAAATTGATGAAACGTTGACTGAATAAGTTTCATTCATCGCGTTAAATATAATAAAAATAATTTTTTTTTTTTTCTGCAAGTATATTTACAGCTACAAATTTTATATATTAACTTGGAGTTAAGCCATAAGATATTCGTTTATTTAGGGTCCCGTAGCCGTAAAAAATTGGGAACCAAAGAGTTAGTGGATCTTACTGTCACAAACTCCAGAATTTTAAAATTACAAGTAAACCTTTTAAATATGCCTAGCCATTAAAAAAAAAAAAAAAAAACTGCTGAGCATAAAACTATAGAAACATGCTTTTCGAATAGCAAACTAAATAATAAAATTGACAATTAATTCAAAGGAACTATTCTAGTAAATAAAATAATTAAATTATAAAAAAAATATTTTTTAAGATTATAAACATTTTCATATTATATATTTATTATAAACATATTCATTTATTTCACTCTATATGACACTTCTATTGTTTTAAAATGTCATTACTTACAGAACTCTCGTCTAAAATCAATTCTTTCTAGAAAGCATCTAATGTTTAGTCATTCAGCTATATTTATTTGATAATAGCTTCTAAGTCACACAGTTTTTGGTTTCAAAAAGTTTATCAGAAAGTTTGTAAAGAGTAAACACGATCACAAATCTGATTATTTCATACAGGTGCTTAAGTCACCCCTCAATAACTCTAAAATGATATCGATAAAAATTATGTACGTTAAGCACTCAAAGATTCCATTACGGATTAAGATTTATTTTACTCTATAACCGTCGTTGAACATCCGACCTAATTTTTTTGGGTTTCTCCGTAGCCTAGTAATTAAGAAGACAAGGAAACTCCTGGATCAAGTATCGGGAGAAATTTGACTTCGTGGAGGTCTTTTTGATGAAACTAACCCGCATTTGCATTAGATGAAGAGGAAAACCACGAAAAACCTCCCACGGTTAGCCTGACGGCAAGGGGACTTTAATTCATGATTCGTCTACTACTGAGGATATTTTACGTGAGTACTGTGGTCGGTGCAAGTCGGATGTGGAATTCGTATCGACCAGCCATCGCTGGTCGATGGGATTTGATCCCGGTTCACTTCATTGAAAGGCGAACTCTCTATCCAAATACTCTCCAAAAGGATATCTAAAAATTATGTGCTGTTAACACGCCCCAACGATTCCATTACAGATTAAGATTTACTTTATTGAAATTTTAATGAATCATTATTGCAAAACTAAACATTTCACTGAAGAAGTTGTCTTAGTTTGATCTAGTTCTACCGCCTGATTGCATTGACTGAAACTTATTTTTATAAGAAAATTTTTTATTACAAAGTAAGATTTTCAATTTGCAATATTTTGTTTTTAGTTTAAAGTTTCACTGTATTTAAAAATAGAAAGTAAAGTTATGCTCTTTGTCAACTTTAATGATATTGATACATTTAGCTTAAAAATAAAAATTAATAAAGGCAAACGAATACAAGCACTAGAAAATAATTGTTGTTCTAAAGCCATCTTTCGTGTTGCAACATTTTATGGATGAAGCATTACTATAGGTGAAATGCTACCCTCCTTAAAAAAGTGTTTCAATTTTAATAAAAAGTTCTAGAACAATTAAAAAACCCACACACAAGAGGCCGCAGATTACTATTTAAGTGAAAAGAAAGGAAAAAAGAAACAGTAAAATACAAAATTGAATGAATCCTAGAAATTTCTAACAAAATTCAGAGAAAAAAATCGCTATGTTGCATACGTTTAAGAAATTAAATCATTGCACAGATTCTTCAAAAATTTTTATTCTTAAAAACTGGACCTTAAAGCTGGTCCTCAAAAATGAACAAATATTGGTGTCTAGTATAAAAGACAGTAAACAATTTGTATATAAACTTTTATGTCTACTTTTCATTGCAATAAAATTACTGTCAACGGGGGTTAATTTGACCAGTCTCTGTAAAAAGTTTGAGTGGCAAAGAAAAATTACTTATTGGACTTTAAGAGCTTGTTAAATAATAATATGTCAATTCTACAAACGGTCTAGAAATTATTCTCTCCTCTCCATACCTGCCAACAATGTAGAAATTAAATAACAGAGATTTTATTAGCGACATTTTTTGGGCTAGGAGTAAAGTTTTGATACACCATGCATAATCATGTAAGTTGAAAAGGGAAATTGAAAATAATATAAGCACTTACAATTAGCTAAGTAAAAAATATGAATATAAACTTTAATCTAAAGATTTTTTCAACAATTATTTTTAATTATTTAAACTATAAACACTCAACATACTGCAGTACTGGCAATAGCACCATCTGTTGAGAAAAAAGAAAAGTATTTTTGCCATTAGCGGATATTTCATCAACAAAAATTTCTTTAACAAATAGGGTGAAATTTGAGAATATATGGGTAAACAGGAGATAGTCCTTAACTACAGGAGCCTTCGTTAAAAAACAGGAGACCATCTAGGTATATGCCTCTCTAACTGATAGAGAAAAACACAAAATTTTTACAAGAAATTTTAAACTTAGCCAAAGTAACCCCAATTGACAATATAACATTTGTAAATCCGCTTTCGATTATAAAAATTCCAAATCTTATTCAAAACATTTTACAAATGCTAGTATAGATAAGTATACATTTATACAACAAGCATCAATACAATAAAAAATAATTAAAACAGAATATACAAATACAATAGATAATCATAGATCGCAACATAAAACTACATCTAAAAAATTTAATATTAAATCATTCACAAGTAAGTAAGAAGAAAAATTAGAAAACATTATGAAGAGAATAAGTATATTTACCAATTTTATGGTGGTTTCATTTTACCTGCAGTATTTAATCTTTTGTAATTGCATGAAATCAAATGCAATTTTTTTTATGTTAAAAATAGATTTTAATTTAAAATATTTTCAATTAATAATGAATGCACTTTGTCCACAATTTTTGTTACAAACCTCTGCAGTAGGTTTTTAAAAATTTAAGAATTCTTTGAGAAATTATGAATTCACCTTTAGATCATTTTTTTAAAGAATAGAAATCTAGCTGTATTTCCTGAAAAAATAAAGGTTGATTAAACTATAATATAAGTTTTTTTTAAATCATAGTATTAAACACATGCGATTTTGCGAGAAATTTTTTTAAAATCACTTTAAAAGTTTTTTGGAAACAATTCAAAGTTACAAATTCTATTTTACTTTGAATATTTCATTTACAAATTCTTTTTAGCAAATAACTCAAAATAATATTAATTTGTTCTGTTTTTACAAAAAGTACAACTGTGCATAGGATTTTGGCGTTGTTGGCTAAAGCAAAACTGATTAGGTGCTTTTTCAAATTTCTGGTTAAGAAAGGTGGATTTTGAAAAAGAAAGAAAAATTTAAATTACAAATGTAAATCAATATTAACATTTAAATACATATAATATATATTATACATATATTACAACTATAGTTAAATTATAAAATCATTACTATAACTGCAATAGCAGAAAAATTTAAGAAGCATAAAATATCACAGTTTGTTTTATTTATAAAGTTTAATCAACTTGAATCAACTTCATGTACTAAACTCTGTATGGCTTCCCTAATTGCTCTGTATGGCTTTTTTAAAAATATTTATCATTTACAACTTTCAGGTGATATGTTGGGTTTAATTACTGAGTAAACACTTCAAGATTTTGCACGTGGGTTACTTTTCGTAAAAATCTGTATAAAAATAACCATTTTTTAAGATTAACACATTGTCATTACATTTTTCATTATTTATAGGAGGAATGACAGAGACAAGTTTTATGGGCCATTTTTCACTTTATCTTGTGGTATAGATCACTATGTCCTGTCATAATAAATGACAAAGTAGACTGAAAAAATACCATGTCCAACTTCCTCTAGAAGTAACAGATACTGAACTCTGCTCCACTTAAAAATTACATTTTTATAACACAGTATCTTTTACCTCTGACATACAGGTTTAAAGCAACACAGACTCACATTAGTTTACATAAAATTCAAATTTGAAAAGATTTTTTAGGAAAAATGTATTGTTCTGTTCATTTGGTTACTTTTAATCTAAAATTATTTTCATAAACAATACATAATTAAACTATTAAAATTTTTTTTAAAAAGATTAAAAAAAACCTTTGTTTATATTTTGAACAACATTGGTTTAATCCAATCAACCCTAGTACTGCCTAAAGGGATATAAGTAAAATAAAAAAAAGTGTGTTTTTTACTAACGAACTCAATAGTTCAACAATTACCCAAGGATATAAATACAAAACATTATAGTAATATTCCAGAAAAAAAAATAATAAACTATGTTAAAACAAAAAAAAGTGCAAAATTAGCATCAGTTTTAAATCAGCACAAAATACTTTAAATGTGCTTTATTTCAATAAAACATATTTCAATATAATAGCACTAATTAAAAAAAACAAACTATTAATTAGATTGGTCTATTTTTATTTTAAATGTAAGTAATAAAAAACTGTCATCAATGAATTAGCAAAAAAGAAAAGAAATAATTATTTTATTAAGTTAATCTTATTTTTTTCTATCAAAATTTAGTTATTGATTTATTTTTTTAAAAAAATTATTGGTTTATAACTGTTTTAGTTTAATAACATCATAATATTTTATAACCCCCCCAAAAAAAAAATAATAAATTTTTGTTTGAGGTTTCTAAAAAAAATTAAATGTGTACAAACAAATTATGGGTTTTCAGTTAATGTATTCATAATGTAAGTCAATGCACAAAACTTTTAATGGAAAAATTTTTTTCAACACATTTATATCTTTTTTTTGTTACATTTTAGTTAAAACTATAAATAAATCCTTTATTTTTTAGACCGTTACTTTTACTTTTCCATTAAATGTATAAACAAAAACATAACACATCTCAATTAGTTATTTAAAACAAAGAACTATTTTTAGGAATGAAGGGTGTTGAAAAATGTTTCAAAAAATATATTTAAATTTGCATAATGTTGAACTTAATTTAAAACATGTAAGCATCAAACATGTGACCAAATTAAGCTAACAAACAGTTTCTTTCATCCTATAAATCTGACTGTAATCAGGTTTTGCATCACGGACTGCAATGATATGCCCATTTGATCTAGGGAAAGGCTGCCATTCAAATCCAGATAGAGCAGCCTGTAAAATAAAACATAATTTTATGAATAATAATTCAATTAAATAGTATACATATATAAGTGTAAGTGTATATGTGTGTGTCTATCAATATAATATGTCATGGTCAATGTGAGCAATTGGTTATTATTAATAATAACTGGTAATTATTAATAATAACCAAAGAAGCTGGTGAAAGTGATTAATTTAAGCAAATTTATCACATTTACCGGTTATTATTAATAATAACAAATGAAGTTTGGTTATGTAATTCCTTCAGGTTTTTTATTTTTTTGTCCAGTATGGACTGTTTTCGGTATAACTAAACAGTAAGCTGCTTCAGCAAACTCATTACCATCATCATATGAAAATAAACTGATTGCTTATTTTAGAATTTAGGCTCCCAATTCTTTCTTTGACATTTTTTGGAGTTTATAATAAAAATTTTCAAAAAATAAGGTAGTTATTTAAAAAATTTTTAGGACGACACAATGGATGACGATCTAGAAGTCATGAAATTACGTCTTAACAACTATTTAGACATGCTCAAAATAAAAAAAAAGGTAAAAATGAAAATTTATATACATTTGGCACAAAACATGACACTTTAAAACAACTGTACACAGGGAATGATTTTACTGTCTGTAAGGAAGTTTTTATTTCAGTGAATGAAGTTCCAGTCAATGAAATAAGTCTAAGAAAATACTTTTGTAAGGATTCAAACTTAGGTGGTCAAGGATTTCAGCATTGCAATTGTAGAAGCAAGTGCAACTCCTGTTATTGCAAATGTTTAAAGTCAAAAAATTAGTAATTCCAAATGTCACAGTAGCTTTTCCTGCCAAAACAAGTACATAATGTGCTTAGAAAAAAAAAAAAAGAATTATTTTAGCTAATTTTTTTTTTGAAAAGTGATGTGATTAAAAATTAAAGTATATTCTATTTTTTTGTTTCCTTTTTTTCTAAATTAAGTGTCACTGGCCGGTATAACTAACAATGATGTTTTTTTTTTTTTTTTTTTTTTTTTTTTTTTACAATTAAATGCACATGCCTGAAATACATTTGCCTGGTATACCCTACACTGATGTTTTTTTTAAGGATAAGTGCCACTGCCCGGTATAGGCTGTTCCCGATATAACTAAACCATAAGCTGTTTTAGCATACTCATTAGTGTCTTCAAACGCTATTTAAAATTTTCTCCTGCACTGTATTTCAAAGTAAGACAAAAAAAGTTCGCATTATTTCTCACTTCGATCAAATGAAAGAGGCACACGCATGTCGCAATGCTATATAAACCGCAAAATCGCACTATCAAGCTTCCTTGCTTATTATAAATAATAACAGGTTAATATTAATAATTACTGGTCATTATTAATAAAGGCCTTTAATTATTGACCGTAACATATATACACGCACATATGTATAACACAATATAAAAAGCAGAACTATATTAAAAGTAAAGTAAAAGTAAAGAAATAGAATACATAATTCCAAGTTAACACATAGTTCTAGCCATGACACCCAACATGTCAGATTTCGATGAAAATTTGTAGAGTTATAGACTTTTTGATTGCGATCTCAAAAATATCAACAATATTGGAATTAAGGAAAGAGTTAAAAAGTTATAAACATTGGAATTTTTTGTCAAAAATGTTGGTTTCCCACCATTTTGATTCAAGGGTTATTATTGCTGGCTGCAACTCATGTTATATTTTCCCACAACAATATTTTTTTAAATTTATTTTGTTCAGAATTAATTGATCGGTCTTTTAACATATTTTCATAAAAATAAGTATCTTATTTTTTTATTAAATAAGTTTATTTCATTGTAATATAAAATGGTAAGTTAATAAATGCTTCAAAACATTTGTAGTTGAACAGCACAGCTATTCGCAGCACATCACAAGAACATTTCAACCAAATTTATCTTTTAGAGTTTAATTTGTTAAATAATAAAGATTAATATTTAAACAAGTTTCAAGAAAATAAAGCAACATAATAATATTGGGAAAGGTTTTTTACCAATGAAAACATCTGTAAAAAAATTATAGGAAATTACAACTATTTCAAATTTATAAAATAAGTATGAATTCTCGCAAACTTACTTTTAAATAGACCAACGAGCCTGTCAAAACACATGCTCCACCAAAAATTGTTGGAAGAAGAAAAAAACATGGAATCGACATGCTAAAAATAAATTGTAAAAACAAATTACAAAAATTATCAATTCTAAAATGTGTTAAATAAAAACGAAATTATTAATTTAAATTTAACTAATGATATGCGACTAAATATCTATAAATATTTAAAAATATTAGCCAAAATTTAAAAAATATTTTGATACTACTTCTAAAATGGAATATTAGTATTCAGAATAGAAATAGAAAATCCAGTATTAGGCATAAAAGGAATCATGTTTCATTTTGGTAATAGTGCATAGTGTATTTAGTAATAAAATATGTAAAATAATCAAGCAACTGGTTTTCTAGAAAAATTCAAAATGTGTGGCATAGTGTATTTTACTTACAATATAAGGTCAAGTTTAACAATGACTAGGTTTAATGTAACCATAGTGCATCAAAAATTGCAACTCACACGACATAATTTAACCTATTTTCTATTTATTTCACAATGTGTGCATTAACCATCCACACAAAGATTGGTTAGCCAACTATTTATATAAGTATAGGCTAACCAGTTCTACAAAAAATGGCATTAGTAACTAAAAATTTGATACTTATCTTAAACATGTTCATTTACAAAAGATTGATACAAAAATTTTGAGTTTAATTTGGCAACAAGTTTTAAACTAATTTAATGCTAAATTTTTTAAAATTATCTTTGAAATACTTTAAGTTAAAGCTGCTAATTCTTTTCTTATCACTATATGAACTATTTAAATAAATTTTTTTCAAGAAAATTGTTATAATTTATAATCAAACTTCTAAATTATCTTTTGCCTAGCATATTTTTGATGATTTTGAATCACCTTTCCTCTCTATTCACAAAAGATTTTTCCCGAATAAAACTTCATGATTATTACTTCTAACCAAAGTTGGCAAGGTTTAAGAGAGAATGCATTAATCCACGGTTTTAGCCGTTGTGTCCAAAACCCCTTTGTTTAATTTGTCCAAGACCCTTTTGTTCAAATTATGTCACAATTTTAAAAGAAAGACAATGTGAAAAATAAAAGGTTAATTTTTCAACAAGAAACAAAATGAAGACAAGTTTTTGTTTTATTAAAAAAGTTTATTATCATTTTTTAATATTGCATTATTTATCCATATGCAAAAACATAATTTAACAGTATTAGAAGCATATTTAAAGGATAAGTTATTCACTTTTGTTATTTCATGAATTGTACATCTTCAAAATTCATTAATCTTTTCCTATTGTATTACATTATTTCCATTTAATAATTAAAATTCTATAATAAATATTAAGAAAATTAAAAGTAAATTGTATAAAAACTATAAAATATTTATTAATATATGTAATTATTATGTCTACAATGGTTACACATATTCAAGGTTTTGGATACTTTAAGACAGTTTTAGTCAATTTATTACAGTAAAACCCACGTGTCCTGTCCAAAACCACAACCCTGCTCATAACAGAAATTAAGTTTATTGCTTAAGCCTCATTCCTATCCTTCCTTATCAACAAAAATAAGCTGATAGCAAACCCTTTATACTGTATTAGATCCAGAAGTTCTCTAGTAATAAGGCTACCAGTAAAGTAATTTTAATAATTTTTATAGTAATAAAGCACATATAGAAGGATCATGAAAAAACCAGGTCACTATTTGACATTAATTAACTATCACGCGCAAATTAATTGACATACTATGCATAAATAAATTTCTCACCAAAGGTACACATAAAATCTAACATAATAGTTTCTGCCATAAGTGCCCAGTTTAATTATGAAGTGTTCAAGATAGCTTTGATACCTAAAAAGAACCAAGAAAGAATTTAAATAATTAATAGTGGTAAACTATTTTGTCTTATTTAGCTAAACAGTTTATAAATAATTATAAAAGATGCTGATCTAATCATAAATGATGAATGACAAACCCATTTTAAGCATGAAAAACAAGAAAATGATAAATAAAACATGGTCATCATCAGAAGCACAAAATAATAAAATCAAAGATGATGAAACAGAATACTTGTTTGTTCAGCAAAATCTAAAGTGATCTATAGGTGCCATTTGCACAGTAGATGTTTATCACAATAATTAGAAATATCAAAAAGTGATTAAAATATTTCAGACAAATGAAAAAAAAAATTATGAAAATTCTAAGTTATAAACAAAATAAAATAATAATTAAAAATTAATCACTTTTTCAATATTAAGTAAATGGAAGAAATTTTTTCAAAACTTTTCAGAACTATTTAAATGTATTTTATCTCCAACACCCACAAAAATGTGACACTCATGGAATGAACTGACTCAACAATTGACAAAAAACCTGACATTGTGTTTTTCTTTAGCAGGTTTCCACCAAAATAATCTTTGGAACAAAATTTCGAACACAATGCTTTGCTTTTCAAAATGCATTGTTATTTAATACACGATGCAGCAAGTAGCACATTTTATTTTCTCAAATTGTGTTTATTTTATTTACTTTCAAAATAAGTTAGTATATGACATTTACAACTATTTAATTGAGAAAGCAGCTTGTTGCTAAAAGGTCAGTCCAGATTCGTTAATTCCTAATGAAAGCCAAATGAAAATAAAAAAGAGAATACATTAATGTGATTTTTCTCACACAATTTACAATACAAAAAAAGGACTTTCATTATATTTATGCAAGTGTTAATTAATTTATAGATAGGGATATTGCCCTTTTCGCTATACTATCGATAGTAAAAAATATATTTAAAAACTTTGGATCTATTTCATCTTTACACTAAGATAATAGATGTATGATAGATAAAACTGAATAAATACAGGAGAAGAAGAGTTAAAAAAAAATATATATATTAAAATGCATGTGGTGTTATCTATTGACAATATGTACAGGAGAGTTTCTATCTATTGACAATAAGTACATCAGTGATGTCTATCTGATAACAATAGATACAACATTGGTTATATCGATTCATGATAGAACCTTGGATGTCTTAAACCATTTTTCTTATTGAATTAGTTTTTCATCTTATTTTTTAATCTTGTATAATGTTTTTTCTCAGTATTACACTTTGCACTGAAGATAATGATGCTCCGATGTAACATTAAACTTTGTATATCTACTATTTAAATATATTTCTGATTTTTTACCTTGTCTTGTTTTTAATTTAAGCATTTTACATTTACAATCATGCTTAAATATGGTGCATACTTACATTCTTTCAGCAGCAAATAAATCTTTTCTGTACATTCGAGGGTATTCTAAAATAAATATAAATATGCTGAAAAATCTAAAAGAGGTTAAGGTATCTGCATGAGATTGTGGATTTATATTACAAATGCAGTAAGCCAGCATTCTAGTGAAAGTGTGCATCCAAATCAAAGATAATAAATTTAATAACAAATAAATTAACAAATTTATCAAATAACAGATGACTGAGTTCAATTAGTTTATATTTCCGATTTATGATCAGTTATAGTATTACTAAGTTGGGGAAAAACAAAAACTCATAATTAAAAAAGGCACTGGAATCGTAAAAAGTTTAGGAACTACTGAAATGAGTGGTTAAATATAATTTTTCTTTAAATCATATCAACTAAATTTTTTTCAGTTATATAATACTAGAATAAAAAGTTTCATTTCATATTGAAAAGAAAATGTCACAACAAGTTTTCTTAAAATAATCAAAGCAGCTACAGTTAAAAATTTTTAATTGTATGCTAAGCCAAAACTTTAAACCTATTTATTTTAATGAAAAATGTTTAATGTTGAATAAAAGTTCATCCTTCTTAATTACTTTTATACTTTATAGAGCTCATTGAATGTAGAAATTTATGTTGCACAAAACACAAATGATATTACATCAGGGTTTTGTTATTAAACATTTTTGACACAAAATATAGGCTTATTGTCCATTCATTTTATATTTTAAGAGCTAGCTGAATGTAGAGTTCTTTGTTGCACCAAAAACTTGCAGCTCTCTAACTTACGGATCAAGAATATAAATTTTTTAAAAAAAAATCTGCACAAATTAATTAGCATATTTAAATTCAGATCCTTTAATCATGTTTTGAGTTCTAATTAGAAATCTGATCATTAGATTAAAATTTATCAAGTGTTTTCCTTCTATACAGAAATAAAAATAAGAATGATGAATATACATAATGAATATACATAATGAATGATAAATATACACAAAGAAAAAAATCTATTTTCACAATACAATGAAGGATACAAGGAATAAATGGCAATTTGCCACCTAGGAAAAAATGTATTCATCATACCAACTGCAGACCCAACAATCAGTACTAAAAAAAATAGTAAGAAGTACATTATAAAAATTAATGATAAATTAAATTTAAAGTAATACATAATTATAAACCTTTGAAGGTACCTTATATCTATTCAGTACCCCTTTTAAAGAATTTTCAAAAAAAATATTTTCAATGGAAAATAGATGTCTTCTCCATCGTTAGGCTATTATGCTGAATTCTCTTTCATTTGATTTTGAACTTTTATCAGAGCTCAGAGCTGTGGTTAAATTTTAATGTGGCTAAATTTGAGTTGCATGTGAATTTTTTCATTTTAAGGCCATTTAGAAGGCATTAAGAAGAACAAATGACTTTTAATTTTTCTCGTATTTTTTTAAAATTGGTCAAAAGATCTAGCTGAAACTAAATGGTAAAGGATTATCAACTAAAACATTAAAAAGAATTGTATGAAGATATAAGTGGGCATTTCATCATTAGGTCTTACTCTGCGTACTTTTGAATTGTGTTTGTATTTCATTAATTTTTCATTTCAATTTTTTATTTTTTTTAATTGCTTGCTCTTATTTTGTTCTTAAATTTTGGGGCCTCATTGCACAGTCAGATTTTGGTATTACTACTGATAACAGAAAGGTATGTTGGCAGACAGTATGTCCTCTGATGAAGTGCTGTTTCGCTAACAAACATAGCTTTAAAATTCTTCGTTTTTTGCCTGATTTTTACTTCAAACTTTCTAAATTATTAAAGAATTATATTATTTATTTTTGCTTCATTCCTAAGAACAATAATTTTAAGCATCTTTTTGGCTATCATTATTATTTTTCAATTTCAAATTTTCGTTTAAAGTTTATTTTTTATCAATAACATATCATGTATGGGATCTTTAGAAAATATGATTTAGGCTTAAGTACCTTATTAATCCAGACTTTCACAATAATAGTTTTAGTATACTGATTTTTTCATTTCTTTTTACTTGAATAATAATTTGTAATTTAAAAACCTTTTTTAAAAGCAGATTTTTATTCCCCAGAATGATAACATTTTCCCATAATTGTACTTTTCCAGCTATTTAACACATCTGTTGATTTATTTTCATTTGGAAAATGACTACTGGTTGAATGGACTACTAAAAATATTATTAAATTATTATTATATTTTGAAAATATTATTATTATTGTGAAAATATTTAATCTGAAGTTTTATCATCCTTTTATTACAAATACTTTTAAAGTTAGATATTACTTATGGCAATCAAATTTACAAGGCTGGAGTAAACTCTATTATATTTCTGAATTATTTTTTTTGATGTATAAGCTAAGCTGGAAATTAATTAAACATACTTAATTATGTTTTTTTTTAAATGAAAGACCAAATGAACTATCATAAATATTGAGCAGAAAAACATTTTTTATTGAAGAATTTAGTACTTTGAATTGAGAAGTTCCATGAGAAATATTAATTCAACTTTTTGTAACTGTTTACCTTTTTCCTAATTTTTTTCAATGTATACTATTATTAGAATAACTAGATATATTTTTAAATTTTGCTTTTTCCCCCACACGATTTTTATTTAAATATTTTGTTTTTTAAATAAACAAAATATTAAATTAATAAAGAATTATAGAATAGGTATAATTACAGGTTGCAAAAATCATAACTGGTAAAAATAAGTCCTAACCTTTGGAACTAATATGACCCCTCCACAGAACCCATGGGGTCCTCAGAATAAATTTTGGGAACCACTGATCTAAATATATAGTGAGAACACAAAATTTTAAAATTTTCAATACAAAAATTAAAATTCTTATAACTTTTTATAGGGTCAAAATGTACAAAATTTCCTTTGGTATGCGATTGGATGGGCTGCTGTTAAGGGTTAAAAAAAAAAAAAAATTTAAAAAGAAAGTTTTATGATTATTTTAAAAATAGCCTTTTTTTTTAATCACAACAGCGGCGGCAAACTGGAGAAAAGCCCCGCCCTTACAGCAGCACTGTCTTGAATATGAATAAGTAAGAATTAAAAGGAACTTTCTAATCTCTCCAGAAAAAAAAATCCTGCAATTTTTATTGTAACTAAATAAAAGTGACTTTTAAAACATATCAAACAAATTCATAAACACAAACACTAGACTATGAAAAGATTGTAATAAATATGCTCTTTCACGTACAAGTATGAAAAGATATTCGAATATAAGTAGAAATTAAGAAAGAAAACATGGTAAAATATAAATGTAAAAATGATAGAGAATAAAATAATCTTATTACTATATGAACTATTTAAAGTGAATTCATTAGCAAAAACTCCCCACTCAAGGGGCTTAATAACAAGTTTCATTATTTTACGAAACTTGAAAATGGTACGAAAAATTATTCTTTCTTGTCATTATTTATGAATAAATGAAACGGACGTAAGTAAAACTAGACCATAGACCTATTCAAGTAAAACTAGACCATAGCAGAGCACAGAAACTAAATCATCAAGGCAAGTAAATTTCAAAACTTTTGTTTATTTACATATTGACTTGGTCATTGATAAACCGCTTTCAACTGCCTATTTTAGTAAATCCGAAAGAATGCTTATAAAGGGTTGAAAGTAGTAATAAAGGGTCGGAATCGGTGATGCTGCGGAAGTACAAGAGGATCTAGTCTAACCACATAGGGCTTTAAACTAAACTATCAGGAAAACGTAAAAAATAGTTGAAATTACTGATCATATTAGTAATAGGAAAAGTGTTTTCCATAAGACGGCAAGGATCGAAGGCGTTCAAAGCTCAGGCTTCCTCTCAAGCTCAAAAAAGATTTGACAAGGATTCGGATTATCACTCCGATAAATCTCAGAACGTCGCTTATACTCCATTGATGTAACACTTTAAGACATTAACAACCATAACTAAATCAAAGTGACAAACAAACGGCCCACCAGTTATAGCTTTGTAGATCGAATTTCTTACGATCAGTAATACACGATTTTAAATGAGCACCATAAATTTTTTTTCGTCGAAAAAAAAAATATTATTTTAAAAATTTGATGGAAAAATTGTCTTTTCTGACAGTTTGGCACCATTCATAAAACCTTGTTTCTTAACTTAACTTTCAGAAGTTCTCATTAAAAAACAGGATTAACATATTTAATATTTTTACTAACCGTTTTTTTTTTCTCCATTATTCAATGATTTAAAAATCATAAAATTGCATTAAAAATAAAAGCTCAGTCAGACATTATTTAAGTACATATTTACATTTAACACTTCCCAACAACATATATTTGTTCTTTTTCAAATCTTTAGCAGTATTTTTCTAAGAATTCTGCCTTATTTACTCCCTAAAATTAGTTATCTACGTTAGCAAGCAAATTTTGTTCAGGATAATTTAAACATTTCTTTGGTATAGCATTCACCCCCATTTTTAAAAAATGTCAAGCTACTTCTTCATATCAGTTCAATACTTAAAAACTTTTTTAATTGATATTTCAAAAAAATTTTATTTGCTATTTTTAAATTTAAGCAGAGGACTAATTTAATTCCTCTTTTTTTTAAAAATTCCTGAGATTCAAAGGGAATAATTAAAAAAATTTTTTACATACTTTTATTGTTTAAATTGTGTTTTTTCATTAGTAATTAATGTATATATCTATGTATTTATATTTTTCGAGAACATACACATAAATTTGAAAAATTGTTGAGCAATGAAAATTGCAAATTTTGTCCACCTGAAATTGATTTTTATTAATTTTGTGTAGAAAATTTTTTAATCTTATAAAAAGCTTGATATTTTCTTTATATAATAGATATGATTACAATTTTGTATTTGAATTAAATACAATTCAAAAAATTGCTTTATAGTTAAAATTATTAATAAAAAAAATTCCTGGAATATGAGAAGACTAGACAAATTATATTTATTTTTTATATTCTTTCCATAAAACAGTTTGAATACACTCGTTATAACACTAAAGCACACTTGCAGTAGTTATGTGCAATCATTACTATACGTTATAGTAATGTTAGTTATGTGCAATCAAAGGACTTCTTGTGGTAGTTGTAAATTTAGGTTTTCCCAACTTGAAAAAGGGGCTACCGGGATATGAGTGAACACAATTTTTAAAAATCCTCATATCAAACAATTACATCAATAAGCAATAAAAATCATTTGCATACAGAAAAAACTTCAGCCAATCCTTTCTCCAAAAAAAAAAAAAACACTTATTATCTCATACTTACATTTTCTTAATTTCAATAGACAAATGTTTCATTCATGCTATATAGCATCAGTAGGATGAAGCTTCTTTATTTACATAAATTTTCCTTTGAAAAGTAAAATTGATCAATTGATGTAGTAAAAAAAATCTCAAAAGACCTTCGTATTTGTAAGTCATTAAAAAAAAAAAAAAAAAAAAAAGATGTTAAAAACTATTAATCATTATGAATACGATTCCGTCCTAAACTGTTTCCAGTAACAAAACTTAAAAATTTCTAATAATGCAAAAATTCAATTCCGTTTTATTATAATCCTGAACATTTAACGCAGTAACTCGATTATTGTTAGGACGTTAAAGCTTTAACACCCCCCCACACACTATTGTAATCAAAAATTGTTTTTTCTTTTATGTTTTTCTATTTAGTATAAGAAAAATATAAAAAATTAATGATTTTTTTATTATTTGCTAGTGTAACACTGATAAAGTTGAGTCAAAGTACAACTTTTTAGATAATGTTAAATTTTGCCGTCTAATTGTCTCTTAAAGATTACGAATAATAAAAGATATTTCATTCATTTAAATAATTAAAACACTTTTAAAGTTACGGGAAAGAATTTATAAATTAAACTACGGATCTGCTGTTCGCTTTCTAGATTACATAGTTGTATCCTATTTATGATTAGTTTTATTTAACTCTTTTTTTTTTAAAAAAGAAATTAAAATGTTTCTCGCAGGTAAATACAGATATTACACAGTTAATATTCTATGAAGAATTAAATAATATATTTATATATTCTAAACTGAGTTAGAATAAATATTTTGAAACATAAATTTAACATAAGAATAACTTACAATTATATTACATAAAATGAAAAAAGAATTAACGTAAAATCTTGATGGAATATTTTCAAGAGCAAGAAACTTATCGAAGAATGTGAGCAAGTACCTCTGCACACCTAAGTAGAACAGTAGACAGGTAAATAATACCTTAATTGATAGTGACAGCAATGTTTATGAGTGAAGTACAATAAAGATAAGACAAGTATTATAAAAATCTTTATTACAAAAGGTCAACAAGAAAAACAATTTTCAGTACATTCTCTTCTAGCACAACTTCAATACATGCAGATTGCAATGATTTTTGCAAATGTTTCACACAGTATATTTACAAATATGTTACAATTACACAATGTTGAAAAAAAAAATGCAACAAAATGTACAAATGATTGTGAGAGTATATTATTACTGGTATTTATTATATTGGCACATCAATACATGACAGAGATTGAATGTAAAGGACTAAATGATTAGCAGCTTATACAGAATGCGAAAATTAGCAAAATCAATACTTTACACAAAATTTATAATTCTGTTACGAATAATTCTAGCTGTTATTTAAAATGGTTACATAGATTTGATTTGATATCACAGTTTGTATTATTTCATTCGAATATTAGTTGATTATACAGAGTAATCATGTCCAACTAGATAGTCAATGAAGCGACCTTCAATATTACAAATACTAAAATAAATAGGGGTGAGAAAAAAAAAAAACATTCCAATAAGTCAACTATATAGAACATAGCCCCAACAAAAATTATAAATAATCTTTAATAACCACGTGAAAGAATATTTACTTTAAATTGTTGTAGAACTTAGTATATTATTGAAAAAAAAAAAAAAAAAAAACAATTTAAATGAATGGAAATTTTTTTCTCTAAATATTTTATACATATATATAAGTGGCTTTAGATTTTTGTGGCTAAATATATATCAATTGACAAATTGCAATCACAAAAGCATTACTGTTAAAATGCTAATTGATAGACTGGACTAAACTCAGATTTCCAATAAGTTAATGAATAAGTTAAGACAACACAAATGCACAATTCACAAGTCTAATTCAAGATCTAATAAATAAAAATTGGATTTGAATGAATTTTTATAAATATAAAATAAATAATCGTATGTCAAAATAGCATAATAGTCAGATTTGTAATACAATAAACTAGTTTATAGCAAAATTAAATTCAATATTGTCCTAAGCAATGCTGAAAAACCATTATGTAAAGCATAAATAAACAGATTAAATTCCATACCAAAAAACTATACAGTAATCCAAACAAAAGATCTAATTTATGACTTCTAAGTCAAAAGTAATAAAAAGACCAAAAGCCTGTATTGACAAACCAACCATAGGGGAAACAAAGTGATCTAAATAAAGACCCAAACACAGGGGAAAATATTAAAGTATAACAGCAAAATGAGTAATGAAAAATGGATTGATACATTCTTTAGAAAATATACACATAAAAAATGTTAAAATAAAAAAAAAAGAAGAAAATTAAGCATGTAGGTATAAAAATGTATACTGGCAGTTAAGTTTAAGATGTAAAAATGCTAAACACTAATGGTAAACAATGATAAGTTACAATAATTTGAACACTAGTGGTGAGATATGTGATACACATCATCTTACTTCTTAAGAAACATGAATATATTAAAAAAAAAAAAGTTTTGAAAATCATTTGGCAATAAAACTTGATATGGAAGAGAAATCGGTAAAAAGTCATTAAAAAACGTGGTATTGTCAACTTCTGTAGGAAGATTTGCACTTTCCCCCATGAAGTGTGCTGATCAAGACTAGATTTTTTTTAAATTTTTTGTTTTTTTGTTATTAAAGCATGAAGGTGATTTCTTTGACAAATCCCAAAAAGTAGATAGACTACTCATCAATAACCATTAAATGAGGTTTCTTACTACTTTGTGGAGGAGTCATTTCTCTCAATACTAAACTGGGGCTCGTTTCATTTTTTGCTATCCTCTTTTTCTGTTGAACTAAATCCTAAAAGAGAGACAAAAATCAAATAAAGCCATTTTAAAAATAGAGAAAAACTACATTTTTGAGCACACTAAAAAGTTAATGATAAAAGTTGCCAACTAAATAGGGAAAAAAAAAAGATTATCAGAACTGAGTGGTCACTCAAATCAGTTTTCAAATTTTCCTGATTTTTCCAGGCAAAAAGCAGCAGCATTTTCAGGTCAGCAGGTTCCCCCCACCCCTCATAAAGTGTATGATAGGTACAAGAAAAATGTCAGTATTGTTAAGTATTTTATTTAAAATGGTATTTTTTTTTAATAGATCATCTTGAAAAAATAATTAGATGAAATTTATTTTAACAATTTAAGAAGAGTTTTTCTTATTTTTTAACGTTTTGGTAGAAAATTAATTTTTAAAAAATTAAGACACATGGAGGAAATAATATGTTTAGCTACATATTGTAGAATACATTGTTTTTATTTAAAAAAAATGTTTTAATGTGTTAATTTAAGTAGTTTTTGTACAAAGTGTATCAAATGGAAAACACAAGGATAGGTATTGTTTAATATAATTTCATCATAAAATTCTACAATGGTTCCCAAAAGTTTTCATAAACTTAGGACTTTCATTGAAATAGGGCTCTATTCCTTAATTAAAATGAATAATTCAGAATGAGTATTTAATAATAACCTACACAATCTATTCTTAGAAAAACTGCATGGAATATTTTAAAAAACAAAGGAAAAGTTTATTCTAAAGAAATCAATAATCAAAACTTTTACCCAAGAAAAGTTATTGCACACTTAATGTTTACAGATTTCAGAATAAAATTTTTTGTCTATTGCTTTAATTTTTTATTTAATTATTTTTCATTTGTAATTTAGTATCAAACTTATATTTTAATTTTTGCTTGTCAACTTCATAATATTCTCTTTTATTTAAAAATGGCTCAAAGTCTTTATAATACAAAAGACAACATTTGAATGTTGATTATTAGTCATTATGAGTGGTAAGTCAGTATTATTATAGCTAAATAAGTTTATTTTGTTCCAATCTACTTCATATGAGCGTGATCAGAGATGAAAATTATAAAATTTGCGAAAAAATTTATAATTTACATTTAAGTGTGGTAAGTTTCTGCAAAATTGGAAAAACAAAAAAAAAAAAAAACTTTTTTTTTTTTGTTTAATCTTCCACAAGTTCTCAAAGCAGCTTGATAAAATGAGTGTTCTACCAGCAGAAAATGTTTTGTTTTAAGGAAAAACAGAAAATTTAGGCTTTACTTTGCTAACTCAAGGATATATATCCTTAAATTATAAATAATGTTCGATTAGTTGATGGAAATAAATTTAACACATTGGGTTTTGATATAAATTATGAAACAGGAAAAATTAGGAACTTTATCCCAAGAACTTAGTTGGAACAGTAAAGCACAGTGATGGTGTCTTTGTATGTTGGTGCATATTAGCATCAGGATAAGGTAATTTGAAACTAATTGACGGCATAATGAATCAACTTTACTTAAATATACAATTTATAATTATTAGCTAAAAATTTGGGTATTGGAAGCAACTTTTTTAAAAATCAAGATTACTATCATAAGTGACATCCGAGATTGTCGCAGAATATCATCTCTACATGCCAATAAAACAAATAAGAGAAAACTAAGTTTCTGAAGAAATAAGTTTACTTAAAAACATTGGTAAGCAAACTGTCACATACAGAGTGACAAAACGAAAAGAAAGAATAACCAAATAAACAGCTTAAATACAGATAACGGATGACGTCATGATCCACGCCAGAACGACCAACAGCAAATGAAAATAAACTGGCCGATCCCCACAGACAATGACGTCACCGTCGCAAGTTGAATGGATGAGATCTTCGACGACTAACGAAAATCGAACCTTATACCTTCATTTGTCTAATAATAAGCACGTGAAGTCTCAGTAATTAACCACACTACCACAAGTGCCGTACTTAAACACAATAAAACCATATTTGAAGAAAACTGAAATTTAGAGTATGATAACACGGAATTAAAACAAAAAACTAGCTAAAAACAATAATGAGGTAAAAAAAAAGCTTTATTACCAGAAGAAAAAGTTAGTTATTTACAGACTTTTAAAAGCTATTGTAGATGCAAAAGAAAACTAGACTAAATGTTAAATTATCGAAAAATTAGAATATTTATTAATAGATGGAAATTTTTTAAGTGTACAGTGGCTTTCTGATTATTTGTATTATTTCTGATTATTTATTAGAATATATTTCTTCTTTTTAAATATCCATTGAAATTAATGGAAAAAGCCCTATTTTATTGAAAGTCATAAGTGTAATAACATTTTTCAGAGTCACTGTATTTACAGTTCAATATAAAGCCATTTTATACTGTATTTTATATAACAGTGCTCTTTATAAAATTCATTAGCTGCTGTCAACAATTTACAACAAAGAAAGTTATGTAGTACTATGAAAGAAAAAAAAAAAAAACTCACATCAATACTTACACAAAAATAAAAGGACAGTTGAAACTCCATAAACAGGAAGGTTTTTTAATGGCTTTAAACCATAAAAAAATTATTTTAGGGAGATAAAAGAACTCAATGTCAATCTTATAAAGAGGCAAATACTTTTTTGCAGTTATAACCTTTCACTTGTTGATACTCGATCAGTTAACTGAAATGCAATTCTTTTCGCGTTTCCACATTCTAAATGCTTATAAAGAAATTAACTTAGTTAACTTAACACACAGCACCCACACTTTGATGATAGACAATTCCTAAAATAATGCAAATAGGGAAAAAAATTAAAAAAGGACAATTTATTTTAGGGAATCAAAATTTGAAATTTTGCACAAATTTATACCCTTACCTAGACCAATTTTGAATTTTTACACAGTTTTTTGAAGTTTTTGCAGCTTTTTCACAGCTCTTTGAGAATATAAGTTTCTGCAACAAAGCTCTGGTGCTAAGAAGATCCTGATTTCAATTTTTATAAAATTGAAAGTTAAACAAATGTTAAAACCTAAAATAATTCTAAATACATTCAAGTTTTTAAGATTTTATGATTTAACTAAAATAATTAGAAAATTTAAACTCAGCACTAGCTTTAATCTTCTTAAAAATTAGATGATGTCATATTACACAGCTAACAACTTTCAAATTATGGTGATTTTAATGCAAGAATAAATATTTTTGATAGTTTTATTAATATATAGCTATGTTGGCTATATCTTAAATTACAAAATTTGACACAAAAATGTACGGAAATACTTCCATTACAAATACTTCATCCTCAAAATATGGGGAGTAGCCATGATATGGAAATCACAGTCTCAGAAGTTTAGAAAAGTGGAAAGTTTTGGTCCTTTAATGCTAATTTCATTATCTGTATATCTATGGAACTAATGACGCAAAAAAAAAAAAAAAAATTTCCCACACATTTATAAAATAAGAGGTCAAAAAAAATTTTTTTTTAGCTGCAAGTTACACAAATTTCTACAAATTTAATCTATGTAATTTTAAATGAAGAAAAAAAATCCAAAATTAGAAGAGAATTGCATAAATGATTTTTAAGAAATAAAAAGTAGTAGAAATATGACTTCTTTGGGATAATGAAATATTTAAAAAGTGAAATTAATATAAAAGGGGTTTCTTCCTTAACTATTGGGACCATATTTTCCGGATTGTCAGATCAAATCTATCAAAAAGAAAAATTTTTTTTTCAGAGAAAGTGCAATTTTGTGCTTGATTTTGAACTTAAACTATCGTGTTCATACTATACTCTGCATAATTAAGACTAGGCCTTGGAACCAGTAAGCTCTACTATATGAAAATCTAGTATTTGATGTTTTGTTACATTAAAATTTTATAATGAGCACATAGCCATGATCTGTTACACAAGTCAAGAGTCTTGCTTTTAGTTCACTTAAGAAACGACTTTCAAAAAACACAAATTAAAATAAAAGGTCAATTAGCTTTTATGTTTCAACATAAATACAAAACCATATATCTTGCTAATACAATAATAATAAATTTTTTTTTTGGAAGTTGATTGACTGAGTTGTATATAAGGCGAAAAAACTTACTAAAAGCTTAAGCCCAGCAGTGTGTGTCTGTATATTGTGAGCATCATCAGCAGGAATATCATGGAAAAGTTTAACATCAGGAACTTGATTTTCAACTGCTACTTCAACATAGGGTTTCATCCATGCAACACATGGCAAAAGCTCACTCCAACAAAGACCTATGACACCAGACATTGATAATTAAAATTGACTGTTTCAAACATGAAATGAGTAGTGATAAACTAACTTAAACAATATAAAATGTCATAGAAAGCATACTATTTAAGAGAATAAGAATTATGCAATAAAGCATAATATAAGGAGGATGCTCAAGAATAATGCTGTGAGTAACCAACTTGTATGGTTACAGATACAAAATGTTAAAAAATAAAATGCGATCTCCATGATACTTTAGCATGAAGAATGGAAACTGTAGAGAGAAATGAATTAAAGCAGACAATATCTTCAGCTTTTGTATTGTCATCAACGGACCTGGATCATTGACATGTTGAAAATTTATAAAATAATCTTTCTTCATTTTTTATACTTATAAATTACAAATTTATTAAACTTTTTATGAAGTTCATAAAGCACATTTTTCCCCCAGTAGAGTGTCTTCATTAAAGCTGAATGTAGTAATAAACCAGGCACATACACAGTTAGTAGTGGGAAAATAGGAACATTTAAAATAAAAAAAAATTAGGACATTTTCCAGATCAATACTCTAAACTATTTTAATAAAGACAAATGGCAACACAGAAATTAAGAAATGTTGTTAATATATTTTGTCGAGTTTTTATTAATTAAGGGGGAAAAAAATAACTATTGCATTATATACTAATATTTCACATATAGGGAATTTTAGGGATTTTTATTGTCAACAAAATACTAAAGCTTTATCAATTTACTAACTATAAATGTTCTACAATATTTTTCGCTTTTGATTGAAATTAAATGAACTAGAAATTAAATATTTTTATCATAACTCATAATTTTTAATAGTAATAGACAAGTGATTTACAATTAATATTTTAAACTTTTTTTAATTAACTAAAAAAAAGGTTTAAATAAAATAAAATTTTTAGAACAAACAGCATTAAACTGATAACTAAATATGAGGTTTGCTTCATTATGTCTCAGCAATACTTTTTAAAATATTCAAACAAGCAATAAATTCTATTTCAAAGTGAATTTTTTTAGGAAACTTTTTCAATTTGGGAAATTCTTGAAAATGTGCAAAAGCCAGAAGGGTTTTAATCAAACCAGTAAACTGGCAAAAGCCAGTAGTCTACTGGTAAATCCAGTAGGGTTGGCAGCTATGATTACATTAAGAAAGAAAAAAAAGAAAAAAAAAAAAAAAGATTCAAAACAAAATTTTAGCACCAATAATAAGTTTAATTTTTACAATAATAGAGATGTTAAATACAAAACTAAAATGCTAAAATAAAATAAATTACCAGAGACGTGCATGGCTGTTTCTTTTGATATGTAATGAGCAATGGCAGATGCACATATAACACTGTAGGGAAACCTTAAACTCTCAATATCCAACACACATAAATCTAAGACCTATTTGGGAAAAAAAATAAAAAATAACAGTCACATATGGTGGGAATAATAACATTAACAGCAGCTAATTTTGAATTCTATTGTTATTCGTTTTATGTTTTAAATACACACTACTTATGTAATATACTTTTCCATAAATAAAATTAAGAGTAATAAATTTTTCTGATTGAATTTTAGCACGAAAGATTATCTTAAATGAATCGTGTTACACATACTAAATGATTTGGACAATCCTATATTTCACGTATAAGAAAAATCTCATTTTGTATCAAAATATTTCATAAAAACATGAAAATACGTAACCAATTGAAAAAAAGATTAATGAATGGATAAATGATCTTGAAGTACTTATTATTTTTCCTGTTAAAACAATTGCGCAGCTAAAATAATAGCAAGTTACTTCTTTGGACATAAATAATTGCAATAATTCTTGTTACTAGACAAAATTATAAATTTTCTTTAGAATTTTTACAGGAAATTAATTTGAAATTGACTTGTTTCCTGAGCTAAAAAGTTAAGATGGGTTATTCTGGCACCTTTTGAGAACAGTTCATATTATAGATGAATATATTTGAACAATAGAAACTATATTAAAATACCTATTAAAGAATAAGGCACGAATTTGTTGTGCATCTGCAAATAATACCCAATTTTTCTGTTAAGTTTCTCAATAGCTGATAATGATCTGGCTTGAATCATAACTTAGTTTTCACAGGGATTTCAATGGAATAATGGGAGAAATGTTATGAATAAGAGAATCTTTTTTTTTTGGGGGGGGGGGGGGGGGGAAGTAGAGATTTGGATGTGAATATTTGACGTTGTGATAATTATGACTGATTTGTTGAGATGGGAGAAAAGTAATTTTATTGACAATCTAGGCAATATTTAGAGGTTAAATTAAGATTGAGTAGATTAAGAAGTTTTATTAGTAAAAGATGTAAAAGATTAAGTTTTTTTTCCTAGCATGTTTAGGCTTTTATAGGGACGGGGAGGGGGGATTTTTGAAATATTCTTTTGAAGAGTTGGAAATTGAATAGGAATTAATGTCTATTCTGCGATGTTGAACATTATTGGATTGTTTGCATCAATAATGATGTCATCAATTAGAAGATTTTTGAAGATTTATGAAAGTGGAATACTTAGTTTTTATAAATATATTTTCTGAGGATTTTACCTTATTTTTGTCTGTTTTATACAAAACTGTCGCCTAAGATTCCATATATTACTCTAAAACTACATTCCATATAAATCTGTTATTTTTTGTTTTTATGAATTGCAATTTTGTGCTAAAAAATGTCTAAAATAGTTTAAATGTTAATAGTTACTAATGATTTTTAAGGTTAAGTACTATTGCTCATTATACATTTACAAGGTATAATCCTATGCCAATGTTTTTATAAGGCTAAATGACTATGCCTGGTATATCCTACACTTTTACTTGATTTTATAACCACTGTTGGACAGCCGGCCCAAATATAATTTCTTAGAAAGTAGTAGATAGTAGGCCAATAGTAGTTTCTTAGAAAAAGTTCATCGAAAAAGGTCAGATTTAGCGTTCTTGGTGTATGCCCTACCGACACCCCTAAATTATTAAATCCACTTAAAATTAAATGCTAAAGCCTTTTCACAATATCTTAGTACATCTGAAAAGTCAGTGAAATTTGCTAAGAGTAGGAATTCTTAATTGACTAATGACAAATATACTGACAGATATTTAGTTCCTTTTTTTCATTAATTTCTGCTCTAATTCCTATAAGAATTATAAACACAGTCACAAAATCTAAAAATATAACTTTATTTTGAGTTTTATAACCGTCGGTGAACAGCCGACCTAATTTTTTTGGTTTACGACTACTAATGTTCAACCCTGTAGCCTTGTAATTTGGACCCCAATCCAGAAGACAAGACATCCCAAATTCAGAATCAAGTATTGGAAGATATTTGCCTTTGCGGAAAACTTTTTTCATAGGTCTAAGCGTCATGTGGATTAAATGGAGAGGAAAACCTTCCACGGTTAGCCTAACGGCATGGGGAGTCTAAGATGTCTTCCTCCCACCACTGAGAATATTTTTTATCAGCACTGTGGTAGCTGTGAGCCAGGAGTGGAATTCGAACCAAACAGCCTGGGATTTGAACACGGTTGACCTCAGTGGAAGGCAAACGCTCTATTCTCTGAGCCCCGACGGCTCACCCTACACTGTTGCTTAAAATTGATCGTAATTCAAGTGCACTTTGAATTCCATAGGTTTACAATATTTAATTCTGTTTTCAGATTCGGAGAGGCAAGCACATGACAAAATAAGTGCCTGGGAGCTAGCATTTGTTATAGATCTGCAGTTATTTGTGAAATGCATGCTTTGTGTTTTTAAAAAAAAGGCCATAAGACAAATGAATTTTATCATCATGTGATGAAAGCATCACCAATAAAAATGTGCCAAAAGTGATGAAAGAAATTTTTTTTTGCTGAATATAGGGTGCAAATGCACATCAAACCTGTTCCAAAAATAACTATACCTTTGAAAAACTAAGTAAAAGCATTAAAAAAGGGATTTAATGTAAAGACTTACTTGACTAATTTGTAAGAACAATTTTCGAGGATATCTTTCAGGACCTATTAAGTTTTCTCCATTTTCTAAAAATGCCAATTGCATAAATATATTCAACCAGCAATTCATGGTGACAGGTGACAAATTCCAATTAAGTGTCTGCAAAAGAATATATATATTTTTTAATACATACTTGAAAAATATAAGGTGAATTCACATTATAATTAACATATTTAATAATTAATTAATAATTGTACATATTTTACTTTTTGACATTGATAAGGTTATTAAATTCAGGAAAATTTAGTTGAATAAATTCGATATGCCTTTTATTTTTAAGTTAAGTAGCACCATCTTCAGAAACTAGTCAGGCAGCCATTGTCACTGATCTACACTACTATTTATATTTTTTCATTGACTTTTACAGTATAAAACACTAACAAATATAAAAAATAACAATCATGGTTAGGGGCATAATCTGCGCTAAACTCATAAAAAGATCCTTGACATCTGTACCTCAATCAAACTCAAAAGCGGCTTTGATATTGGTTTCAGCATTTTACAATCTAAGGGAAATCTGATTAACCGCTGTTACTTTTATTGTAAATAAAGGTTATTTGTTTTATGCTCCTGCTCACAGAACTTGCAAGGATAACACCATTTAATTAGAAAATTTTGAATTGGTATTCAGTTGTTGACACACCATAAAACAGAAAAAGAAAAAAAAAAACTAATTACTAAGTATTACATCCTGAATTATTTTATAACCGTCGTTGAAATGCGGACCCAATTTTTGGGTTTGTTCCACTTTCTGGTCGGAAACAATGTAGTCTTGTAATTTTAAGTCCAATCCTGAAGACAAAGGAACTTCTGGGTCAAGTATTGGACAATGATTTTGTGGAGGACTTTTTGACTGCATTTGTGTAACAAGGTGAGGAAGACCACGAGTGCCTCTCACGGTTAGCCTGACAGCAAAGGGAATCTAACTGTGGTGAGTCTATGAAAGCCACATATGGAATTCATATCGACTAGCAACTGCCTGGATTCAAACCCGGTTCACCTTATTGGAAGAACGCTCTGTCCCCTAAACCATCGCGGCTCATCACGAATAATTATAGTATTTTGAACGCCAGCCTACTGAATGTTAAAAATCTTCATCTGTAAAAGAAAAGGCCAGACTTACCATAATCAAGATGAGCTCTTGATTTAAAATATCAGTATCTGCACAAGCACCATCAGTAACGTAAGCAAACTGCTCTAGTTTAGCTGGATAAATCTCCTACAATTAAATAATTATGAATCAAAAACAATTGGTTACTGAAAAAAATTCTACGGGCATGAAAATTTACTAACCTCCATTTTAGACGCTACAAATAATGCTGTTGCGCCCAGCAGCTGAAGATAATTTCTTGGTAAATTTGATTTAGCCATTAAAAACCTATCAACATAATCAATAGCCAGGTGAAATGTCTCTCTGTGAATTCTGAAAACCTCACAAACCTAAAAGAAAAAAATTAAATCTTGCTTTAATAAAAAAGTTTTATTTTTAGCTTTAACAGCTATTATAAACAATGAACGAAGTAGCATAATCAATTTCTAGACAAACTCTATCTTAATCCAGCAAAATTATTAAAATATATAATATTTTCAAAAATTTTTCTAACTTTCGCTTGTTATACTACACACAAAATAAAATTTTTTTTACTTAAATTTTTGAATTGATATTAGTAAATTGATACTAATTGATATTATTGGCCAAAATTAGAATGATTATCATATTTTTTGTAAAAAAGTTTATTTTGAGAAAAATCTCTAATTTTATGAATCTAAAATTAGCTTAGAATCAGGTTCTTTTTGTCAAAGTATTTGGAAGAAAAAAAATCTAGCTTTTCTGAAAAAATAAGTCTTCAATATCTTTTTGAAAAGATTCCGGTTTTGAACTGGAAAATTTTGCAAAGGTCCACTCTTCAAAATATATTTTGAGAAGGATTAAGTTTTTATGAATAATTAATTTGTGAAGTATCCAACGTTTATGTAAAATAAAATGTGGCGGCGATTCTCCTTAACAGACATTGACCAGAGAATAAATAAAAAAGACATTATTTATAGGTGGAAATAATTACCTCAGACAGCCAGTCAATTAAAATCGAACGCATGCGAGGTTCTAAATCTGGATGCCTTTTTAGGACTTTGCTATTTCTTGTATAAATAGAATCTTTCAAAACCATAGAATGCCACATTTCTTTCTGCTCAGCCCAGTCAAGTTCTGGCAAAGGTGAAGATCGCTTGCATGCATTTGAAAAAGGATGCATTAGTTTAGCTAAGCCCCTGAATTCATTTAGGGCAGAGGGAGACAATCTTTTGCTGCATGCAGCTTCATCTGCAGAAGCTTCTGTGTCAGTTGTGGGTGTGTTTTCACAACTACTAGTTGCAATGCTGGAGGAAGGTGATGAGAATTCAGATGAAGGAGATGTGATCTAAAATAAATTAATAATAATTATTAATTGTTCAGGAAAAAATACTATAAAAATATGATCTATAACAAGATAAACATTCTCTTGAAACTTTAAACATTGCATAGTATTGTTTTTAAATTTACTGTATGTTTTTTTCTAAGAGAATAATTTACTGATAATTAAAACTTATAGCTCTTAAACATAATAAATTTAACATATTATAGTGTGTTGAACTTTTGGCAACTTTGGCCAACGGTTGACTAAGGATTTAGAAGTCCAAAACATTCTACTATTACAACTCCAATTCAAAATATTAGAATAACCTAAAAAGGCACTGTATTACCTTATAAAATGTGTGATATCTTTAAAAATAAACAACGGTGGAGAACGGAAAAATTATTAACCATCCACAATTAGTTGACACATGATATTATTGTTCACACGCGCCTGAAGAAGTATTAGAGATTTTATAAAAAAATATTGAAATTTTCCAAAATATTTCCAGAGGCGATTCAAAATATTAGAATATCTGTAAAATTGTGTGATTGGTCAACGTTAATCATAAAATTTGCATAAGTTGCGCCACTGTAGAGCTAGTACTCGTTAAAGGCTCGTTTGAAAATCAGATTTAGTTAGTTGGGAGTTAAAATGGGTTGAACGAAAGACATACCGGACACTACCAAGACAGCGATTGTGACTCTACACAATGAGGGAATTAGTCAACAAATGATTGCCAAAAAGTGAATTGCTCTCAAGGAACTGTAAGTAAAATTTTAAAAGATTATTCTACAAATCAAAGTTTTAAAAATAATCGCTCAAATAGTGGTCGTAAACGAATAACCACACTGAGACAAGACAGAATGCTGAAACGTGTCGTCACTAAAAATCGCTTCAAGAGCTTGAGATTCATAAGTAGAAAGTGGAGAGAACAAGGAGTGGATGCCTCAACATCTACCACACTACGACGACTCCATGAACTTGATTTTCAATCACGTGTGCCCAAGAAAAAGCCGCTACTTACATGCAAGCAAAAACGAGCCAGAGTGAGGTGGTGCAAAGACAGATTGCAATGGGGTATTCAGGACTGGAATAACGTACTTTTTAGCGATGAATCGATGTTTTTCATTTCCCACAATCATCAGGGTGTCCGTGTTTGGCGTTGCAAGCAAGAAGCTTTTACCACAGATTGCTTGAAACGCTCAGTGAAGTTTAGCACTTCTGTAATGATTTGGGGGTGTATGGGTGCTGAGGGCTTAGGAAAGCTGTGCATTTTGAAAGGAAGGGTAAATTCTGAAGTATACAAGGAGGTACTTGAACATTTTATGATTCTGTCATCGGAAGATCTATTTGAGGATGACTTTATCTTCCAACAAGACTCTGCATCTTGCCACACGTCAAACGCCACCACTACTTGGCTTACTAACAATAAAGTCAAATTACTTCCTTGGCCGGCCAATTCACCCAATTTGAACCCCATCGAGAATATATGGGGTTTAATGAAGAAACGCCTTCAGGATTTAGCTCCAAAGGACAAAAATGAACTCATAGAAAGCGTGAATTCCGTTTGGGCAACTATCAGCAAAGATGACTGCAAAAAAGTAGTGCATCGTATGCAAAATCGTTTGCGTGACGTTATTAAAACTAAGGGAGATGCCACTAAGTATTAACTATTCATGCAGATTTCATTTAAATGAATTATGCTATATTTGTTCATGTTATTCTAATTTTTTGAACCACTGTGAAAATTATTCTAATTTTTTGAATTTTTAGAAAAAAATCATTGTAAAAACTTTTGCAATATCATAATAATTTATTTATGTTATGTTCATCTACAAAACATGTAGAATGTGATAACACACTTCAAAATTCTCAGGTATTTTATTTTAAAGGACAGAATAAAAAGTATGTCTATCACCAAAATTTGAATTGTAAATGCATTTTTCCCTTATAAAGCATTATTTATCTTTTTTGTCCTTTAGGCCATTTCCCTTCCTTTTTTTTTTTTTTTTTAAAGATTTTCTTTCACCTTAATTTTAAACATTTTTTTTAATGAATTTTGAAAAACATCTATTTTTTAGTACATTTTCTTTGTTAATCAATTTGTTTCTTCATAAATTATTGAAAATTTTACACTTCTTACTTTACATAACTCTTACTTTATATAACTGTCCCCAATAATAACAGCTGATGTTGAGAAGTTTTTCAAGACTGTCTTTTGTTTCTAATGAATGTTCAGTGTTCCCCTCCCCCCAAGTGTTTTTAGAAGGACGGCCTGCCCTTTGATCCCTATAAATGCACCTTCCTTGCCTTTTATGTAAAAATAAGCCATCTCTTAAAAACACTGCTTTGTTATTTTTTCAGGAAAAGGTTTTCTTAACCATCTGTTTTTATGAAAAGTTCACTTCTGATTTATTTAGTTACTGATAATTATTTAAATTCATTCCTTTATTTTTGTAAGATTTTTCTAATTTTGTCGAGTTATATATTTAAAATTTGCATGCTATTTGACATCATAGATATTCACATCTTTTATTTGTGTTGTTGGTATACAAATGAGTGTTAATGATTTTAAATTTTACCATTAATTTTTTTTAAATAAATACCTTTTATTAAAAAATTTATACACAGAGAATGTCTTATAGCTTGAGACTACGTTTTTCTTTTAACCATTTTTCAAAAGACTCAAATTTTTCTGTTATTTTGATAATGACTGAGAATTACTTGGTGCAATATACACATAAAATAGTATAAGAGGAGAATTGAAAAATTGGAGTTCAAATTCAGTTATTACACAATATTACAGTTTGATAAATTTTAACAGTGGTGAGTTCCCTTTTCTGCTAGAAAACACCCTGGCCTTTTTTATTCCTAAGGAGAACTCGAATTAAAAATGTATTGCAGTGAAAACAAACTTCAAAATTGCCAGAGGGTTAAGTAGATATAAGAAATTAATAAAAATTAAAAAGATAATTGAACTATTTTAAGAAAACAATTACTTTTTACATTCTGCCTTTTTCATTCTGTGATTAACAAATCAGAAACATTAAATATTTTTATAGGGTTTATTTTATTTAAAATTTCAATTTAGTATTCATTAAGTTTTAAGATTACTAACAATAATTAATTGTGAATTAATTCATAAATAAATTTAATAAATTAAAGTATAAATACATCTATCTAGGAGTGCATAACCTGCCAACCTACATCTAAATATTAATAGAGAAAAAGTTATAATTTTTTTTTCTCAGAAAAAAAATTGGAAGTTTTGAATGGCCTATTTAAGTCATCAGTTTTAAATCCACTTAAATTGTGCTAATTTCATTGTAAATATGTGCGAGTCTACCGCCTTTTTGATGGAAAAGATTTCCATATTGTTTATGAATATGATAGTGACCCTTTATTGTGTTTTCGACCGTTATTGTTGGATTTTCATGCGGTTTTTGTTATAAAAAAAAGAGAAGGTATTTTGAATATTACAGCTCATTCTAGGATTACATGGGCAGGCCACATTATAAGAATGGAGGACAGCAGGACAACCAAAAAAGTTTTCAGTGCCAGGCCAATAGGTACAAGAAAAAGAGGACAGCCAACTCTAAGATTTTTAGACTGCCTTGAAAAGGACCTACAAATTGTAAAGATAATAAACTGGAGAACCTTGGCTAAGGGAAGAATATCTTGGCATAGGCTTGTTGAAGAAGAAGAAGCGACACTCGAATCACACATTTCAATGTGCCTTTGTTGGTGCAGGCTTCACTACAAAGCTGAGGGATTCTTTTCATAGTATTATCAGCTATTACTCAGGTTTTAAAAATCTTAATTTTTGTTTTATACATTATTATGACACTTGAGTCAGAAACTTTATGCTGATTTCATCACAACTCTGAAGTACATATAATATTTTCTGAAATTGTTATTCAGTGATGCTCTTTTCCATAATACAATTTGTGTACTTTCATAATCACTTTTGATGTACTTTGTGCTGATTTTATTGTCAATCCAATTTTTTTTATCCTTTTTTTTTTGGACAGTTGTGATGTTTTAAAGAACAACAAATATTTCCATAACATTAAAAATAAAAAAAGTGGAGTAATACTTCAGTTCAGTTTCCTACAGTTTAAAACAATTTTAATTTTTGATAGTTCAACGCTCTAAGATGTAACATTCATTAAACCTTTAATAATTAACTAAATAATTCAACCTTTCATAAACCCTAAATCTGAAAACCTATTGTTTAATGTTAAATCATTTAAGAGCATAAAAAACTAATTAAAATATTTTATTTGCACTTAAATTGCTGAATAAAATATTTAACTTTTACTTTTATTCTATGAACATTACAATTAATTTATTTTAAAGTTAATTTTTGTATAACATGACGTGATAAAAATTATTTTCCCTCTGTCCATATATTTTCGACAAAATTATTTGTTCGACAAGATAATATATATATCATCAGTTCGGTATTTTTTAGTTTTGAATGAATTTTAATAATTCAAAGCATTTAAAATTGCATGCAAATACATTAAGTGGACTGATAAAAATGATTTAGTGCTTAGAACACTGATGCTAATAGAAAAATTATCATAATTGCCTCCAACGTGATCAAATATTTCAATCAAAAAGGTCGTACACTCTTAATCTATACTATGTAAAAATAGAACTGAAACCTTTGATTCATTAACTATATATTTATTAATTTCTCATCCTGAATTTTCAAGATAAATCAGTTTTTTTGAAAGATCAGTTATTGAGAATTTTAAAGGCTGATACTTTCATTTGGCCTAACACAAAGAAATTCAAATTTTTTTATATTTTATTTTTTAAAATTTGCATATTCAAATAACTAAATTAATATAAAATAGAATAATAAGCTGACAAAGGTCTCCAGTTTTTTGGCAACCTTCTGTTTGAGCATGGCTAATAGAAAACAAAATTATTAACATCTGAAAAGAAAAGGAAAAAAACTAAAAAAAAGCCAGAAACTTTTCTTTAAATTTTATTGAGCTTAATTTAAGACTGGTTACATTAAAGAATACATCTCTCATGGCTAGTAAATCATAAAATCCCTTAATGACTATCTTGAAAAACTATAAATATCCTGATATTATTATAACATGATGTTAAAGAATACTCTCAAGATGTAAAAATAAATGCTTTTTTCTTCCTTGGATCTAAGCAAAATACTTTCACACATTTTTTATCCATTAAGTCCTAAAATATGTCTTATTCATTTACCACTCACGTGCCTTATTTTTCAATTAAATTGAATTCTTTAACTGTTTATACCTTTATGATGAACTGTAAATTGAATTTAAGAATTCTATTTTGTTTTTTTAATCACAGTTCGAATCTTTTAAACATGCTATATCAAATATAAGATGTAATAGACAAAGTTTTTCAGTATCATAATGATACAAATAAATGTACTGAAACTTTTTTTTCCTCAGTATGCGAAACAGTACAATTTTAAAATAGTTGCTCAGCTGTTCAATCTTAAAACATCTAATAAAGGATAATTTGATGATCGGCTTTTTATTTTAATGTCATTTATCTACAAATATCTCAAGTTCTTTAATATATTATTTACATTATAACAAGTATATTTTAATGTATTCATACTTTTTCAAAAGAAATTAAAAACCTTATGACTTTTTAGTATTACCAATAAATACTAAAAAATATGCTTTAAGTTTTAATAAATAAACAATACAAAATTTCTAAGACTAAAAATTCAATTTTTTAGAGGATAAAAAATACCAATCAATTAGGATATATATTTAAATTGTAAATATACTTTTAAAATGTGAATAAAATTACTACTTTAACATAAAATTTCAGGATATAGCTAAAAGAATTCCTTTAAAACACATTTTTTAAATTAGTTTTTGGGATTTATGTTTTCCAATAATTATTTTTTAGTGTAGCCTATATTAATTTTTGGATGATTTAAAAATTTCTGACAAGAGAACAATTACAATTAGAAACGTATTTTAAAGTGAAATGTTACATAATTATAAATGTTAAAAAATTTTAAGAGTACAGCAGCAAAAAAAAAAAAAAAAAATGCAAGCAAGCATTAGCGGTAAAAATATATGTAAAAAATAAATAAAAAATAATAAAGAAAACTATGAAATTAAGTCAAATTTATTAAATTCAAGTCAAATACTCAAAAATAAAATTGTTTTTTTATGCAAATTTTCATCAATGAGAGTTTAATATACCAAATCGATCGGTGTAAATAAGATCTCATCAACTAAAAAAAATTTAACTTACATTGATAATCACAATTTAAAAAAATTAATAAAATTTAAATGAATTAAAATTAAATTTGGAAAAAAATAAATACCGGCAAAAAATTCCAAGGAATTTAGAGCGCGCAAAAATTTCACACGTAGCCCGGTTTAGGGAGGTATACCGGTGTTGTATCTAATATGGCGGGAATACTTGCCGCGCAAACAGATATAGCACTAAGATAAAAAACGTACAGTATGTACATGTTTAGCTAATATTATTATTAGAAATATAACAAAACTAAATATATATTACATAATTCATTTAACTAAAAGTTCTTAAGGAAATTTTATACAGAAATAGTAAGGCATATACTAGTTGCATTGAAAATTCGATCGCACAGGATGTGGTGGAATTCTATTATTTAACAAATTATAAATTGATATATAATGTTAATAACTCACCATTATTTCTTTTTCTGCTTTTCTTTTGCGAGATAAAATTGCAGGCTGGATTTTAGAACGATCTCTTGGATAACTAATAAATACAACAAACCAAAGAATGATCAGCAACAAGGGTTAGGGAAAAAAAATATTTAAAAAATAATTGAAGAATTGTTTTACATATTTACCTCCTCATTGACATATTTGAAGTCAATGTAGAGAATGTACAAGCTTTTGGTGAGGTAAGAATCAAATATATAACTAAAAATAAATAAAAATATCAGATACGCGTAAGTATATGATCGTATAAACAAATCAATATTAAAAAATAATAAATATATATTGTGCACACTTAAATATTTTTAGAAGAAGTGCAGGTATTTTAGCTATTAGAATAACAAAGAATTAAAGAAAAATAGAGTATATATATATTTATAAATTTTTTTAAAAGTTGTATTACAGTATTATGCCTAACATCAATTTGGGGCGGAAAAAATAATTATTCAAAGGGTAAAAAAAATTTGAGTTTTCATTTAATAGAAATATTATTCCTTTGGAATTGATTGCTGAAAAATTAATTCAATCGCAAGAATATACCTATTTTTAAATAATTTCTGAGTAAGCCGAAGAAACTGTAGCACATACCAAAATGATCGCGGACGATATTCGAACCAGCGTCAAATCTATTGAGAACTTTCCAGCTGAGGAGAGAACAACCGCGCCAAAATAAGTTTTTAGGCGCACAAACTTTCGGAGAGGGTTGCTAGGTTGTTAGTCGATTGATTTCACGCCAAAAGTTTTAAATTACGCCAAGCTGCAAGTTCTCTTTTGTAAAAAGAGGAAAATTTGGCGTAAGAAACTAATAGTAATGATAAATATGGCAAACGGTAAACTTTTGCAAAGTTTTGAGGCGGAGATCCTCGTTCTCCTGTCTAATGATGTGAAATGAAATGAAACAGGAGGGAAAACAACACCAAAGATAATAGTACTAATAATGAAAATAAAAAATTAGACCTACTCCTTTCGCGCAATTTTTTAAACGCGCCTTATTAATGATAAGATTTTTTTTATCCTTACTGTGAGCTTTAATGATTGTGATAAATTATTACATATTAATCTTATTCTTTATATTTTAAATACAATAAATTATGCTCTTTGAGGAGTAATTAAATCAGAAATTTTTACTTTGTCTTAAATTTAAAAAACTATGATAATTGTTATTTTAGGAAATTTTGCAAACGCAATTTAAGTATAATGTATGTTTATTTATTTATCTTTACATATTAGTTGTACTTATCATGATAACTTTTCTTTTTAAAAATTAATATTTAAGTTTAAAAAAAAAAGAAAGAAAATTAAAAAAAAATATTATTCAATTTTTTAAATAAAATTTATGAGAAAGAAAAGTGATAAGTTTCAATAAAATTTATCTAAACCTCTTTGCAACATTAAATGATATTAATAAAAAAATAAAAAAAAGATATTAATAAAATTAAAAAAAAAAGAAATTATTATTATTCTTTTTTAAAAAAATTGGTAGCGAAGCCAAAGCCTGTCATAATTATATTTTTTCTGCTTCAGTTAAATTTTGAACAAACAAAAAACTTTCATTTCTTTAATCATTTACTTAAAATTAGACAATGATAAAACTTATAACAATGTAAAATAATTTAAAATAAATTAAAAATAATTTAATATCTAAAAAATAAAATGTAATTGTTTGTTTACAGAACAGCACTTCATCAGGGGACACACTGTCTGTAAACAATGATAAAACTTAATCATTTTAACAAAGTTTGACCTCATTATTATTAATCGAATTAAAGTATATAACTCAGGAATAAAAGTAGTCGATAATTTTTTAAATCAATGAAAATTGTAAATTTAAATTCTTAACGCATTTGTCTTAAATTAGAAAAGATAAAATTTATTCTCTTTATAAAAAAAAAAAAAAAAATTATATTGTTATTATTGAAGAGAAATTTTTTATATGAGAGAATACTTGGAAGCCTCAGGTCTGACAGAAATAATATGCGCTAATTTGTTTTCAGAGCCTGGAAATAAAAAAAAAAAAAAGAATGTTTAGTAATTTCTATGAACATTAATGCATTAGTTTTTTCAATTAATATAAATAAAAACTATTATGCATTCTAACATTCATTCTAATTAACTTGCATTCTAACGAGTTTTCAGCTCATTTCTATTTACAAAATGTTAAAAGAATTTAAAAAAAAAAAGAAAAAAGTTATCGATAGCTAAAAATTTTTAAAGTTCTTTTCTATGAATACTTTAAAGTTGATAACAATTTTTTTTGTTTTTTCGTTTTGTGACATGAATAAATAAAACATACATTAAAAAAAATCACAGTCAGTTCAAAATTCAAACCCTAATTACCTGAATTCAAATACTTTTATTTATGATAATAATATTTTTATTTCTCTCTTAGAAACCATCTCTCTTAGAAAGCCATTAAAATTATGTCTGCTGTAGAATTGTAGGCTTTGTGTTATGAATAATAATAGTTTATTATTATTTTTCATAAAAGCTTGACCATAACATTTAATACCATTGCGTTAAGTTAATGAGATAGAGATAAAAAACAATAAAAAATAGAGGAATAAAATATATTTTCTTGTTGCATTTGTTTTATTCATCGATTTTATTTTCAAACTCTGTTCTTGTTCAGATCTGGTTTATATATTTAACTAATATGTTTTAGTCTCAAAATATGCATTTCATTACAATCAAAATTAAACATCATATTATAAGTTGAGAAATATTTTTTGCTGTTCGTTATCACCCCTACCTATTTCTTTAATTGTCTCGAAATGCAATTTTGATGCATTTCATAACAATCAAAATGAAGCCTAAAATTATAGATTATGAATTAATTTTGGCTATTGTTTATAAATTCTTCTTTAATTATCACAGAATCGATTTTTGATGCATTTTATAAAAATCAAATATCGCACCAAACTGTAAGTCTCGAATTATTTGTTGCTATTGCTTTAAAATATTTTTCCATCTTCACCTTGCATGCATCCCTTTAAGAGCTTTTGTGGATTTAATTCATTTGACAAAAGCTGCCCTGCGCTTTCTTTTTTCTAACTGTTTTCTAAACAACTTTTATAACAAAACAAATTTTTATTGGGACTCGTGGCAGATATGGCCTCAGTTCTGGTTTAAGTTTTAGAAAAAATAAAAAGTAATTATAATAATAAAATTTTTTTACCCATCTCTTTAAATGTCTCACAATATAATTTTTGATGCATTTTGTAACAAACAGAATGAAGTATAAACGCAATTAATTAACAACGCGAATTATGTTTTGTTATTATTACTTGTACTTATTTCTTGTCTCAAAATGAAACATTTATGCATTTTATAACAATTGATATTATAAGTTACGCATTTTTTTTTTTTGCTATTGTTTATAACTTCTATTCATGTCTCTTTTTGTATTTTTTTTTCTTCCGGGTGAAAGCAAAATATGAGCTAGGTAAAAGAAATAACTAATTATATTTGGTATTTTTTCAAGTGGAAACATGTGTTAAAGGAAAAAAATTTATTTCAAAATTTTTCTTATCATTTCCTTTTTTTTACTTTATTCAATATTTTGCCTTTCCAGAAATACCACCCACAATCAACGGTATGAACATTTCTCTTCTAGTATGGTCCTCAAGTTTTCCTGAAAGAAGTTTCAGTTGTCGCTGTAAATCCTTTTTATTTGATTGATGCTTTGCAATTGTTATCAGACAACAGAGTGGTTTTCTTTTCTGGTTTCTAATGAAAAGAACATCCTCAGAAGTCGATTTTTGTTATGAAGGTACCATATTCTTATCGCCATGCATTCTAATTATCATTGTGGTGATATTGACAAATAACGCTCTTTTGCTGATGATAAGGCAGTGGTCCTAGTACAAGTAATTGCTTTGGGGAGTACAGAAAGACGTGTGTGGTAAATATGAATGGTTTTAAAAATGATTGCAACGAAAAGCAAACGGAAATAACTGTCAAATCAATTTCACTTTTTAAATTTTAACAGCGACAGGAGGTAATAAATAAAAATTAGACAAAACTTGCTTGTTAACTTTTTTTTAAACCTAAAATTCACCTAGAATTGTGTGTTAAAATAATTATTGAAGGAACTTAAATAAAAAGAATGCTATTATGAGAATGCTTGTTGTTCTAAAGTATTTGTCCTATGATTCACTAGAGCTTCTAGATTTTGTCGACCTGGGTAAAATTTTGAACATCCTACCCTCTAGATGAAGATTACATGTTAAAAATTAACGATTTGTATCAATCGTGTTTTAAATTTGTTGGACCTTTTTTCTTTGGGATTTTCTCTTCTTCTTTTGTTAAAGGAATTTTAATGTTTTTGTAAACGCTGTTTATACTCACCTTGTTAGAAAATCGAAACCGTCTTTCCTGATTATGCAATATTACGTTTAATTTACTTCTTAATAGAAAAACCTCATTGGAATATGTTTTAATATTATTATAAAAGTCACCTTTGAATATGTGTCAATATTATTATAAAAACCTCATTTGATTGTGTTAAAAATATTTTCGTCAGGAATTTATATTTTCTTATTCCCACAATAAACGTAAACAGAACAATTCAAAACAAACTCTACACGTTTTTCTAACAAACATGGATATGTTACGTTAAAAATAATCCTCAATCACTACTGTAGATCAATATCGAGTTTGAATAGAGCTTTTTAAATTACACAGGCCTAATCTAAATAAATTCAAAGTATATTTAATTTTCACCAAAAATGATTTATTAAAAAAAAATCATCAAATAAAAGAAAAAATATTTCGTATCTTTTTTGTTTTAAATACAAGTTAAATAAATCTTTTTAACCGATAAACATAATTTAAAAGCATTGTTTTCGTTATACAATTGATTTATTCAAAGAAAATGCAGTTGTGTAATTTACTCATTTTAAAATAGACATAGTTTTCCCATATATTTTAAGATTAGAAATTAGGTTTTTTTTATTTAACATAATTTACATTCTTTTGTGCATGTAAATTATAAGTAGTTCGTATGCTTCTTTAGCTCATTTTTAATAAAGTTACTTGAGTATGTCATAAATTCATTGTAAAAAATAAATTTTTTGTTGGTTCCAATCCTTTCTATAGCAATCTAACCTCCACTTAAGTTTTCAAAAGCCTATTGTGCTTTTATCGATTAATCGAATTATTACATTCATTTTTTTATCAATCTTGTCTTGTTCTTATCAGTGCTCTAAATAAGTTTACTTAATTTGTGGGATTCCCATTCAATTCATGCAACACCTACTTGACAAAATAAAATAGAATTATTTTTGTTACAACAATTATAAAACAACTAATGTTGAAAGAATTATTTAAAATAGCTTTTACAAAAACCTAAATACAATATTGGTAATTTATTTTTTAAAAGAGTTTTATAAGCTTTTGAGCTTGCTTTTACTTATTTTAATGCTATAATGAATTAACATTCTAAGCAATGAATGTAGGGGAAAATGTGTAATTTATAGAATTTTTGTTGCTCAAAAGAATTGTATTATATTTCGCACTTAGCAATCGGAAAATGAAGCAAACCAAGACAGAATTACTGTTAAAGGTTGTAAAATTTTTAGAATAACGCAATAAGTGAAATTTTCAAAATTCAATATGAAAGTTGGATTAGTAATTAAGTTTATTTTTTTTAAATGTTTTGTGATGTTTTCAGTTGTTCTTACTTTCTAAACTTAACGATGTATATAAAAGAAATTACCAGCTGGGGGAATATCAAAATTTTTCATAATTGGATAGTAACAAACAAAAATGTCATTTATTTTTGAATTATCTAAAGATCGAAGATAAAAGGTATAATTTTTTTTAAAAATCAATTATTCAAGCAATTTCATACAGGTGTAAAATGTGAAAGCGGAATCTAAATAATTTTTTAATGTAGACAAATTGCACAATATTTGTAGTAAAAAATTGAATACTTTGGAAATTGATTCGAGGAAGTCTTTTAAGTTTTCGTATTATCTGTCTGTTATTCAGTATGAAACTCCATCTTTCGTTTTAATTTTCACTGATTAAAAACAAATGTAAATACAAACGAGAACTTGCCACAAAGTATAATCATATAATCTTTCAAAAATCTTTCCATATAAATTCAAATCTAAATTTATCGTTTGGTCCTGTAATTAAAATTTATCGTCTGGTGTTTTATTTCTTCATTTATTATTTTTTCAATTATTATTTTTTTATTTATTATTACTGTTATTATTATTATTTTTTTTACTTTTAATTTATTAGTTTTTTCTGCATTGATGTGGCAATTAAAAAATAGTTTGGTTTTATCTTTTTCTTACTTTGCGATATAATATTTATTATTTACAAAATGACTGGTTGTCGCAAAGAAACAGCGAACATCATTGGGAAGTTGAATATTTTTTATCATACTTTTTGATCATACAGTTCGGAATATTTCAAAGTTTATGACTCTTTCCTATTTTACAGTTGACTAGGAGTTAGAACACTTTACAGGAAATCATATTGAAGACAAGGCTGTAAACAAAATCAAGTAAACAAAACGTGATCAGAGAGTTATAGTTCGAAAATTTAGGAAAAATCCTAGTTTGAGTGCTGTAAAATTTTCCGCAGAATTTAATGATATTTTTCTTCAACAATTTCACATAAAACTGTTCGACGAGTTCTCACAGTAGATGAAGCGGGAACTTGCACTTCAAGAAGAAGATCTCCCATACCCACACATGTGACCTAAATATATGTTAAAGAAATACCTATAAGTTAATGAAATACAGAGTCGTATCGCACATCGAATTAGTTGAAATATAATTCTTTCTCTTCTATTTTTTTACTTAACTTGGATTTATTATTTGCATATGTATTTTATTGTAACTGTGATATATTTTTGTTTTGTGTGCCTGGCAACTTAGATGCATAATTAGTTTGTTTATGTTCCACATGGTTTCGTGTCTATCGTTGTGTTAAGTCTCTGTGTAAATATAAAGTGAAAGAATTGAAATCTTTGAGAAACATTCTTTGTGAAAAAATTTAGAATGTCTCACATGAGAGAATTGATACTTGACTGGCTTGGCTTACTCGACATAGAATGCAAAGAACAGTTGCTAACGTAAACAAATGCCACGTTGCAACAACCAAACAGGATCGAGATACCCACAAGACGTCACTTGCAGGCATCCCATGAAATGAACGTTCTGCCCGAAGAAATTTTTTTGCGAGTGTGAAAAAAAGAAAACTTAGGCTTTCCTTCGCAAAATCAATATTAAATAAACTCTAATCTTATAGGAATAATGTTGTATTTTAACATTTTTGGTTCCGCTTGTCCTATAAATATAGGTAGAAGAAGAAAACGAGGAAGTTAATCCTAGGAACTCAATTGGAGTAGTTAAGCATGGTAGTGGAGGTCTTCTTGTGTGGGGACGCATTTCAAGATCAAGACTAGGTAAGTCAGTATTTATTGATGGTGTAATAAAAATTATGCCGCTTATTAAAATATTTTAAGAGACCATTTAAATTTATCTTCCCCAAATTCAGGTATTGGATATGGATTTGTTTTATCCTAAGCATACGGCTCTCAAAGTTCATCTCTGGTATCTTTACAATTGCCCTGAAGTTCTAAAAACACAACCTCAATCCCCAGATTTAAACCAATAGAAAATTTTTGGAGTGTTTGAAAGTTAGAGAACAAAAACATGAAATATATATATATATATATATATATATATATATATATATATATATATATATATAAAAAGAACTAAAAATAAAAATGATGGAAGAACATAGTTGAAGAAATTACAAAAAAGCTAGTGAAATCGATTTCTAGCTGTTTAAAAGCAACTGCAAATGCTCAAGGGTGTCCTATTAATTAAACTCAAAATTAAAATAATTATTAATATATAGGAATTTTTTAAAAGTGCACGATCTTTTGTGAGTTAATGTTTTTGTTATTTTTTGATTACTGATTTCTTAAAAATGAAGTTTTTTTATGTTTTTTTACATATTTCATACAGTTTTGTTAAAAATAGGTCATAGATCGTACTATTAAATACCATTCGGAAATATTTTTCTCAACCAATGGATAAAGTCCTATTTCATTGAAAATCATAAGTGTGAGAACACTTTTGTGAGCCACTGTATCTCACCTAAAGCTCTTTATCTTCCTTCGAACTATTTGTATTCTATCTTCAGAATTTTAAAAAAAAATTATTTTTAGACCTGAGGAAGAAAAAAATATATGAAGGAAATAAATCGTAAAGACTAAATAATAATGCTTCCGATCAAATCTAAAAGTTTAGAATAGGAATAATTCTTGACGATAGTTTAAAAATAATTTTTCTTTTTAGTCAGACGATATTGGAATTAAGATATTAAGAAATTCAATTTAATCTTTCTAACAGCAGTAATTGCAGTGGCTTGAAAATAAAAAACACGTGAAATTAGTTCCTCTAAAGTTCTCTACCTTTGTGGAGGTCTTGCTTTCAGATTTTCCTTTTTTATCACTTTAAAATTTTAACATAAAAAATTAAATGAAGAAAATAAAAGGTAAGTTCTATATAGGTTTAATTTTTGCCGAGGGTAAAGCTTTGATACAGAAATAATTATTGACGTAATTAATAAAATCCTCGAAGTTTTAAATCAGGCGATACTGGACAAAATTAAAGCATAATTTAAAAATTAAATTTAATCTATCATTATTATTAGTTATGAAGCAGACGATATTGGGCGAAATTAAGGTATAATTTAAAAAATTAATTTCATCTTTCAGTAGAAGTTGCAGTAGCTAGAAATGGTAGTTTGAATGAATCACCTTCACCTAAAGTTCTCTTCCGCCTTTCTGGAGGAAATGTTTTCAGATTTTTTTAAAAATCACTTTAAAACTTGAACATAAAAAAATTAAATAAGAAAAATAAAAGGTAGTGGCATCCTGCTCGCCACGTGTCTTTAGAATAGAAGGTTCCTCTGGCAGGGTGACTCTTCATCAAAGGATATGCTACCAACTTTTTGCATATGAGGTAGATGCGTTAAGGGGAGAACTTTATAAGGGGGTCGGGCTTCTTGAAAAGGAAATCTTCAGCTGCGCTTTTTAATATAAAGGTGTGCTCTCTTAAATCATTGCGGCGCGTGTCCTGCACCTCTATAACTTCCCCAAAAGCTCCATCGCACACATGTTGAGTGACGTCATCTTGAAAAAAAGGCTTCATAAAATGTTTGTTTAGCTTTAAGTTTCATGTGGACAGATGTTTAATTCAATAAAAGTTATATTTAAGAAAAAGTTCAAACTTTTATAGTCATATAAGAAACTTGTATTTATTAGATCATTAAAAAATTAAAAGTTTAAATGAATAAAGAGCATTACTGTAAAATATCCAAAATATCGATGATTTTTTTTCTTCATTTCCCTCCATTAATTTGATATTAGACCTTTGAGAACATTCTGCTAAAAATGTTCTCGAATATCTCATATAATATTAAATCTGAAAATTATATAAGTAAAGTTTAAAAAAATAGTAAATCACATAAAGTTTTTTTTTTTACTACTTCTGCTACTTTTAATCGATTTGATTAAATATTTAATATTTTTACATTGCCAAAACATTTCGGGATATATGCTTAGCATTTATAATTTTGGTATATCGTTTGATATTTTCATCCAATAATTGATGAGCATAGACTAAGACTCTTAAGATAGTAAAGAAATAATTTGAAATAAAAGATAATGTGTGTAATAAAAAATAAATTTATATTATATTACGTTTACATTTAAAATAAATTGGCTGATTTAGCTTTATTTTGGATACAGAGTTTCAAAAAACTTTTTTCAGTTTGATACAAAGTATTTGGTATACAATATTTTATTCAAAATTGATAGCTGAAATTTGAAACAAAGAAAATGGTTCCAAAAATTTTCTATTTGTGTATAAAATCGTTTGCTCAAAAAACTTTTTTTTCGAAAGAAAAATTATTTATTTATTTATTTATTTATTTTTAACAAAATAAGACTTTGAAGAAACTTTTTGGAATAGTATGTTTGAGAGCTGAAGCTGTTTAGATGTTTAAAAGTAATTACATTTCTCTGAAATTACTGTTTTATTATAATTTTCTGAAGAAAATTATTTTAATGATTACAGTTGACATTCTTATACCCTTTTATTAAATTTATAATTTAAAATTATCGAATTTGATTTATTGTCATTTTCTGTAAAAGTATAAATGTGATATCTTTATTTTAATTTTCTATGAGAAATATATTAAAATTATTGTTCAAATATCGCTCAATTGTAAAAAAATACATTATACCTTATTTATATGTTTTATAAACAGATGATATAATTTACTCAGAAATAAAAGTTTTTAAGTTTAAAATGTTTCAAAAAATGCTTTACCTATAAAATTCATAATTAATCATATATTTTTTTGTATTAAATAAAAAGATATCAATTACATTGCTTGGCATCATAACTAGTTTTGTATCTGTAGTTTGTGAAATGTTTAAAATTTGAACATTATTACCATGTTTCATATGGAAAAATGTTTTATGCAAATATAACATAACACAATCCTGGTAATGGTTATATATAACAAATAATCATGGAAATACATACAGTCCCTGGGCCAAATTATATGATGCACTCTAAGATTCTATGTATAATCTTAATTAACAGGTGATACTATACAGCTTTATAGTTTTTATATGACTGAAACCGGTTTGCACTTGTTTACGTTAGACGATATATTATATAAACATAGAATATTTATTATATCAAGTCTTATATTAGTATATTACAATAATTAGATCAAATTATTAGACGCTCTGTAGTTTTTGTTTATAATAACATGATTTGCACGAGTTTATATCCAATACTTATATATTTGAACATACATGTAATGGGTTTTTGTTCAGGATATTTTTTATATACTTATATACTTCCTATTTGTATTTATTTTTAACGTATTGTATTACAATGTTAACCAATTGATACAGGAGCGTAAACATGTGCAAACCGGTTTCATCCGAGTAAAAACAATACAGCTGTGTAGTATCAGCTGACAATTATAATTTTACATAGCATCCTATAGTACGTCTAATAATATGGCCAGGGACTGTACATTGAAAAGTGTATAATTTATACGTAAATAATACACTATCGCGAAACAAATAATCACGAAACGTAAAACACGAAACAAAAATCGCGAAACATAAAATGCGAAACAAATAAATTCACTTAACACCTATAATAGCCTTATAATGTAAGATGGGCGAGCAAAAAGCGATATACAGCTATTAGCAATGTTTGAAATAAAATAAAAATGTATTAAATGTAATTTTAGGGTAGAATTATTAACACCTACAGCTTAAAAATAGTCTGCAGATATTTTCCCACGCCAGTTGGCATATTATCATTGACGTGTAACCAATAAATTCCATCATTGTAATAATATCAAATTGTGATGGAAATCTATAGAGCGTGATTATAACATCTCCCGCTCTTATCATTTCCCGCTCCCGCGCTTATGTTAAAGTGTTTAGAACTGGTTTCATTCTAGTGTTAAACTTGTTCCACTAAGTTTTTTTTTTATATATTTTTTTTAATGTTTTTGTGTCATCTCACCCTTTTGTTACTCTTTATTAATTATTTTCAATTGATATTACTTTTATACAACCATTGCGTTTTTCTAACATTACGTGTCTTCATGTTGCTAATATTAGAAATTATTCTATTACTCATATATTTAAATGGGAAAACAAAATTTAAAAAATACTTTCGGAATTCACTTTTAAGTTAAATTCAATTTCTGTTTAATTTTGAAATGCTGTTAATTTCTGTATCATTTTCAATTGCTATTTAATTTTGAACTATATATAGTTTGCGTAGTACGTAGTTATTAAATGACTAGTTTCTATGTAAACATCTAGTTGCGTAGTTATTAAATGGCATTAAATTCTGGTTCAACGGCCCGAATAGAATCGGGCGATAAATTTAAAAATTTATAATAATCTTTTTTTCCGGTGCTTTTTATTCCCGGTGGCCTTTTCTTCTGGTGCTTTTTTTCCTTGATTCTTCTTCGTAAAACAGAATCCCGATTATCCGAGTTTCGGCGTTAACCGAGCTATCAAATATTTCAAAGGATTTTTTTTTTTGTTCTAGTTTATTTTTTATTTTCAAAATTGCCGACGAAAAAAATTCTGAATTTTACCTGAATTCTACTGGATCCGATGAAATGATCGTTAATATCGTCAATAATGAAAATGAATCTAGTGAAGACGACGAAGATAGTGACGATGAAAATCAACATATAAAAATCTCTCATACAGATGCACTAAAAGCTATCGAAAGTGCCATTGAATAAATAGAACAACAAGAAGAGGCGAGATCAGCCTTCCTGTTATCCCTAAAAAAAATGGCGAAACATTACTGTGGAAAAGCGCCAAAGTAACGTTAAACAAAAAACGATTAAGGACTTTTTTAAGTAAAAACTATTTCATTCTTGTAAGTTATGCTATTTAAGTGTTTGTAAGTAAGCTTTTAAATTAAAATATGAATTGTATGTGGTGTACTGGTATAAATTTCGTATTTGTTAAACATATTACATTTATACCTTCTCTTTTTCCTTCCTTTTTTATACTCTTCGCTTTAACCGAGTTATTCGGTTAGTCGTGGTCCACATTAACTCGGATAATCGGGACTCTATTGTATTATTCGGACTATGCTATACTGTCCGGATAATACTCTACTGTATTATCCGGATTGTATCGATCTAAGCTGAAATGTTTAGTTTAATGCCGTACATTTTGTGAAATAATGTAAATTAGTTTTGTCATGAACTGTGTCCATCTTTGGGAATTACCGGTGAGTGTTCTTGTAATTAGAATCTTCCAAATCAAATCAAGCAAATCCCCGTAAATCAAAATTTTGATTTAAATGCATACATTATGAGGTAGAACTGAGGTAGAGAAAACTATTTACGTGTTTTTATGTCTCAATAGCCGAATATCTTTCTAGTGTCAATGTTTGATTTTTGCATAAATAAACAGTTTTGGGAAAAGTATTTAACAGTATATTTCAGGATTTCGATAACAAATATATTTCTCAAAATATTTGATTGCTACGCTCTGACTTCACCCTGCATCATTAATAATTATTGATGGAAGGTAATCGAATTTTAATATTGCACTATTCAATAGAAAATATCGATATTATACAATATATCACAATATAATTTCAATTCAAACAACTTGGACTTTAAATAACATATTTACGTTGGGCATTATTTTTGGTCCCTTATTGAAGAAAATGAAATAAAATTTTTTTGAAGCATTACCTTAAATTTTTTTTTTTTTAATCATAATTTTTTTTAAAAAATCAATGAGTGAAATATAATAAGTGATTTGTCGGGTTAGTTGGAATCAATACTCATGATAGTAAACTTGTCGATAATTATCATGATAGTAAAACGTAATTAAAGCAAAAAATAATTCGATAAATATTATGATATTTTTTAATTTGGTAATTACCGTTGCCTTAAATATCGAAATATAAATGCTCAATAAATAGTAATGTTGAACAAATACGATATTATTTTTAGTAGGTAATCATCCCTTTATTTATTTATTAAAAACATTTAATTTACGGTTTATCGTGAATATGATATCGTGATTGCTATAAAATATCGATGTTACACTATATATCGATGCATTGGCCAGCACAAGTTATAACATAAATCGATTGTGATTACGATGTAATTTTTGTGCATATAGAGCTTGTATTTGGCGATAGAAAACAGAGAAAAGCAACAAAGGGAAGAAAAAGTAACTTCGGCAAGTTATATTTGGGGCAGGCCCTATAAGTCAAGGTCATAAGATACGAGTTATTCCGCGGGATCACGTGACACATACTTCTCTTATAAGTTTTTATCTGTTTAATTGATCGTCACATTTCTTACAGCCTTTTCTGTTCCTTTTAAAGAGGGAATCTAAAATTCAAGGTCAGGGACATTTTCGTATTTGATAATATCGTAAATAAAAACAGTCTTAAATTTCCTGTTAAAATTATCGAAAATGATTTTTTGTTATTAATGATATCAGGAATGACGATCCATGAAATGATTAGATGAAAAAGAATGATTACTCGAATCAAATTCGCATATTTAAAGTGATGTTCAAAATGAACTGACGATAAACGTTTGAGTAATTCAAACTGTAACTGTATCTAGTATGCAAAGTGAGAGAAAAGAAAAGACTTGAAATATATGCGAGTAACTATATTTTTGTATTTTTGAAACCGTATTTCAGAAGATTTTAGACGTATGTTTAATTTCTCAGCGAAATATTTTGAAATTTTTTCGTGCTTCTGTTTTATACGAAATTTTTTTATTTGTGGTTTAAAGAATGCTCAGTTTTGTGCTGTTTTAAACCTAATACACGCTCTGATAAACGATTACAATACTTGAAAGCATGTAAACATGTTGCGATGTTTTATTTTATTTTATTTTATAACCGGCGTTGAACAGCCGACCCAACTTAATGGGTTTACGGCTACTAATGTTCAGCTCCGTAGCCTTGTAATTTTGAACCCAATCCAGAAGACAAGGGAACTCCTGGATCGAGTATTGGGAGAAAGTTGCCTTCGTGGAGGACTTTTTGATGGAGCTAACCCGCATTTGCGTTACATGGAGAGGAAGACCACGAGAACCTCCCACGGTTAGCGTGACGGCAAGGGGACTCTAACCCATGATCCGTCTACCACTGAGGATATTTCACTTCAGCACTGTGGTCAGTGCAAGTCGGATGCGGAATTCGTATCGACTGGGATTCGAACCCGGTTCGCCTCATTGGAAGGCGAACGCTCTATCCCCTGAGCTATCGCGGCTCATGTTGCGATGTTTGTAAGTTAAATTTAGACGTTAAAGCTCGATTTTACAGGTGGAAAGAAATTTCCGACCTTCCACAGTTTAATAATTTTAAAGCTTCGCCAATTTGAATCTTAGAGATAATTCTCAAATCGATTGAATTGAATTGAGATCTGAAAGAATATTTCTCAGTACACCCATGCTCTTTTTTTTATAATCATTTTTTTTTTTTTTTATATCGGATTTATATAAATGGGCTTACTAGTGTCCTGAAAAAACCAAAAACTGAAGTACAATTTCTAAAAAAGATTCTTGAAAACTCACCAAATTTAAATATATATATATATATATATATATATATATATATATATATATATATATATATATATATATATATATATATATATATATATATATATATATATATATATATATATATTATTATTATTTATTTTTTTTTTTATTTTTTCTTCTTAAAGTTGGAGAATTAAGAGGCAAATTTTCATAAACCTTTAAGGAAATTTACTATATAACTCTTTTAGTTCTTCCAAGACACTGATTTGTTTAAAAACCTTTTTCAGTGTTAAAACACCAATTCATTTCTTGTTGCTCGTTTAGACATTGAGGACAGTAATTGAAACTATAATATGTCCATTTCTGCGCTTTCATTTATGCTATACTCACTTCGTTGCTTTATTTAACACAAGGTAAATTTTCTTTTTGGAAAAGGATTCCATCGTTTGTTGTCGAAGTACGAACAATTTATTTTGCGTTAATCAAAAAGCGTTTTACATATAAACAAATTGTCAGTAATTTGAAAGCTAGCATCGTTTTAAAAACATGCTTATGAACACTCTGTTAGTAGTAGGTATAACCCTCAAACACTTTTTAAAAGTAATTGCGACAATTTTCACATCTCATAGGATGAGAAAATAGGAAATTCCAGCTAACATTAGCATGTCTAATCGCAATATCGCTTAATTTGTCTAATCGCAAGAGATATTTCAGATAAAGTCTAACATGCATATATTCCTTCATCCATAGTTACAAGCCCCTATATGCTAGCCCTGCGTTAATATATCGGTATCTGTGGGATGGGGCATCAGTTATCTATTATTTATCTTTCTAATCCCGGGCGATACCTCTCGAATATTTCTAAACGATGATTAGGAAGAAAAACTGTGCGTGTAAAATAAAATACCCTTTTAAAAACAACCCTTTCCTTTGGATTGAATCACTGAATAAACTTCCTAAAATGCCTTTTTATCTAAAATAGGGTAAAACATTCTGTTTTGCAAGCAAATTATTAATGGCAAAGCAAGTAGATCTTAATTTTTTGAAGAGACACGCCAAAGTTTTCAAAAATTACAAAAAAAATAAGGCTTTTAAAAATTTCACACTTTTGTTTTGAACCTGTAATGAAACGGGAGAATTGTAGATTTCGCTTATTAATAGCAGTATAATGACTTTTATTATTATAATCTCTTCACGCAATTTTATTTATTTACTCTTTTTAAAAATAATTCTTTGATTAACCATTTGTTTATCGTCTAGTTTTACTCAGTGCAAAAACACAATATTTTGTTGCAATTCATGAAAGTATTTGAAGAACATGGTTAAGAAAGGTATTGAGTTAAATTTTTAATTAAAATTTTTTTTTTTCGGAAACGTTCTTATTAAAATACAGGAGCCATTCAAAAATTACAGAAGTACCGGGGATGGGAGGGGATTTGTTATTTTTGTTGACAGAGAGCTATGAGCAATTTTTTCGTTAGACTTAATTTCTTTTAAAAAGCAAACAACAAAAAATTTTGAAAAAAATTCCCCTTAAAATTTTTAAAATTTAAATGAATGTTCAGTTTTGAGGAAGAGCTTTGATCGAAAAACTAAGCCCTTAAAATATTATTTTTCTTATCAATATGCATATTAGCATAAGTAGAAGGCTTTAAGTGTCATTGGAACGCGTCAGACATTGTTCCGAAAATTTTTTTCATTAGGGGTAAAAAAACAAAACAACTTAGTGATGTTTTTATATTTTTACTACCAAAAAAATTAATAAGTTTTCTTTAGAAAAGAATTTGATACCTATTGTATTTCATTTTCATCAATTCTGAGTCAAGTGAAAAAAAAAAGCTACTCTTTTGACATTGCATACTAACAACAATATTGCTTCGAAATCTTTAAAATCAAGAATTCTGTTTTAGATTGATTAAGAACAATGAAATCTAATTTAGTCTGTTTAACAGATTCGTTGAGATTGTATAAAATAAAAATCTAAATCGATAAATAATTTACACACTAGATTGTTTTAAGTAATTTAGCAACGTATATGGTTATTTATTTATTATATATTTTAGAATAGTTACTTAATTGTGAAGAAGATATCCAATTCATTGGAAATGAATGAATTTTTAATTTAATAAACTAAAATTAAAAGCTTATAAAAAAGCAAAATGCTAATTAATTTTATTAATTAATTATATCTTTCTTACTAAACTGAACAGTTGAATTTTTTTTTATATATATATATATATATATATATATATATATATATATATATATATATATATATATAATATATATATATATATATATATATATATATATATATATATATATATATATATATATATATATATATATATATATATATATATATATATATGTATATATATATATTTCCGTTTCTGTCGTGAGATAAGATAGAAAACTCTTCCCATTGCTCTATAATGTGCTTTACTACTTCCTCAAGCACCTCTCGAGCCGTAACTTGAGTATCGTATAATATATATGTTGTTGCTCAAAAAAAGGAAGCACTGTTATCAATAATTGGTATACCAGTATGCGATCCCATAACACCGTCTACGCTTAAAATTTTCTCAGTTATTTTAGAAAGGATAAAAAATAAATCTTAACAATTACTTAATAATTAAGATTTTATTTTTATAAAAATACGAAATTATTCTAAATAAATACTTAACACATAACTAATTATTCAACAGTATATAAACTATAATTTCAGATTGCCTAACAAAATGAATCTAAATAAATACTTAACGTATAACTAATTATTTAACAGTACTTAAATCATTATTTAAGGCAACGTAGAAAAATTAGTCTAAACAAATACTTAACGTGTAACTAATTATTTAATACTTCTTAAATTATTTCATAAGATAACCTAATAAAACAAATTATTTTAGGTGACTATTGTGTTGCCAATTTATATAAGGAAATACCTGCCTTTTGGTACCACGTAGGAGAAATAAATATATTGATTAAAATAGCACGTAAAAGCTTAATTTGTAGTATAATCAAATTATATTTACAGAAATGTATTAAATTAAGAGTTTTTAATTTTAGTAAAACATAATGATGTAAGATGGCAGCACCACATTTTATATTTAAGGATAGAAAGTCATATTTTTTATTATAAAATGAAATAGCTTATCCGCCAGTTCAAGATTATATTGAAAATATGCTATTAGCCAATTTTTATTTGTTATGTTTTTTAAAAAAAAAGTATTTTGCTGCATTTAAGGTTCTTAATGTATTTTTGACTCGGTTAACTTTCAATTGATAAATAAATATTACAGATGGCAGCACCATATTCGTTAAAGAAATCTAAATTTTTATATCAGTTAGGAAAAAAATGTTATGCTTTTATTAAAATGTGCTAAAATATGCGTTTAAGAGTTTAATAATAATTGACCTTAAAATAATATACACTCTATAAAATTGCAGGCAACTTTACAAATAATCTATAAGCAGTTTAGATCAGAAGTAATAATACGGCTGATGTAGTGTTAATTGTATTGGAAATTTAGTTGACTAGTAGGTTATAAAATTTGAAGCAGTACAACAGAGTAGTAACCCACTATTACGTTTTATAATGCGCAAAATGTGTTTAAATTACGCTAATTAGTCAATTTTTTTAATCAAATTGACCATTAAAATTTATGCATGCAGTTTAGCTAATTATGCATTAAGTCTAGATAGGGAATTTCACATGTAATAATTTTTAAAATTTTTTTTATTATTAAAATTATTAAAATACAATTTTAATTTTGAGTTATTTCTTTAAAAATGGTTTTATGCTAAATAAAATGGTATAATCGTCGTTAAAATTGTATTTCTGAAATTTTGAATATTGATAGTATTATATAAGTAAATATTCTTAGATTCGCTTTTTAAACCATTTAATTTTTTATACACTTGAGTGATTTCTTTAGCTTTAATTGTTGATTCATAAGCTAGTCATGATATAATTTATTTAAATTAATAAAAGAATAATTTTGAGTTTTGGATTTTGATTTTGCTAACATTTAGTTCTAATGATATAGATGGCAGCACTACAGACTTAATAAATTGTAAAGTTATGTACTAATTAGAAATATTTTCTATGCTTTTATAAAAGAATATTAAAATATTAATTAATATTTAAGTTGAAGTATCTAGTAGCATAAGTACTAGAACAGAAGTATCTAGCAGTAAGCTTTGTAACAGAACATTATCACACTCTTACATCTTCCAACGTGTCAAAAAACGTTAAAGTTGTAACAGAATGAACGATTACTTGAATTTGGAAAAATATAAACTAGACTTGGAAAAAACAATCTATTTTTACTTAGGAATATAAATTGTGTAACACACAAAAAGTAATAAAGGGTTAATATTTTAAATAGTTAATAATAGATAATGATAACCGTCTATAGTATAATAGTTCAAAATGGAAACGGTATTCATCTCTTCCAAGTCTTTTATATTTTCAAAAATTTCGATGCTAAGTTTTATATCTTATCTCCATCCCTTATTTTTTATCAACAACTTATCTCCATCCCTTATTTTTTTCTTTATATATAAATTTTTTGTAACCTTTGAGATCAAATCAAGGGCGAGTTAATAAATTGATGATAATTATATGACAAAGAGATAAATTTTTAGACAGAAATGGATAAATAATCATTATTCAAAGTGAAAAACATTTCACGAAAAAAGCCTTTAATATCGACATAACATTTAAGCAATTTGGAATTTTGGAACAAACTTGCTTAAATGAAAATAACCGTTCAAATTTCATCGCTGCAGATGCATTCCAGCGGGCAGTAGATTAGCCTACATGGTATTTTTTGTTACAACAAATTTAACAATTTATAATTCTTGAACTATTGGGTTGTTCGGATAGTAATTTAGTTTATTCCTAAGAGTGGACTTAATTATATTTTTCCTGACTTACTTTACTCTTACATTTATATATTGCCAGCTTATATAGCAAGCTTGCGAAAATGTTTGATTGATAGTTTTTGATTGATATTTTTTCAAATATTGAAAGTAAAAATCAGAATTTTCGGCATATTTTATTTTTTTTACTGTCGAAAAGGTAAAAATGCTATAGAAACAAGAAATAAAAAAGTATCTGATGTGTATGGAGAAAAGTATTGAAAGTAGGCTAGTGCAAATATTAGATTTGGAAAATTTCGATCCAGCAATTAAGATGCATTTCGCCAGTTGAAGCTGAGTAAGACACGATAAAAGCATAATTTGATGTAAAATAACAATTTTTGAGATCGCTGAGAAATTAAATTCATCGACTGTTATTTGACCGTCATTTGAAACGTCTATCTATTATCATTATTATCTATCTATTATCTATTATCGTCTATCTATTATCTACTATCTATTATCATCATTTGAAACGTCTATCTATTAGGATCTATTATCATTTGAAACGTCTAAGGTTTAATATCCAAGTGTGAAATATGATTTTCTCAGAAAGAAAATTTTTCCAGCCACGTTGACCTCCATGATTTGTTTCTCAAGTGTCTAAAAAATTATTTATATTTGAAGCTTATAATTATGGTTTTCATGAAAACTCTTTAAATATTTTTCGCCAAAAAGATTATTTAGTAAAAGTGCGAAAAGCTAATTCCTAATAACGTTTAAGTATTTTGTATTCAATATTTTAATTATATACACATAGACTGGACACAGTTTTTAATAAAGTTTATTATAAAAGTAAGTACTTTTTCTGTACTTGTCAAACGACAACAACATAAAAGTAAGTTTTTTGTAACAATTATTTATTTACTCTTTAATATTTTTAAAACTGTTAATAAATTAAATACTTTATGAAAGGGAACTTTTCTTTTAGTTTTAAGATGTTACTTTGGAATAATAATTAAAATCATAAACGTAATAATATTAAAGAAAAAAAAGCTATAAAGGAGTGAGAAATAAATGCGTATAAATTCCATTATATTTAAAGGAATTTATCCAGATTTATTTATGGGGAAGAGAAATATTTTATGGGTAAACACAGTACCTTTATAACTTTTATTCATGCTGCTGACAACCTACTTACTTTCTCTGTTAATTAATGATTTCATGTTATAATTTTTGGCCCATAAGAATGCACAGACAACAGTTGTAGTTTGCTACCATTATCTTTTTAAGTAGTTAGAGATATCTTGTAGTCTGGGAATGAATAAAAAAATTTTTTAAAAATTTTTTAAAGATTTATTCAATTAGTATATAATTTGTTTAACATTATATAATAAATGTAACATTTTATAATTTATTTAATACTCTTAAATTTTAATTGTTATTTTCCTTTCAATAAGTTAGGCATGACTTTTTTGAAAAGTTATTATTGCTATTAATTTAAAAAAAAAAAAAAAAATTAAAATAAATCCATGATTAGCAATGACAAGATATCAGCCTACAGATGGCAGCACTATTAATTTTGAAGCAATTGTTTTTTAAACCCTCTATTGATATTACAATCCCTAAAATTGTACTATTATCAATTTTTTATACATTTATGACTATTTTTAATGTGAATAGCGCTTTTTTAAAAAATATTTAGTTGTAAAATCTAAAGATATTTCAAGTAAAATGATGAATCCTTTTTAAAAAATATGACAGATTTACTAGTTTTGATATTACCTAGATGGCAGCACTGTTAAAAATTGAGAAAAATGGTAAAAAAGTTAGGATTAAATTATAAGGATAATTTATTTAATTTATTAAAGATTCCCAACAAACTTACCAAAATGTATCTAAAATTATAAAATAGAGCAGCACCGCTCAAAGTTTGGACGCTTAAAAACAAGAAAAAAGAAATTCGTTAGGAATTCGAAACGTCATTAAAGAAAATAATTACAATTTTAGTTACAGAAGTCTACGTAATTTCTAGAAGTCAGGAGCAATTGTAGGAGCCCAGATGTTATGATTTGGAAAGTAGATTCTTTTTTTGAGAGTAGAAAGTAGCGTTACTCATTTCCCCCCTTAAATTTATATCGAAATAGGTACTTATCGGTTGCAAGAACTGTGTGTGTTTTTCCGATGTATCGTCAAAGCGAATGTTGGTCCCTAAGACTTATAAATGCGAATTTTAAAATCTTGCAAAATTGTCAAAAATTACGGGTATTTACCAATACCAATATGCAAGCAATATTTTTCCTGTTTAACTAATTCATATTAATCTTACATTGGTCATTATTTTTATTGCTCAAATAAAATGTATCGACATTCCCAATAATATGATATTCAATAATTATCATTAACTTTTTAAAATGTTATCGGTATTTGTCGTGGTATTATTGTATTCCATAAATTCAAATATTAAATATGATCATAATCATAATATGATCGATATCATCGAATTCGATATTATTTGGTATCGTTGTCGTTAATGATAGCAATTTTGCCGCATTTGGTATAACTATGTCTTTCGTCGGTAGCGTCTGGCATTGTTCCTACGCGAGGACATCGTGGTCCTATGTACTGGCAAATGTTATTTTTAGTTTAATATAATCTAAAAGGATATTAAGTTATGCATGGTATACACTATTCAACCACAGAAATATTCAACGCAAGGTAAAATATCATTATGCTCCAGGATAACATTAAATTTGAATTTTTGTTTTTGAAGACAAGTATCAACGCTGAATATTTCAAAGACTTTAATTGGAAGTCTATTCAAATACATCATAACCAGATTGTTTAAATATTTTACGATAAGACTTTAAATAAATAAATAAAAAAAAGAAGATAAAAGGGAGATAGAAGTAAAATATTTCAGAATTTTATCGAAAGAAAATAAAACAGGTAGCATTTTTCTAAAATATTGGGTACCAGTAAAGAATTTTTAGATACCGTGGACGCTGATTTGTGGACCCCGTACAGTTATTTCTTAGAGAGAGGGAAGCAGTTAAATAATGAACGCGATAATAAAAATGTAAGCGTGAATAAATAACAATTATAAAATAAAGCATGTTTATGGAAATTATCTAAGCGTAAATAATAATAATAATAATAATAATAATAAAGTATAGAAATAAGCGTGACCATTAAATTAGAGAAACCATGAGCGTTTTCAGAATTTTATGGTGTAAGGGTGTTTTATGGTGCAGAGTGCGCAAAAAGAGGACCACCCTGAATAAGTTTTGATCTAATGAATCTGTTCTTCATGTTCTAAGGCTCATTCTTAATGGATCGATGGGGTGACCTCAAATATGCTAATTAGTTAGTGCAGAAGTATGCTAAATTACGAAATTAGATACAAAAAGGTACTTTTTCTGAATAAACATACTTTATTTTTATTATTTTTATTTTTTAATAACGGATTTGGATATCTGACCCTCAAAATAAAGGGAGTGGCCATAATCTGGGAAACTATTCAAAATTCGAACCCCTTATTGTTAATTTTACTTTTTGAATATTTCGCCATATCTCGAGAAAGTTTTAGGTGAATTGAAAATTTTTTGCACATATCTTTAGAATTTGTTTACCCAAAGACAATTCCATGCAAAACATAGATTTTAGTAAATATGAATTAGTTTTTATTATTTTATTAAATAATGGTCGAAAAAATTTTGAATTGTAGGGTATACAATTCTTTTCACCATTTTAAAGTACGTAATTTCACATGGCAAAATACAAAATTCGAGCAAATGTCATTTCTATACTATCTAACTGTTGTTTAGTCACTCATATTTTTTCTAAAAAGAAATTATGAATGAAGTGTTTTTTCTTTTAAAGTTAGATGGATAAAGATATATATTTTACTGCTAAAAAACAATTTAAAATTTTTTATTATTATTTAAAAATTATCATTATTCAATCATTATTATTATTAATTTTTTTTTATTAATACTAAAATCCAGACAATCAATTAATACGCTCTTATTGTTGCACGTTGAATGATGTTTACTAATAGTGGAATCTATTAAAACCATACTCCTGTTGTTCCACATTGAATAAAGTTCTTAATCTCTAAAGTCAGTTAAAATTATTACGCTCCTATTGTTCCATGTTGAATGATGCTTATTAGCACTAGACTCCTTTTTTTTAACGGCGAGTAATGTTTTTTTACCTAGAATAAGTTAAAAATATTAAGTTCCTATCTCCTTATGTTAAATGATGTTTATTAAAATTAGACTCAATTAAAAATTACGCACCTGTTGATACTGGAATCAGTCAAAAATGATACTCATGTTGTTCTAGATTGAATTTTTTTTTATTAAGACTAGAATTAGTTGAAAATTAAGCTTCAAGAAGCATTTTTGAATTAAAATGTTTTTTTTTTTCATTAAATATATAATGGGGGGAATATTAAACAACATTTCAGTTAATTTGTATTTTTAGATTAATAAAAAAGTCTGAGTGCAAAAAAAAGGAGCAATGAAAATTGAGAAAAGAAATTTTGCTTTGATTGAGAGTTCCTAAAAAAATTCAGAATTTGAAAATTATTAAGATGAAAATTAATCGTATAACCGACAAGCCATCATCGCCGAGGTCGAAAGTTAGTTTTTCTGCAATGAAACTCTTGAGGCGGAGAAACACTTTTACAGAATCGCAAAAGCAACCCACCTCTTTCATAGTCGCGCGCCATTTTTATTCCGCCTATCGGATTCAACGGAGCATGTGACTTCTCAGGGTCACGTGAGTAGACTTTATTCATTGATTGGGCTTCATGATAATTTACAATAATTTTTCTTCGTTATATACATTATAGGTATTTATTATTTAGCAATATTAAATGTATATATACATTATAGATATTTATTATTTCTCACTAATAATTGTATTTATATGCTGTAGATATTATGTTATTTCACAACATTATTTATCTTTATATACGAACAGATATTTATAATTTATAGCTTTGCTACAATAATTGTGTATATATATATATATATATATATATATATATATATATATATATATATATATATATATTATTATTATTATTATTTCATACGCGATATTAATTGTATCTATGTACTCATTATTTCATTATATTAACTGCATTTATATAATTTATTTATTATTGTATTTATCTATAATAGACATTTACTATTTCAATATAATTATGATACTGTTTATGAATTATACAAATTTCGAAAACTGCACTTTCTTTCTGTTTTTGGGGATCTGAATAAATTAGTTCCACACTATTTGTTTCTCGGATATCAGCTCCGGTAGATAAGTGTTTCAAACGAATACTAAACATCCATTAATGTTAAGTCCCGCAGTGGACTGATCGTTAAGACACGGTTCCCAGCAGATCACCGAAGTACATCACTCGCTGCGGTCAGTGTGCGGGTGGGTGACCACTTGGATCAGTCTGCGTAGGGACCGAGGGTGTGCGGTAATGGTCCTCGTTGAACTGTTCTACCGTAAAGTGCTCGACTTCGCGTGCAGGTCGTTGGGCTACCAAAGCAGGGGTGCCATCCCCTCTGCAGAGGATCAAAATTGTGATGGCATGTCTTCGGATCATCCTCAGGGATGTTTCCCAGACCGTCGCCAATAGCCCATTGTGCAGCTCTAGTGCGACGTAAATTAACTACATCACATCCATTAATGTTAACTACTAGTTAAATGACATTTTAAAACTACGTCACAAAAAAATTCTGTAAAAATAGAAAGAGTCAGAATAACTTTTTAATCTAATGATAAGAATTTTTTTTATTATATTTTAGTTTGAAATCTTCATGGTTTTAGCGACACATTTCAGAAATACGAATGAACAAGTGCTAATTTATACACGTCAATTAGGAAATAGAAAGGTTTAGTGTAGGTAGAGAGTAGAATCGGTCAATTTTGGATTGGGTATCGTACTTAGGAACTTTTAGTGTATATAAAATTTTCCATTTTCCTATGATTTTGATCCCGATTCCTTCTTATAAAAAAAAATCTCACTATTAAGTCTTTTTTTGTTTTGTTTTCTGTAAGAACATAAAAAATTGTCAAAACAGATATTTTTTGGGGAGATTAAGGTTCTTAATCAATCATAATGTACAGAATTATTCATGATAACAAACCTTATATTCACCGAATCTAAATCTTTGAAAACCGCATTTCTAAATTAAAACGTAATGTACTGAGAATTTTAAACTACTAATGTTGGTTAGAAGAAACATGATATAAAAATATGTCAAATCACTTTGAAGAAAGACGAGATTAAAACCATAAAAACCAGTTTGACTGCTGTACCAAACTTGAAAGTGTTTTGCATCATCAGCTATCTCAATTTTCAATGTCAATCTAACAAGTTTTGAATGTTTTTAATCCCACCTTTCTCCATATTGATTTGTCAGATTTTGATAGGTTGAGTCTTTCGTTTTTTCCAACACTTAATATTAATTTGTAATTTACTCCATTCATATTGATTTTCCATTCATCCACGATTAACTTAATTTTTAAAATATATATTATAGGGGTGGTGATTACGAGGCATACTGTATAAAGGGTTATCCATAAACTGACATGTGCCGTCTTAATATGAAAATAAAAAATAAGTGGCTATCGTTTCATTGTCTAAACAAACAGTGAGGAAGGGTCTGGATGAAACTATTGCAAAATAACAATTGAAAGAAAAGTCGCAGTTTTGCAAAAATAAAAATATGTTTGAAATCTATTTTTGAAATGTTCGAAAAATTTCTCTAACGCTGTATTGACTATATTTAGTAAATTATTCAAAAATTGAGAATTATAATAAAAATTGAGGTTTTAATAATTTTCCCCTATGTGGGATAAACCTTGCCAATTGGCGATTTTTTATTAGGTTTAATAGTTTAATATATTTTTTTTTTATATACTTAAGCTATTTCATAGTTTTAAAGCACAGACAAGTTTTTTTTAGAAAGATATTATATTAGTTTCACATTAAAATTAAGTTTAAGCACTCAAGCTGCGATTTTTTTAAGAGTTTCGAAAAATACATTTGCTTTAAAGAACACATTTAACCGCTTGTAACATTATTCGCTTGACCTTAGTTCAGAAGAACGAATGAACCAGTGACCTTCTCTACTGAAGTGAAGGATCCTAATCTCTCGGCCGTTTTAGGTTATTTTATTTATTTATTTATTCATCCCGCATTTATTGTTGTAGTTTATTAACGTCGCACTAGAGTTACACAATGGCCTATTGGCGACGGTGTGGGAAGCATCTCTGAAGATGTTTCGATGGCATACCATCACAATTTTGGTCACCTGCAGAGTAGATGGCGCTTCGGTAGCCCGGTGACCTGTACGCAAATTTTCATCCCGCAGTCGACTGATCTTAAGGACACGGTCCCAGTAGAACACCGAAGTCAAGCATCACTGGCTGTGGTCAGTAAGCAGGTGGGTGACCACTTTAATCAGACTGTGTAGGGACCGGGGGTGCGCGGAATCAGTTCCCGTGAAACTGTTCTACCGCAAAGTGCTCGACTTTGCGCCCAGGTTGTCAGGCTCTCAAAGCAGGAGAGCCATCCCCTCTGCAGGGGATCAAAATTCCAATTTCATGTCTTCAAATCAGGGATGCTTTCCAGACAGTCGCTAATAGCCCATTGTGCAGCTCTAGTGTGACTTAATAAAGTGACTAACTTGCTTATTTATTCACATATCTATGCGGTGTTGAGTGCTCAATACAAAGAACGGCTTATGAATGCATGGAAAGTTGAAGAGGAATGATTAATAGCTTAAATTAGAGAAGCAGAAAGATACATAAAGGCTACGGTGGAAATCGAACACACTGCAAGTAAAGACATTAGGTAGAAGGGTGGCGAATTCCAGTCATGTTACCGATAAGTACTTTTATCCGACGGGTGAGTTTGTTCATCAGGTAAACAGTACTCGACAGTACATTTGCCGGACAGTGGGGAGATGCCAGGGAAACTCTTTTTTCAGTCAAAGAATATTTATATGTAGTGGATAATATACTTAATTTAACACCTCCTCTTTGTACACAAGTTATTATTCGTTATAATTTTTAGAATATAATTTTTATAAATATTTTTTATTTGGTTATTGTATTTTTTTCGTTTTATCTTGTATTTTTCATAATAGTCCTCGCTACTGTTTATAATATATATATACAGTAAATTTTTTGCGAAAATATACTGTTGGATGAATGCATTGTCAGGCAAACGAAACAGCTAGGCAAGTGTGATCTGGGGTAAGAGAACCTGTTGGGCTAGTGAAGTCTGGGCTCGGTTTATTAGATCGAAGGGCGAGAGCCTCACCACTCCAGACTGTGGTTTGCTTTATTGAAATTACAGTCCCGCTGTGGACTGATCGTTAAGACATGGTTCCCAGCAGATCACCGAAGTCAAGCATCACTGGTTGCGGTCAGTGTGCGTGTGGGTGACCACATGGATCAGTCTGCGTAGGGACCGAGGGTGTGCGGTATTGGTCGTCGTTAAACTGTTCTACCGTAAAGTGCTTGACTTCGCGAGCAGGTCGTTGGGCTACGGAAGGGATGCCATCCCTTCTGCAGAGGATCAAAATTGTGATGGCATGTCTTCGGATCATCCTCAGGGATGCCCATTGTGTAGCTCTAGTGCGACGTAAATGAACTACAACTACTATTGAAATTACATACATTTTCAGGCGTATGTGCTCAATTTAGGCTTATAAACCTTTGTCAAATTGAAAGACAGATATAACAATTCAGAGAACATCAAGAAGAATACATCCAGGGTTACGGCGGGATTCGAACCCGCTACCCCCACGCTTTGTACAGCGTTTGGTGGGTGATACCGCTCGGTCATGGAGGCCCCTCCGGACTGTAGAGAATGCAACCGAAGTCATGAACATATTAGAAATAAGCAGCTAGAAACGCCCCGAATAGTCATAAACCTATATTGTCATAATGAATTAGGCATTTATGTTTTCCAATTTCATGTGGACGCGGTTTCTTTTTTTGTTGACAGAATTCATGATAACTATTACCTCATATTTCAAAGATGTTCTTGAAAGTTATAGTTTTCATTCAGCTTTTTTCTTTGATTTCTGGACCAGGATTTTATTTCAATGAATTCATTCGTAAGTAAAGTTTTTTTTTAATTTCAGGAATTGAGGCGTTGAATTGAAATGGGGTCTACGTTTCAGAGGAGGATTTCAGAATCCAAAAATTGAGAATTCTTGAAAATGTAGAAGTATTTTTATAAGCAGCTATGGGCTACTTAACGCAGTTTTTGTCTTTTTTTTGGTATTTTGATTTTTATAAAATATCTATCGGATGCTGGATGTTCGTCAGATTTCCACATGAAAATTAATATCGAACAACAGATTTATTTAGAACGGAAGGCAATTTATGAGTTGTATTATTTACTAAAAAAACATTACAACTGATGAATATTACAATTCATAAACAATAAAAAAAATAATTTTTTTGTTTTTCCAGATGTTCATTTATCAAAGGAAAGAATTCGTTTCTTTTAAACTATGGCAACAATTAAATTTATATAAAATCATAGTTCTGAATTCCAATTCAATGAAATACATTATTTTTTCAATAAAATACTACTATTTTACGAGTTGAACATCGTGAAGGATGGCTTAAAGTCAGTTCATCTACAGATAAATTGGTATAAACTGGTTTGGGAAGTAAAGGCAGCTTGTGCATAATGCTGACCACATTGCCATTATTATACCGTTGGTCACGGACTATGGGAATTTTAACTTTTAGGATCCAATTTACTCATAATGGGCTGCTGCTTGAATGTTTTATTTTATGCTGAAATCTAAAGATATCTAAAAACAAGGTAATTTCTTTTTGCTACAACAGCACAGTTTTAATCATTATAATTCAATCATTCTTTTTATAATTTTATGTGTAACATTTCTAAAGTCTAATACTAATAGTAGCATAGCTAGAATTAAAATTTTATGTAATGGAGGGCATTCGCCACCTCGCCAAATGTAATAAAATAGTAAATTTGGCGAATAAAATTGCGTTTTGGTGAACGATTTTATCCACTGGAAAGAAAAATATATATTCAGCTCTATCCTCAAAATTAAGTCACCATGAATTTTTCTAAACAAATCAGTATTTTTATTCGATTATAGTAATAACAAATTAGCATGACTAATTATAATTGGGTCCAAATAATATAAGCCTGAAACAAACTGCCGCAAAATAGTTTTCTATAGGGAAAAAAATTAATCATAGAAGTTCTAATCATAAAAGATTAGAGAAGCGATATTAGAAACGCTTCCAAGCTTTAACTAGAAATCGAATAAAAGGATCTGAAATTTCAAAAAAGTTAAAAAAGTGCATTATATGCATCATATATCACCATAAAATAACGATTTTAAGGATTGTGCAATAGATCTTGCAGAAAGAGACTCCAAAAAAGCAAATTATTTAAACGTAATTTTAATAAAGATTGCGAAGTTTTGCAATTATAAGATTGCAAAGAAAAAAAAATTTCTACTGACTACTAGTGATCTAATTGACCTTAATCTCAAATAGATCGCCAATAAACACAAATTAAAAAAAAAGTAAATTAAAATATATGCGAATGTGGATTGTTAAAATTAAAATGTAGATAAACTAAAGTGTTCCCTCCTAAAAAAATACATTTTGTAATTAAAGTCAATATCAGTGAATGAAAGATAATTGGTAAATACATGTGAGGTAAGCACTAAATATTTAAACTTTTGTAGGCTCTGCTCTAATGGGTCAACTGTTCAATTTTCAATGTACAAGATATGAAAGAAATTATCCAAATTTTGTGCTCTTCTCCAGAATGCACCCTGAAAAACACCGAATTTTAAAAACAAATGAATCGAAAATCCTGCAACTTTCAGATTTCAATCCTGAGCGTCCTACAAAAGTAATCATCCACGGTTTTCTCGACAGCTTTCGCATGTCTGATTGGATGCAAGTGAGTATTCTGTTTTTGCAGTTGCAATATATTGCAATATGCACTCTTTAAAGTGAAGTAATAAATATGCAGATATTTAATATGTATAAAATGTGCATACAGTCTGTATTATGCATAATGCTGACTGTATGCAAAGTAAAATTTTATTTTAAATTCTTTTGTTTCCTGTTTAATGCTAATTCGGAACTTGCAGAGAATGAAGACGAAGCTTCTAGCAGTTGATGATTGCAATGTGATTATCGTAGATTGGAGCTGTGGTAATTTGTTTCCATATGCAAGAGCAACCGATAATTCAAAAATCGTGTCTAGGCACCTGGCGGAACTCATTCGATTTCTTCAGGTAAGCTAAATTGATCCTTTTTTCACTAAAAGTTATGACCGTCGTTGAACAGTCAAACCAATTTTTTGGATTTACGACTGGTAATGTTCAACTCTGTAATTTTGAACCCAATCCAGAAGACAAAACTCCTGGATAAAGTATTGAGAGAAATTTGGTTTCATGGAGGATTTTGTTGATGTAACTAACGTTACCTGGAGAGGAAAATCACGAAAACCTACCAGGGTTAGTCTGACGACAAAAGGACTCAAACCCATGATCCGTCTACCACTGAGAACATTTTAAGTCAGCACAGTGACTGGTGAAAGTTGGATGCGGAATTCGTATTGACCAGCTATCGCTGGATTCGAACCCTGTTCTCCTCATTGGAAGGCAAAATTTCTATCCCTTTAGCCATCATGGCTCTAGAACACATTGTAATATTTTGTTTTTCCATCGTCGATCCAAACTCTATGGAAGCATTTTTAATCTACAAAGTTTAAAAACCAGGTAAATGTTATTGCTATTAAAATTTTAAGTTCCTATTCTATTTTTAATGCTGTTAGTTGCTATGGTAATTCGATATTTATCCACAAGTTGGTACCATGAAAATCCGTACACCAAAATAAATACAAAGTTTGTTGTTTTACCTTTCATAAAGCTACTTTTTCTAGTATTATGCTAAAATAATTTTGCTATGGAGATTGACTTAATTTTTGAAAGAATTAAAAGTAGTTCACTCAGTCTATTACCAAAAACTATCTTTTAAAATCATTTATTTTGGTTGGGCTTTTAAAAATTCAACGTAAAAAAATTCTTTACTCATAAACTTGTACTTAAATTGACTGAATTTATGAATTATGAGCTCATAACTGCAAATAAACTCTATTATAAGAAATGACCAAATGAGCGAGAGCATAACTTAGAATAGAAAATGGCTCCCCAGTGTTGACCTCTTTTCTTGATTCCACGCAAGCATTTACTGTTACTCACGTTTAATCAAACAAATCCTTTCATTTTTTTTTGCACTTTCAGAAATTTGTCGTGTGTAGCCGCATAAATCGTAGGTATAGAGCTAAAATTCTCATCAGCATTTAAGTTGTTTAAATTTGTGGTAATTATGCTTATAAGCGGTCTATATACGGTCTTATAAACGGTAAATAAACATGAATAATAGCTACAAAGGTTTGGTAGCGATCTGAAACCAGTTAGTAACAAAACAACCTTCAAAAAACTTTTTCGAAGAAAAATTTGGAAAGCTAAGATGGGCTGGCAATTTTCGCCAAACTTCATCCTGCTAACTGATAAATAATGCCAAGTTTTATTAAAAAATTATTGAATTCTGATTTGTGCGAATTGTGATAAAAGAATTCACATTCTTCAGGATGAAAAAATGCCTTATTTGCATTAATTTTGTTAATTAGTCTTAATCGTTAATTAATCTTTAACAACCCATGGTTTACTATTCAAATTATAACTTTCTTATGTTTTAAATGAAAAAGAAAATGTGAAATTAAGAAAGTTCATTAAAATGACACTATTTTAGTTATTCGCCCTTGTAATGCCTTTCCTATTCTAAATATATTTCATTGCATTAGTTTTAAGTAATCAGTTCTTAATGGTTGCTTAGTGCGATTATAATTGTTGCGATTATAATGTTCGATTATGATTATTGCAGCTAGAGAGAGGCGCAGATCCATCGACCTTTCATTTGATTGGCCATAGCATGGGTAGTCACATAGCCGCCAAAGTAGGCCATGCAATTTCAAATATTGGAAGAATAACTGGTAACATACATTTCCCAAATTGTTTTTAAAATTTTATAGTATTAATATAATTACTATAAATGTATAATTATTTCGTAATTTTTTTCTTTCGATATTATTTGATCGTATACTAAATATCTAAGGGTGTACTGTAAAAGCCGTAGCGCGGCGAAATTATATAAACTATGCTGTTCGTAAAAACTGAAAGTTCAACCGGAATCAACGCCGGATAGTGAAGATTTTCCTCTACTCCATTGTTTTATTGAAAAAAGAACTATTCAATTAGTTAAATGTAAAAATAAATCTTAATTAACAAAAAAAAAAAAAAAAAAAAGAGAAAAATTTTGTAAAGTGGAACATTACAAACCTATAAAATATATTTGCTAATCCGGAAATAGTAACTTCCCTATTTTTAAACTTGGAAATTGAACTATTCATTTCATTTTTTCAAATTTAAAAATAGTCAAGTTACTATTATTATAAGTGAGTACTTCGAAGTAATTCAGAATTTCTCAAATGTTTATTTTTCTTAAAAATGTTTAACCTATGTAAAAATAAAATATGGATGTTTTAAAAGTGCTTCAACTATGTTACCTCTCACTGTTACTAATTCTTAAAATCAGACACCAAACTTCAGTGTAGTGAAGCTCGAGCGAAGTTTATATATGTTATATGAAGTTTGAAGCTCGAGTTTCAGTAAACTCAACACCTGTTATAAACTGTTTCTTTACATTCAATTTCGATTAAAATCAGCATAATTTTGAATAAAATAAAAATAAGACTTTGAATGTTCTATGAATCGCTTTTTATTTCTTTATGAATTCTTCGAACAAAGTGAATTATTCTTTCATTTTAGTTTTGCTTCTGACTTAGTTTGTAATATTTGATTTAGATGCTTTAAGTGTTCTAAACTCATTTCAAGCTCTGTAATTAAATTGTTTTACAAACCATTGTTTTTGCTTTATAAGCAAGAAAATAGACTCCTGCAAGTAAATGCGAGTTCCAAAGTTCAGTGATTCCCTTTTTATTTAATTTTGAGTCAAATTTAGCTTATAACTTCTTGAGAAAGTTACATTGAATGTTCTCTAAGTCGGGGAGCATGCTTCGAGTTTTTAAAATCGTTGTTCTTCGTTAATTAAGATTAAACATTTTAAGGTACGGTACTTTAAGTTTCTCTAGAAGACCGGGATAGCCTGGATGGTAGGGCATTGGAACCATGTCCAAGAGGTTATGAGTTCGATCTCCACCGACCGAAGACTCACCCTTTACGTTAAATCTGTCTGGTCATCAAGTCCTTTATGTTCCCATAACAAATCAATACCTCTGGGGAATACTGAATTAGATTTATCATTCCCTGCTTCATGTCAAAATTACGATCTGTGGGTTAGTAAATGGATGTATGAATAGGTCCGCCCTATAAACAGGCTGTGACGTGTGTGAGCCTGAAGCCATATTCTTGGACATAGATGGCGCCACTGAAAAACCAGAAATGCACCCTTTGCCTTTGGTTTCACTAAGCAGGCTTGTTGGTATTTGACAAGTAGCATTAGAGAAAACATCTCACTAGAGCTGCACAAAGGGCTATTAAAGATGGTCTGGGTAACATACCATAGGCATACATACGCCACTCGCCACATCTCGCATTTACACACCATCCATCCACAGACCGTAATTTAGAGCTCGATCAATCTCCGATCCAGTTCCCTACAGAAGTACAGATTTGTTACGGGAAAGTGGAGGACATTGTAATCCCGACAAATTTAGCGTGCACTAGTTACCATTTTGTTTACGAGGAGAATTCAACCGATGGGAATCGAACTCACGTCCTCTCGGACATGGGTCACCTAACAGCCAGGCCATCCCGCCCTTCATGAAACACTTTAATGAATTTGGAGCGTGGTTCAATGATTCTGATTTTCAAAATATATATATTTATGTTTGACAGTACAGCCACTTTAGGAACAACTTCCATTAAACTTTATGTTCAATCAATTTTAAAAGGCCTATCATTACTGTAGCATTAGATCCTGCCTATCCAAGATTTTACCAAATGCCAGTTGAAGACAGGTTAGATCCAAGTGATGCCAGATTTGTAGACGTAATTCATTCCGATGCTGGGTACTCACTATTTGAAGGTAAATAGAATGTTTCAAGTAAAAGTTTCAAAAGTTAATGAGTGGTAACTAATTGAAATTAATAAGTAAGCAAGAGTAAAATAATATGAAATTTTATGATAAATTTAAAAAAAAAAAAAAATGTCTCAAACGGTGCATTTTAAGTCAATAGACTTGGTGAAAAATTTCTTTTTAATCAAAGCTTTTTAATAAAATTAGAATTCATAGTGTTAGGGATGATAATTGGCTTTTAATTTTTTAACAATTGCACTTGGTCTGTCAGGAGGATTTATACACTGTAGACAATATTACAAGACCAGTGCAGCCTGAAAGTAAAGCAAAGTATGAAATACATAAATCATCAATTCACTTTTAGCCTTTGTATTTACGGTAAATTTAATTTTTTGTTTTTAACACATGAAATATTTTTTTGTTTTCCGATCATGAAATATATTTGCACTTTATTAATACTAGATAATTATTGTAAAAATGCTCAATTAAATAAGCTTAATTACTTTTATATATTGAATGAAAAAAAGGAGAAATTTAAATACTTCTCTTATATATTGTAGAATATCTTAACAGCGTATTTTGTCACATTTTGGTCACAAAATAAAATCACTAGATTCAAATAATGAAATTTACTTGCTTTAAAAAACTTGTCCAATAAGTGATTTGAAACTAATTTTTAATCTTTCCTATGATTTTTCACTGTATTTGCAATAAACACAGCCGTGGCGACTCCGTGGTCAAGGCAATGAACTGTGTTTGAGAAGAACTGGGGTTCGATCCCCGGTGGCGGCCAGAAGCCCACCTTGCTTCAGTTCAATGGATACGAGCTTGTCTGGGAAGTAAAGGCTGCCTTGTGAGCAGTGCTGACCACATTGTCACAACCATGCAGTTAGTCTTAAAATTGTAGAGCCTTAACCTCTGAGCTCCTTGGCCCACAACGGGCTGTATCGGGAATACTTTAGTTATAATAAATAATTATAATATTTTTGCATTGCTTTGTAAATGCATACAAACAGAAATAAAATTATATTTTTTTAAGTGATAAAGCACCTAATACAGTGAAGGCTGGGTCTCAACAAAACATGACGCTATGTCTTTAATTTTAATTCACTTGTTTTTTTGCACATTTTTGCAATTTTGTAACTATTCGTTAAAAAGTTAATTTTTTGATGAATAATTTAAACTTTATTAATTTTTTTTAGGATTAGGTATGCGGACACGAGTTGGTCATTTAGATTTTTATCCAAACGGTGGTAATAATCAGCCTGGTTGTAAACACTCTCCATTTTCCATCTTTCCAAATGCAGGTCTTTTAAACGGTAATTATAATCTTTTTCTGAAATGAGAATTTACTATCGATAATACCAACTTAGAGTTTAGCTTCTTCAGGCCTTAAGTGTGACAGCAATTTGAAAATTGTTATCAAGACTGAATAATCAGTTTTAATTACTTACCCCAAAGCTATTATTAACTTTACCACTATACCCAAAAAAACATATAACCTTGTCTCTTGAATAATAAAGATTGCGTTTCAATGCATTGGAAATTATTATGTTTTATTTTGCATCCAGTACTACTGCCACTCTATTTAGTTATTAAATGCGTCTTATTTACTCTCTTTTCATTCAGGTCTAACTCTTTATATTTAAAACGCTACCTTTTATGATTACTATAACTCTATACATTCATGTCTAAGGTACTATATGTTGCGATCATTATATCTCTAAGTTACTATCTGACCTGTGATCATTATCTCTTTTTATTTAAAGTACTATCTTTTGTTAACTCTAACTCTTTTCATTCAGGTCTAAGATACTATCTGAAATATAATCATTATAACTCTTAATATTCAAAATACTATCCTTCGTGATCTCTCTTTTCATTCAGGTCTAAGGTACTATATGTTGTGATCATTATATCGCCAAATTACTATCTGACCTGTGATCATTATCTCTTTTTATTTAAAGTACTATCTTTTGTTAACTCTCTCTTTTCATTCAGGTCTAAGATACTATCTGAAATATAATCATTATAACTCTTAATATTCAAAATACTATCCTTCGTGATCTCTCTTTTCATTCAGGTCTAAGGTACTATATGTTGTGATCATTATATCGCCAAATTACTATCTGACCTGTGATCATTATCTCTTTTTATTTAAAGTACTATCTTTTGTTAACTCTAACTCTTTTCATTCAGGTCTAAGATACTATCTGAAATATAATCATTATAACTCTTAATATTCAAAATACTATCCTTCGTGATCTCTCTTTTCATTCAGGTCTAAGGTACTATATGTTGTGATCATTATATCGCCAAATTACTATCTGACCTGTGATCATTATCTCTTTATATTTAAAGTACTATCTTTTGTGATCTCTATAACTCTTTTCATTAAGGTTTAAGGTACTATCTGAAATATAATCATTATAACTCTTAATATTTAAAATACTATCTTTATTGATATCTTTCTTCATTCAGGTCTAAGGTACTATATGTTGTGGTCATTATATCTCTAAGTTACTATCTGACCTGTGATCATTATCTCTTTTTATTTAAAGTACTATCTTTTGTTAACTCTAACTCTTTTCATTCAGGTCTAAGATACTATCTGAAATATAATCATTATAACTCTTAATATTCAAAATACTATCCTTCGTGATCTCTCTTTTCATTCAGGTCTAAGGTACTATATGTTGTGATCATTATATCGCCAAATTACTATCTGACCTGTGATCATTATCTCTTTATATTTAAAGTACTATCTTTTGTGATCTCTATAACTCTTTTCATTAAGGTTTAAGGTACTATCTGAAATATAATCATTATAACTCTTAATATTTAAAATACTATCTTTATTGATATCTTTCTTCATTCAGGTCTAAGGTACTATATGTTGTGGTCATTATATCTCTTTATACTTAAAGTACTACCTTTTGTGATTTCTAACTTTTTTCAATCAGATATAAGGTACTATCTGACCTGTTTTAACTTTTTGAAATTAAAGTGCAATCTTTTGTGATCTCTATAACTCTTGTCATTCAGGTCTAAGGTACTAGCGTACATGTTATCTGTTGAAATTGTTTTTTTTAATTGTTTGTTTTTAATGATCAAAAAGTAATGTTGATCCCAGCAATGATCGCCGGCTTGGTACACTTGGCGAGATTTCAAAAAGTCGCCAAGAGGTGAGGTATTGTAGGATTTTACCGAAGGCCAGAACTTTTAGCATTATGTAATAAAAATTTCTTAAAAGACTTATATTTTGAAATTATAAATAGAATTAAAAAAATATACTAGAAATACTAATTAAATGTTTATTTAAACACATATATCAGTTATTACAATAGAAAAATAAACATTATTTTAATCATCGTTCGCCTTTTATTACACAATTATCAGAGGTTATAAAATTCTCTTCAATTGTTTTCTGCGCCTTGAGTCAACAGTTTTATCGTTTTGAGTCTTTTTCGAAAATTTTACCCGCGTATCAACTAGTGCGTCATTTGTTTGAGCGTATCATTTGTATCCAGCTCATCAAACTGTTCTTTGAAAGTTTTTTTTTTTAAAAATTCTCACCAGTGTATCAACCAGAGCATCATTTGCTCCAGAGTATCAACTGTATCCAGCTCATTAACAGCCCTATGTATAAGAGTATTTTTAGATTCCCTCTTTTTGGTAAGGGTCGTTTCCTCAAGAACTTTTCTCTGAGCTTTCTTAGAAACTCTTATTTCGGCCACCATTTGTTCTTTGATTACTTCATTCCAATCTCGCAACTCAAACTTGTCAATGGCGGCCATATCAAACTCCTCAAGAGTTGCATCCAAATCCGTCTTCTCAGACTGTCGATCTCTGTCCCATTCAAGGACATTTTCATGAGCCTTCTTAGACTCTCCAATTGGCATTTCAGCCATCGTTTGTTCTTTCAGAACGTCATCCCAATCTCTTATTTCGAAATAATTTTCATCCTCACTTTCACCCTTCTCCTTAAACACCTTTGCGCTAAAAATAAATAAAGCAGCTATATATATATATATATATATATATATATATATATATATATATATATATATATATATATATATATATATATATATATATATATATATATATATATATAGTAATATTAGTAGATATTACGATTGAAATAAGTGTTCTTATAAAACAAAGTGCCCTAAGCTATATTTTATTGGATTACTATTTATGGTTGAATTCAAGCTAGCGTTGATTTTCTATTCGAGGTAAAATATATTTTTATGAAAAATAAATAGTTAAATTTTTGCTACTATAAAATGATATTACTAATATCTGATACTTACAGCCTTTTTCGAAAAAATCTCAGCACTTTTGCCATTTTTCTAATTAAGTTTAAGCACCCGTAAAATAATCACCTACAGATAGCACATAAACTTTAGAAATGAGGATTTCATTGTAAAACAATGCATATAATTGTTATAATCATTTGTATATAATTGTTTAACAATTGTTACACTGCAACAATTAAAAGTTTTCTTAGCCTATAGTTAACAATGTGTTACTAATTAAACAATGTTCTTTCAAAAGAGATAGATCATTTTTAAGGAAACTTGTTTTTAATACATATGGCATCGTTTAAACTTGAAATAACTTATTATAAGATAAAATACTAAAATTTAGTGCAAAAACATGATTTTGGGCAAAATTTTTAAAAATGAGTTAATTATAAATTTATAATCCTTGTACTCTTAGCTTTATATTTTATTTTTGTTTGTACTACAAGTATTTACAAAGTTATAACAGTTTTTGTGCAAGGTAATAGCAGTGGATAGAATAGTGATTTTTAAGTCTTTAAATGTGTTTATCTTAAAATCAGATTTTTTCACATTTTACACCACCTTAAACATCTCATGTTTTAAAATAATTATCTCCAATTTTTTCAGGAGTGTTTTTAATGCAGGTTTTTTCGCAAAGACAAGTGCCAAAATTTTTACAAATTTCATTTTTTAACTACATTGATCCCTGATTCAGTAGTATATGCACTTGCATTTAAGGTAATAGTTCAAAACATAGTTAATAGCTTTCTAAATAAAATAATCAATGGATTGTTTTGCTTTAGGAGATAGAAATTTGTTTACAGAGTTTAGCGTATACTAAAAAAATGCCTTTTTTTTATTATCGAAAATGGTCATATAAAAAGATAATAGTAATAATGAAAAATTTTTTTGCTAATTTTACAAGTTCTTACGCATAATAAAACAAATAAACTTAACTTAGTGGCGCGACATCCCATTGAGGGCCAAAGCCGACTGTGCCCATCTCAGTTTTCTTGACCTTGGACTTTGGGGTGCAAGAGCAGATGTTCCGGTTAGGTAGTCAGCAAAACGTGGAACCCCCAGTGTTTAATTCCCAAGCATGCTTGGTACTCACTTATTGACTCACTGAAGGGATGAAAGGCTGAGTCAACCTTGCCCAGCCCGAAGATCGAACCCAGGATCTGTGCCACGGGAGCGCGAAGCGCTACCACTCAGCCACCGGGCGTCATTGTTATCTCTGACTCTTTTCATTTGGGTCTAAGGTATTATCTCACCTGCAATCATTATAACTCTTAATATTTAAAATACCATCTTTCGTTATCTCTCTTTTTATTCAAGTTTAAGGTACTATATGTTGTGATCATTATATCGCCAAATTACTATCTGACCTGTGATCATTATCTCTTTATATTTAAAGTACTATCTTTTGTGATCTCTATAACTCTTTTCATTCAGGTTCGAGGTACTATATGTTGTGATCATTATCTCTTTATATTTAAAGTACTATCTTTCGTGATCTCTAACTCTTTTCATTAAGGTTTAAGATGCTATCTGAGATGTGATCATTATATCTCTTTATATTTAAAATACTATCCTTTGTGATCTCTATAACTCTTTTCACTCAGGTCTAAGATGCTATCTGAGCTGTGATCATTATCTCTTTATATTTAAAATGTTATCCTTTGTGATCTCTAACTCCTTTCATGCAGGTCTAAGGTACTATCTTACATGTGATCATTATCGTGCCGTGGAGTATTATATTGAGAGTATGCAGCCTGTGACCCCATCGAATTCTTCCAGAGATATTCCATGCCAGTATGTAGCCGTCGCCTGCAGTGATTGGAACTCATTCTCGGCAGGGAGATGTGCTGATTGCTCACTCAGTGGTTGTGCATTTATGGGCTACAATAGTGACTTCTTCTCTGACACGCAGATCAGCAACAGAGAATACTTTGTGCACACCTTTGATGAAGAACCTTTTTGCAGTGAGTGTTGTTTTTTGGAATACTGTATGGGTTCGGGATAGCCTGGCTGGTAGGGCGCTGGACTCACGTTCGTGAAAACAGGAGTTCAAATCCAGCCGGCCGAAGACTTCCCGAAGTATATGGTGACCCTAATAGATTTAACGTGCTCCAGTCACCAAGTCCTCCATGTCCCCATAGCATATCATACCTGTGGGGGTACTGAATTGGAGATTAATCGTTCTTTGGTTCAGGTCAAAATTACGATTTGTAGATGAATGCATGAATGACTCCTCCCTATAAACTGGTGAGACATATGGATGTGGCAGAAGTCGAATTTTTAGCCATAAATGGCGCCACTGGAAAACTAGAACAATTGCACCCCTTGCCTTAATGGCCTACTGTCTTATTTTGAAAGGTAACATTTCATTGCACTAATGGCGAAAAAAAATACACATAAAGATACTCTAATTATTAATTCATGAACACACATAAAATGTGTGTTTAACAATTTGGGGACAAATGCCAAAAAATAAAGCAGTCTATGCACATGAAAGGCATTCTTTCCTATGTGAACACAAGAGGAAATGTACAAGATTGATAGAAAGTACTAACATGACCAATTGTTCAGAACTGTTCATAAATCATTGCTATCACCTCAGAATTCTCTCTAATTGGTACACATACCGATCATTTTATGCGGAGTTCGAAATATAATATTGAGATTAGCAAAGAGATTTTATTTTATAACCGTCGCTGAACAGTCGACCCAATTTTTTGGGTTTACGACTACTAATGTTCAACTCCGTAGCCTTGTAGTTTTGAACCCAATCCAGAAGACGAGGTAACTCCTTGATCAAACATGGGGGAAGAAATTTGTCTCTGTGGAGGACTTTTTGAGGGAACTAACTCACATTTTCGTCACACGGAGAGGAAAACCACGAAAACCTTCCACGATTAGCGTAATGGCAAGGTGACTCTATCCCATGATCAGTCTACCACTGAGGGTATTTCACGTCAGCACTGTGATCGGTGTAAGCCGGATGCGGGATTCGTATCGACCAGCCATCTCTGGGATTCGAACCCTGTTCACCTCATTGGACGGCGGAGGCTGTATCCCCTGTGCCATCGCGGCTCAAGAGAAGAGATTGAAATAACATGGTTAATACATATTTGCCAAAATGTTTTTCACGCACTACTGCGATTTACATATAAAGTTATAAAGGAAAATAGTCACCTTAAGTCTTTAAAACTATCTCTTTAAATTTTTATATTTATTTGTGCCAAAACAGTGCATTAACAATTTCTAAAGAAGTCATCCTTTTAGAAATTTTAAAAACACTCCACAGTAAGGCTATGCCCATAAATCTAACATTTTAAAATTTTTTTTCTTTTTAGCCTTTCAGTACCAAGTGATTGTGGAAACAGAATCTGAACAAAATTTGACGAATGATAATTCTGGGATGGAAATATCTGGTGTCAATAGAGGCGTTATTCGATTGGAGCTGGAAGCGCACGGCGGAAGAAAGACAAGACTTGATGACAAGTATTTGAATAATATGAAATTTACTATTTTTTATTCAGTTTGATGGAATACAGCGCAGAAAAAAAATTGTTTTTGATTATGAATAGACATTTAATTTCGTTAAAGCATAATTGCACACGAAATCGATCCAATTCCACACTGCGAAGGAAAATTCTTATACAGTGATTGGTGTGCGTATAAACCCCAGGACGTTCTATTTCCTGAGCCACCGTTGATTTCACTCCTTTTTATTAAATATTCAAAAAATGAAGTAGTATTTATTTGTTAATACATTTGTGCTTGTTTTTATGTACTTTGCTTATGAAGTCAGTGTCCCGCCGAAAAATAAGAAATTTAGGGTTCCATTTCCGAAGAATTGGGAACCACTGGACTACATAATTATTCCGATACTTTTTCTCTCCATTAATAGCAGATCAATGACTCTTGATTTATCACTCGCATAGGTTGAATTTCAATACGCTTTATACTGTAAAAACATTTAATATATAGTAGCCACCACTTTTGGTGTTGAGGTAAACTAAAACTTTTCACAGTGCATATAGTCACATTTACTCCACTTTTAGTTTCATTTATTAATTTTTAATTTGTTTACTGACATCACATGTTTTTACGTGCATTAGAATCTATTTAATGGTTTTATTAAAAAAAAGTTTTATTTAAAAAAAACAAGCCCATATTTAGTAATATATTTACACTTATTCTTTCAAACAATGGTTATTTTTTAAATTTCATAGAATTTTTTTCCCGATTACTGCATCTCTGTACTTGAAAATAAATTTAGTTTATCTCAACACTGAAAATGGTGGTAACTATAGCCAAAATGTTTTTACAGTGTAGCATTTTGCTGTTACTCTTATATTGCTGTTACTTACATATATTGCTGTTACTTTTCGAAGACTATGAATATAATGCAAGTGGAAAGATATTGACAATGGGGATTCTTCCCCTTCTGGTTTTATCCGTCTTTTTTGGACAGCAAGACAGTGCATGGCCAACTGGCCCAGGCTGTGGGAAGGATAAAAATATATTTTAATGCAAATTGTCTTCAATAGATCATTAACTAAATTTATATTTGCTTATTTTTTTAAAAAACAGAATGGAAATAAGTGTTGCTGAAAATGCTATGAGCGAAATAACTGAAAAACATATTAATGGTTTTACTTCTAATTTTATTTCATTAATTTTTTACAATAAGGCACGCGGTGTGGTCAGCGTAACTTTCCTAAAATGGAATTGAATTAAACATTCTCTGCATAGATACATTTTAATGAAGAGATTTAAAATTTATTTTATACTAATTCCATTTCTTTTTCGTTAGGAAAGCCAAAGAAATGAAACCTGATGATTATTACGTGTATTTGGCGACAAGTCGATTCCATATTGATGCCATCCAAGGAGCCAACTTCTGGTTTGATACTTTAATGAACGCCAACACCACCGTGTTAAAGAATCCAACAAATTTGAAAAGAATAAAAATAATGCCAATCACACTAACAACAATGTAAGTTACATTCTAATATATTTTAAGGGAAAATTCGATCAAGTATCGAGTTTACAGGCAAGTGATTTTAAAGGTTTCCTTTCAAATATTTAAACAGGATTTGTTGTAAATAGTACTTTGCTGTTCACGGAGTCTTAAAAAAGCAGACGACCGTTTTTGGAACATGCTGTGGGGACATAAAATAAGGCTATTTAGCAAAATATGCTATTTCTCTAATTACACAGCAAAACATTTTGTTGTATAGTTTTAACCATATTTGGAATGGAGGAAAACTAAAATTTCTTACAGTGCGTGTTTTTATTTGCTTTTTCATTGTTATAGTTATATTTACTAATTTTTGTTTACTAACAATATTTTTGTTCACATTAAAATTAATTTAATGACTTCATTGCAAAAACATTTCGTTTATAAAACAAGCACATTTTTGGTAATATATACGCACTAATTCTCTCAAACCATTGTTATTTTGCTAATTTTATATATTTTTTAAAACACCGAAAATGGTGGCAATTATACACCAAAAGTTTTTTTTATAGTGCATGAGTTTATAACAGTAATCATTTCAGATTACGTTAGGTTAAATTTCAAATCTCTTTAGCCAGCGCACCCTATGATAATTCTGAAAATAGCGCGAAATGTCGATGCATAGAAAAACATTTGATTGACAAAAATGAGGAACATTTGATCTAATTTTTAATCTTGGTATTATCGCTTGTGTGAAAACTTATATCAACATCTGGACAAATAAAAATTTGTAAAATATTGTAATTATTCATTAGTTATAATTTTCATCAAGGTGGTAAAACTATGTGAGATTTGTGATTTTTTTAAAAAAAGATAAATTTTTTTTAAATACATTAGCTAAGTGATTATAATAAAAGTAGAATAGTTCTTTACTGTAAAGTAGTTGATATAATTTGGAAATTTTATCTTTACCTTGAGTTTAAAACACAAATGCAGCAAGTAGACTCTTGACTTTTTTTTATAGAACTGGATGTCTACAAGTGACGTCATCATGATAATAGATCTTGATTGGTTAAAATGTAGCACTTGTTTATGCTAGCAAATGTAATTTCAATTCTATTTCAAATATACCTAGCCCGTCTAATATGAATTCGATGTGACCTCTTAATCGATTATAGTATTGTGCAATAAACACGTAAGGAATAAATTTTTATAAATCAATAAAAATGTAATTAATACTTAACTAAATAAATGAGCAATTTTCCTTTATTAACGAAAATAAGCAGACAATAAAACAAGCTTAACAGCTGCAACGTTAACACGCTATTGCTGAGATTATAAGTCAGGTGGTTGTGTATCAGCGTTCTTTTTCTCGAGTTGAGAGTAACACATTATATGCTAACTCAATTTTTTTCAGTTTAAAAAATAACTTTAATCCAACTCGTCTGTCGCTTTAGATCTTTTACTTCTACGCTGATATAAATTCTTGGCGTTTTTGGTTAAGTTTGCTATGAATTTCTCAATCCATACATCACGCTCTCTATCCTGTGGAAGTTGGCCGACAATTTTTAAGACTAACAAAAATTTATTTTAAAAGTTTGTAGAAAAATTATCTAGAAAAGGAAAATTGCACATCTTTCACCTACATAAAAAATACCTTTTTGATTGTAAGGGTAACAGTAAGACTAGAAACTTGTCCCAAAGAATAAGATCCCAATTGTTTAAACTCATTATGTGGAGAATAGTTGAAAAATTAATAAAATTAACAGTTAATTTTTTTCATTTAACAGGTACAGTGCTGCATCTCCAAGTAGTGAAATAGTAATGTGTGGTTTATACGACAAAGCAATTGAAGGCAATAAGAAAATTAATTTAACTATTAACGGCTGCTAGATTGTCAGAAAGTCGACCAAAATGAAGTTTAATGCTTTGTTAGATAGTGTAGGATTTGAGTTGTTGACATTTTGTTTTAATACGTTTTAACACTATGGACGAATGTTTTATCAATTATTTTAACTTGTATATGACCCACATGTGACATATGTTAAAAATGCGTGGGATTTATTTTTTATGTTTGAAATAAAGTACTGAAGTTTTGAAATTTTGTATTTGTTCAGCTTACAGATGAAATGTTACTATTTTCTTGGTTTTTATGGTGTATGGTTTACGATCCCGCAGTGGATCGTAAGGACACGGTTCCCAGTAGAACACCGAAGTCAAGCATAAGTGGCTATGGTTAGTAAGCGGGTGGGTAACCACTTTGATCAGCCTGAGTAGGGACCGAGGATGAGCGGCATCGGTTCTCGTTAAACTGTTCTGCCGTTAAGTGCCAGACTTCGCGTGCAGGTCGCCTGGCTACCAAAGAAGGGGAGCCATCCCCTCTGCAGAGGATCAAAATTGCGATGGCATGTTTTCGGATCATCCTCATCGATGTTTTCCAGACCGTCGCCAATAGCCCATTGAGCAGCTCTAGAGCGACGTCAAGTACCTACCTGCAATTATTTAAAATGTTGATTTAATATCATTCAAAATACAAGGTAGAATGAACTTTTTTAACCGTAACTATAACCGTGTGAGCTCTATAAATCATCACAATCAGGAGCATTTAAATTCAAATAACACTATCTGAAGTTTAATTTCTACTGATTAAGTTAAAAAAGTATTATGAAACTGAATTTGTCGAAATATAACTATAGAAAAAAATTCTCTCTTCCCAATTTTGCAAACTTAAGAAAGTTAATTTTTTTGTAATAAATTAGCGTGTTTAAGAAGGTATCTTGGGATATTCATCCACTTTTAGATGCACCTGGATAATGTTTTAAAATTTTTTTTTCCGCACATGCGCTGTATAAAGCAACTACTTCAGTTACTCTTATCTGGCACAGTTTTTATTATTATTTTTTTAATTTTAAAGCAATAATTTTGTTATCAGTTTAAAATTTATTCAAACGCTTTGTTTAATTTTTTTTAAATAGTTAAGCTATAGCAAAAGTGGCACTAGACCTAATATATATTTCGGACATTTACCAAAGGTCAAGTCATACTAGGTGTGGTTAAGTGCCACTGCCTGGTATACATTTGCCCGGTATACCCTACACTGATATTTTTTTAAATTCAAGTGCCATTGCCCGGTATATATTTGCCCGATACTCCAAACACTGATGTTTGTTCTAATCTATCGTCAGTAAGTATTAAAATATCGAATAAATGTAATTATATCCAAGAATAAATTAATATCAAATCGGATGTAATAAATATTTCGACTAATTTGATTGTCAACAACCACCGATTTCGGTCATTCACAGTAACATGCACATAATTTACATAATACCCTCATCAGGACGATTGTTTTATACTTTGCCTAAATAGCATCCGGCATTTCATAAAATAAAAATAATTGGTTTTGTTGGCGATGATCTCGTAAGGCGATAAAGAATCATGCATAGTACAGGTAAGGAAGATATTAACCCCGAAGGATATTATTAGATTAGATAATGAATGTATTATAGCATTATATTAGATTATATAGGATTATATTAGATAATGAATGTATTATAGCAGTAGTTGCATTTGTGTAAAATGACATTGCGTGTGGTATTCGCACCAGCTACTTAAACGTTACAGACCATTTAACGCATGGGTCGCCAAACTTTTTTGATCATCGACCCCTCTATAATTTTTCGAAATCTCCATCGACCCCCATAAAAGTAATTTTCTGTTAATTAAAATAAAACTCTATTAGATACTGTGTTTGTACACTTATTTTATGATTTTAAACATTTATTAAAGTAATAGTACATTATGTAACAATAGTTTTATGAAAAATGAAATTTAAATACCTTAATATTTATTAAATAATAAGTAATTATGAATAAGTAGAAATAATAAGTAAAGATTTATTGCTTCTTAATCAATGAGATGGGTGTGCCTGGTGTTTTTTTTGCAAGGTTCGCTATATCGGGTTCAAAATTGATCAATTTTAATCTTAAATCCCCCCGAAACTCCACATTTATTTTTATTTCTGTACTTAGTTAAGATTGGATTTACGTGACTGAAACCGGTTTCAACTATATAGGAACTTGGAAATTTAGCATAAATGGCTGAGCTATTTTGTACAGTTTTGCATATTTTTGCATTATATTTATATTTGTCCAAAATTTACCTGTTGCTGAATTTCTAAAAAGCGTTTTTGCTTCAGGATCCAATAATAATTCAGCAAGCTGATCTGGCAGGTTGATGTCCACGTTTTCAATTTGAGCAGAAAATGGCACAATAATCCAATCAGGGAAATCAACAAAGCGCAGTTTAAAATCGTCGCTCAATTTTTGAAAATGACTTGTATATAGTCTTCTTTTATTTCTAATTGCCGCAGATTTGAAAAATACCGATAATCCTTACGTAGCAATGAAGATGTAAATAAATTTAATTTTGATTATTTCTAATTATCCAAAACTGTAAAAGATTTAATAATGACACTGAAAACATGCAACACTATTCACAGTTTGCAAAGATAGCTTAAACTGCGTATGATATTTGCGTTTGTAACGTCAATACTCGTCACACCTGACATTCAGACAAGCGAACATATGCATATGACTCATAAACCAAAAGTGCAGAGTTCGTGCCACTGCTCGCTGGTACGCAAATACTTGTTTCACCCGAATAAATATACGTTTATTATTTTTTGTTCTATAAAGAAACTGATATTAAGTCAATTAATTATAAAAAAATTCAAAAATTTTACATACTCAATTGTGTGATTTGCGTATTAAGAACTGTTTTTTCTTCGACCCCTAATCGACCCTCCTGATTCGGATTGACCCCCATTAGACCCCCTGGCTCAGATCGACCCTCGCTTTTGTTAAATAGACCCCTGGGGGTCTATATAGACCACTTTGGCGTCCTCTGATTTAGCGGAATGGCGAGACTGCTTAGCCCGGGAGGAGTGTTTAATATAAGTTCATAGTTAATCAAAAACTATAAATGTAGCAAAAGAAAAATTCTACTTGCAGTGGAGAGTCGCGATGGCTCAGGGGATAGAGTTTTCGCCTTTCAGTGAGATGAACCGGGTTTGAATCCCAGCTATGGCTGGTCGATGCGAATTCCGGATCTGTTTTGCACCGACCACAGTGCTGACGTGAAATATCCTCAGTAGTGGACGGATCATGGGTTCGAGTTCCCTAGCCACCAGGCTAACCATGGGAAGTTCTCGTGGTCTTCCGCTCCATGGAACGCAAATGCGGGTTAGTTTCATCAATAATGTCCTCCACGAAGGCAAATTTCGTCCGATACTTGATCCAGGTGCTCCATTGTCTTCTGGATTGGGTTCAGAATTACAAAGCTACGGCGTTGCACATGGGTAGTCGTAAACCCAAAATTGGGTCAGTTGTTCAACGACGGTTATAAAATAAAATACTTGCAGTTGAAATAATTGTTTTATACAAGTTGTGAAACTTTTAAGTAAATCAGTTGAAACTTTAAATCTTTGTAAGACGTCCTTGAAGTGCCCCTCTGACTTTTCACTTTTCTTAGCCATCTTTAGTTTATAGCACCATTTTATCATCGTACCAAGAGTTTGTTATATTGTTTAAATTTCGTACAATATTGTTCATTCTATGCATTGCTTCACTATAGTTTATATATAATCTAATCGAAAGGAGTTGATATAATTCATAAGTATTAGAATGCAAATGCACTTTTCGTTTCGTTCATACGCATTTTCATAAGCATGATATGCAAATTTCTCTGCTCCTTTATCATTTATGCAAGTTTCAATGAGCACTTTTAGGAAAACGTGGTAGAAAAACTTAAAACATTTCTTGGGGAAATTATGGAAAGTTTTTTACGTTTTCACAAAAGTAGGATACTCAAATTACCCATGACCTTAACAAAATATTCTTCAACGACTGTAAACATTTCACTTTTCGTACTTAACGGACAGGAAGCAGACGATTAATAAGAGCTACGCAAAATGAGTTTGAGGAAAAAATTAATGATGTTCGTTATCAGAACGCCAAGGAATCGTTTGGCCGTCACTCATGATTTCATTGCATAAGTTTATGTAACCTTCGAGCGAAGAACTTTCAAATGTTCTTAACAGTAAAGATGTATTTCGGTTCTAAATGCATATTTCTGGTGGTAATTCTGTCCTATGTTTCCGGATCAGAAATAGATTTTAGAAAGTTGAGTAAGTTTTTATTTTTGAATTTTAGAACGATTTATCTTTGCGAATACTGTTCTAGAATTATTTAGTTTTATTATAATTGTTATATTAGAAATTTTTTTTATGTAGGTTAAAAAGTAATAGAGAAAGAATTTTAGATTTTTAGACTTAAAACATACGGCACATCACTTCTGAAAAACGACTGGGAGGGGAGTAATTATTGGTGGTAATTGAAATTTATTTCTAAGGAGAAGCATTTTTTAAATTGTTATATTTTTAGTTTATTTGAAAAACGTAATTTTTAAACTTTTTTTAAATTTTGTGTAGTTAGGTTTAAATTTGTCTATGTAAGAAACGAGGTCGAAATTTCGATTTTGGATTAATATATTTTGCTAGTAATTTACAGTAACTTAAGTTGTTATACAGCACTTTAGTTTTTAACACCCTTACTAGTCTGAAATTGGACAAAATTTGCATTGACTATAAGGTCTCTTTGACCATAATGTGGTGTTGCAAGTTTTTTTTTTTTTTTTTTTTTTGTAATGTCCAATAAATGATTGATGCTTGTATTGTCATAACGAACGAGAAACTATATTGAGGACGAGATTTGAGTGTTCTTATTATTTAAAAAGTGGTCCAAATTTTGTTAACAACTAAATATATTTGATGATTATCGATAAACTATTTTTGTAGCAGTCAGGAAATGATTGAAACTCGCACTGCAATTAAGCACAAAGTTATTAAGATTGGAATTTAAGGACTCGAGCTAATTTAAAAATAATCAAAAATTTTGATTGCAAAATTTTAATAAAGCAGACATGGAAGTTTAGTTCATAAAAATATAGTAAATATCGTAATGGAGTAACGCCATTTAATTTCGCTGAAAATATTTCCAATTAAAACGATCCAACATCGCATTTTAATTATTTTTTCCTATTCCTTAAAATAGTAAACTTCTTTTTTTATAATGTTCTATAAAAGTCATTGTGAAGATTTATTTTTGCCAAACGACAAAATGAAGCAATCCAATTTTACGAGCTGAAAGCTCATCCGCATTTAAAGCAAACTATTTCTATAACGGAATAAGATATTAAATAACATAACAATAGTTCTAAAATCGTTTTCACGTGTTAGATAGGATGTTATGTTCCACGAAATCGTTGGCCGGGCAGATGCAAACGACCGTGTAAAATGAACAGGGTGTGAGGGATGTTTATAAAAATGAATTTGGGTCGCGCGCCTAGCTGAGGGTACTCGCTTATGAAAGGAAAATGAAAAGTGAGAGTTCCATAACTGCACCCGCATCGACACAATGCGTTTCTGCGTGAAAGCGGTTATTATTGTCGTTCTTTGGAATTCGAATTTTATTGACAAATGTTCGACAAAAAAACTAAAGAAAATATTTGGTAAGTGAAAGTAAATTTTATTGTCATTTTTTTAATAAGAATATTTTATATATTCGTCTACCGAAGTTTAACTTTATCGTCAATTATTGCCTATAATATTTAGAAATTTTTATTAAATTAATACATAAAGGTTGTGTTACTAAACTAAAGCATTTCACCACCCGTTTGCAAACCCAAAATTGCTGTGCAATTTTTTTTTGGGAGGGAGGGACGAAAAATAGATTGTTACATCGAAATTAAAAATTATTGAAATAAAAATCATAGAATTTTTTTTCTATTTTTATAAAGATTTAATTCTACAGGTTTAGTGTTTGGTCTTTGCTCAGTTATCATTGCAATTTCATCCACTAACTCATTTTTTTTTTAAAGCTTTTTTTTTTTTTTTTTTTTTTTTTTTTTTTTGGAACACTCGTTAAATGATTATCGTCCAAAAAATTATTTGGTGAAAACAGGCTGATCTCAGTTGCTAAAACGTATCTCGTTTGGTATCTTTAATACTAAAATATAGCTGTAAATTAATAATAAAGGTGCGTAAATTAATAAACATAATTAAAATAAAAATAAAGAACAGTATGTTGATTGCATTGAACTTTTCGTTTTTATTCTTCCATTTCTGTCCACCAACTCAGTTTGTTTTAGCTTTTCCTTGAATACGCAGATAACAATTTTCATGGACAATTTTTAAACATGTAAGATAAACATTCGTGCTTATGACAGTTCACTCTCTTGATATTTCAGTTCTTTGTTGTCAATGCAGAAAAGAAATTTCATGAATTTTTTCTTATAACAATATACTCATTTGTGTTTTCTATGTTAAGAAGAGTACACATGTAACTCATTTCGACAACATTTCCATTAACATTTAATTAAATTAATAAATTTAATTTTAGAATTATATACATCATATATTTATAATTATGTTTTTATAATTATGTTTTTATAATTATGTATTAAGAATTATGCATTAAGTATTATATATTTAGAAATATATATCTATAATTATGTACTTATAATTATGTATTAAGAATTATGTATTAAGTATTATATATTTAGAAATATATATTTAGAATTATATATTTATAATTATGTATTTATAATTATGTATTAAGAATTATGTATTATGTATTATATATTTAGAAATATATATTTAGAATTATATATTTAGAATTATATATTGTGAATTGTATATTTTGAGTTTTATATTTAAAATTATTTATTTAGAAATATATATTTAGAATTTTGGGATAATTAGATATTTAGAATTATATTAATCGAAAGATAACTCATTAAAAATTCATTTAAAGTCTTAGTAGTTTCAATAGTATTTGTTTCTTTTTCAATAATTCAATTAAACATAAGATCAAAGACATTCAAATGTGATAAAATTAGTTTGTAATTAATTATAATTTTAAACAATTATCATTATATACATTTGAGTAACATTTTTATTTGCCTTATTATAAACTTTATTTAAACATTTTTATTAGTTAAAAAACTTTTCTTCTCTTAACTTTTTTTTTCCTTTTGAAAAAGTGGTGTCGGTCTAGTGGAAATGGTTTCCGACTTTGACTGACGTCTGTAAAATTTTCTTCAAATTTGATGCTCATAGCTTTGATTATAGCATGAATGAAAAATAAAATTTATTATTGAAATTCACTTACTTCGATAAAAAGATCTCAAACACTGCCTGGTGCATGCACGCATATCAAACGACTGAAGCGGTAAACGTGGATTTTCCCATAAATTTTAAGCAATGCTACGATGAAAAGAATTCAGGCTACAAACTAACTACAATACTGGTCTGAATTGTATGGATAAGTCGAAATCTGTACTATATGAAGTTGCATTAAAATACCTCGTAGTCCAATCAAAGTATGAAATTGATTTAAATAAATTTCAAGATAAAAACTTTAAAATAATAAGTTAAAATGGAAAAGCGCTAAAAGCAGCTAAAACCAAATTTGTCTTCTTATATAAAGAAATTAAATAAAATATTAGATAACAAAAGTAAGCGAAACGAAATTTTAAAGATGTGTATGTTAGAAAAAACAGCATTTCATCAGGGGACACACTGTCTGCTAGCAAACTGGAGCCTTTCTGCAGTCAGTGGTTAATCCCTTGCTTACGGTGGGCCATTCGTATCAGAGCATGTGGTCCACATGTTGTACCAACCGCAAGCAAAAAGTAAAACCAAAAGCTGACTGTGACCTGAGATCCTATAATGGAAAAACTAAACAAGAAAATCTAATACCTCACAGTACCTTGTAGTCTCTGGTAACTTATCCATGATATTTTGTGTGTGTTTAACATGCATGTTTAAGAAATATTTCACACATGTAAACATAGATTGCTTAAGGTTTTCAACAATTAATCTCTAAAATAAATGCTCTTAAAATGGCAGACTAAAGAATGATTTAAGTAACCACGGATAACGGCATTATATTATCTTTTGTTGGGTAGTTTCTCGAAATAACCTTTTTCGCAGGCAGGATAACCTATTAAATTCTTGTCAGATTTGACTGAAAATGTAACAACATTTCATTTCTAAACATAGTGTTTGATGTGCATGATAGATTTTAAATTACGTTTCTATTCATCTGTTAATTTAAATGATAAAATTAGATTTCTGAAAAAATAGTTTGAAATCTTTTCACATCTTTTAATTGAATCGGTGCCCTCAATTTTGAATAAAAGTTGACTTTTTCAAAACTCAACTTTTTTTCAAAATTGAGATTTTTACCTTTTTAAGTTTAGCTGATATGGTTAGTATATAAAAACCTAGTAGGGGAAAGTCGAGTAGCCCCACCCACTTAAGGAGTATTGCTTATATTTCTGTATAATATTGAGTAATAATCAATATTTTTGTATGTTTCTATTGTTTTATCATCTAATGAAATAATGCAAAAAGAATAAACCAAAAAGAGAATAGTTTAACTTAAAAAAATAGAAATTTATAAAATTTGACTACTGTATTCAACATATTTTCAAAACTATTGTTTACCATGTTATCAGCTGCATAAATACTTGAAACTTTGAAAATAATCTTTTTTTAATGTAACAATTAATGTCCGATGGCCCATTGACTTGAAAAAATATTCTATACATATGAAATTGACAGTGGGCGGGGGTACCCGACACTCCATTATAGTATATTCTATTTGGTATAGTATATTTTGTGCCGTGAAATCTCAATTTAGTTTAAAAACGTGTCATATCCTGGAGATGGCCAGTTGTAAACCTTCTTACCTTAAAACGAGATCTGCGACCGTCTGCTCTATTCTACGCACATTACCCTTATCCCAAACCTTGGAAATCAACCTTCTATATAAAAACCTTAAATCGAGGTTGACTTAGAGTTCTCAAGCGTGAAAAAAATCATTTCATAAAGCTAGTCTCAAGGTGAAAAAAATCTTAAATCTAGGCCATTATAAGGTTTCTTTTCGCAAAGTCTTGTATGCTTTAATTTAAATCTAAAAAAGTATTTTGTGCCGTTTAGGTGTAAACCTTCTAAACATAAAACGAGATCTGTGACAATCTGCTCCATTCTAAGCACATTACCCTAATCCAAAACCTTGGTAAACAACCTTCTATATAAAAACCTTAAATAGAGGTTGTCTTAGGGTGAAAATAATCTTAAATCTAGGCCATAATAAGGTTCGCAAAGTCTTGTATGCTCAGCTAACATCCACCGTGTCATGAAATTTTAATGGACAATGCAATTTGATCCTATCACTAGTGTGACGTCAGCTAAAACGTCATTATAAACCTTAGTGACAATACTTTTTAAAAAATAATTTTTTAATCCTTTTATGATGAAGGTTTTGAAACTGCAATATTTTTGCTTCATTGAAAAAAGGTTTTTAGTACAAATATTTTCGTGACAATAAAAATAAAATTCCGACACAAGGTTGCCATAAGGTTACATGCTTTCTGGAACAGCTAAACGGCTGGTATAATCGCTTATGAAATTGTTCGCATAAGATAACCTAAAAATTATTTAGTTTAGGCTTGTTATGTTGTTGATGTTTTTTTATCACACAATGAGTGATTCAGAGGGTAGCTCTTTAGGTGGTACATGCAAGAAAATAAATGGGGATAAAAGTGACTGTGAACTTTAAAGAAGGTGACTAAAAAGAATATACTTTATTTCAAAAGCTAGTGATCGAAGTATTACAGGAAAAATGCTGTTATGAAAAAGTAAGAAAGGGGAAATGACAGTTTTTGGTGTCACATTGTAGTAATTTTACTTATAAAATCACTACATCTGTTGAAGTTGAAGTTTTTACTTTCAGTAGTGGTTTATGTAAATTAATATTCACTCTGTACAAAAAATTTACCCCAAAAGTGGCACCATAATCAGTTAAAGAATCATATTTTGTAAAAGTTGCCAAAAACTACAGGAAAATTTGAAGCCAAAAAAGTTTTTGCAATATAAATCAATAGAGATTTTGTCTTGCGACGAAGAAATGTGTTTGCGGCATAGCCCAGATAGTCATAATCTAAAAAATTTCTGAATCTACATAAATACCCATGAATACTTAGTCTAAGGCTTAAAGTTCGTATTTTATTTCTAAATGACAAACTATTAATATTTTCGCTTGTCAAAAATAATGTATAGTATTCCCTTTTAAGGCTTCCCCCCCCCCCCTGAAAACCAGCCATCTCCAAGTCCTAATTATTTTTTTAATTTTAAAATTATGTTATGTTATCGCACAATTGCAATAGAATACTTTATAACCAGTCATATAAGTAATATCAAAAATTGAAAAAAGCTCTTAACTATTCATTTTTTTTGTCTTTCCTTTGAAATTAGTTTTGTTGGAGATGACTGATTTTCGAATTCATTGATTCAATGAATTGAAAACCAATGATAAAATTTGAAGTTCTACTAGCAAATGTATGGAAATTACATTGGAAATAAATTGTTAAAATTTTTATCAAATTGGCTAATTGAATAGGTTATAATATCTTCTAGTTAAAGCCCTAGATTACCTAGTACGTTTCCAGGGCTTTACTGCTAGTGTAAAAGAAGGTGTTTATGAGAAACATTATTAAAAAGTTTTTCTGCATTTAAAAATTGCGAAACTTATACAAGTCACACGAATATAAGTGCAAAAATAGCAGTACTCTAATAGTAAATGTTAGCTTCGAACTATATTTTTACTATATGATTCTAAAAGTGCATACTACTCAATAATAAAGAAACAAAAACGTTAAAATTTCTTTTCTACACAAACTAAAAATGGTTTTCCTTCAAATTAAAAATTTGGAAATTACAAAAAATAGCAACTAAATTATGTACTAATAATTGGGAGAAAATAAAAAAATAATTATCACTTAATTTTAGGAAACATGAGTTTTACAAACTCTTGTACAAACTGGAAGGGAGTGAATAATGCAGATTGACTGAATAGCAGCATATGCCACTATGGACTAGATGTTCGAGTGTATTTGATTTAGTACATTTATTTATTTAATTATCTGAATACTCTATTTTATAATTTTTTTTAGCTTTATTTTATAACTGTCTTTGAACAGCCTACCCAATTTTGGGTTTACGACTACTAATGTTCAGTGATCGGTGAAAGCCAGATCCGGAATTCGTATCGACCAGCCATTGCAGAGATTCGAACCCGGTTCACCTCATGGGATGACGAACGTTCCATCCCCTGAGCAATTACGGCTCTTATAATAATATTTTTATTTTATTTTTATTTTATAACAGTCGTTAAACAGCTAACCCAGTTTTTGAGTTTACGACTACAAATGTTCAACTCCGTAGCCTTATAATTTTGAACCCAATCCAGAAGACAAGGGAACTTCTTTATCAAATATTGGGAAAAATTTGCCGCCTTCGTGGAGGATTTTTTGATGCAACTAACCCGCATTTGCGTTACATGGAGAGGAAAACTATGAAAGCGTCCCACGGTTAGCCTGACGGCAAGGGTCTCTAACCCATGATCTTCCTACCACTGAGGATATTTTACGTCAACACTGTGGTCGGTGCAAGGAGGATGTTGAATTCGTATCTACCAGCCATCACTGAGATCACGACTACTAATTTTCAACTCCGTAGCCTTGTAATTTTGAACCCATCCAGAAGACAAGGAAACTCCTAGATCAGTACCCCTAGAGGTATTGATTTGTTATGGGAACATGGAGGACTTTGCGACTCGACAGATTTAACGTGCATCAGTCACCATTTACTGCCCGGGGAGTCTTCAGCCGGCGGGGATCGAACCCATGAACTCTTGGACATGGGCCCAACGCACTGCCGACCAGGCTATCCCGGCGTATAAAAATATTGTCTAATGTTGCGTTCCAATAGGATTAGTAATCTCTTTTGTAACTTGTTCAATGATTTGACGACATCTGCACTATTGTCGCCAAATCATTTTTACCAAATCATTGCTTATTTGAATATAATATTTGGAACCTTTTTCGATGAGTCTCCTCTTAAATTCTGTTCGCAGAGTGGAGAATTTGTAAACTCTGTAATTTGTCGAATCGATTAGTCTTTTAAATAAAAAAAAATTCTTCTTATTTCAGGCTCTGCTTTTATGGGCGATATCCTCTCTCAACTACCAGCCAGACTCCAGTGTGTTGGTACTGGTAAAAACTTTACCAACTTCATGTACTATTCTAGAGTGCATCCAGATAAGCACCGACCACTAGTACCGGGGGACAAGGAACTTCTGTACTCATCTGATTATGATTCAACCCTTCCAACGAAAGTGATTGTGCACGGTTTTCTGGACAGCATACACGTTACCGATTGGATGCAAGTAAACAATGTTTTTAAACTAACCATTCTTTGGCGACCATCTTGGCCACCTTTCGAAATTATCTTGTGCAACATATAAATTTAAATGGAAACCTATTCAAATGCAAAGCGCAACTGTATTTAAATCTTGTATTCTTCAACCCTCCTCCAATCCTTATAACGCAATTAATTTTGAACAATATATTAACCAGTTTTTTTTTTCACCGTCTGTCTGTTGTTCATGTGGAAGTACTTTAAATGATTTCAATTGTAACTATTTTCAAGACGGAGAAAAAAATTCTGGTAAAGTTATCGTACTGTATGGTATTAACATTTCTAGTAAAAAACAAACAAACATAATTCTGGTAAATACAATCCAAATGGTATTCATACCTTTCATTTGGTGATTTTTTTCGTTCATATGATCACGGCTTACCGGAAACTCTTGTTTTCAAAATTTTCGTTCTTTATTAGTAAAAAATGCAAAACTAAAAATAAATTTTACCAAGCATCATAATAAAACTAACAAATTTTACATTTCCAAAATTTTATCACATAACCATATTTATTAATTATATCATATATGTATATATCATATATCATATATAATATTTTGATATATATTATCTCTGTCGGGAGATAAGATAGCATCTCCAATACGTGCTTTACTACTCCCTCACTCACCTCTTGAGTCTTTATATATATATATATATATATATATATATATATATATATATATATATATATGCTATTGCTCGAAAAGGCAAGTTCCATCAATAAAAATTGGATGGCATTATGCGGCAACACAGCACCACTTATGTTTAAATTTTCTAGAGATATTTTAGAAAGTATCAAAAATAATTTCAAATTTCCTTCGTAACTAAGTTTTTATTTTTAAAAAATATAAAATTATTATTTACTTTATAAACTTGCCAATAAATAAGAAAATTATCTGAGTTTATGGTACAGGTGCAACATAAAAGAAATATATATATATATATATATATATATATATATATATATATATATATATATATATATATATATATATATATATATATATATATATATATATATATATATATATATGTATGTATATATATATATGTATGTATATATATAAATGTATGTATATATATATATGTATGTATATATATATATGTATGTATATATATATATGTATGTATATATATATATATGTATGTATATATATATATGTATGTATATATATATATGTATGTATATATATATATGTATGTATATATATATATGTATGTATATATATATGTATGTATATATATATATGTATGTATATATATATATGTATATATATGTATATATATATATATATATGTATATATATATATATATATATATATATATATGTATGTATATATATATATGTATGTATATATATATATGTATGTATATATATATATATATATATATATATATATATATATATATTATATATATAAGCTAAAAAATTGAAAAAAAAATTAAAAATCCGGAAAACAAAATAAAGAAAGGATATAATCTCTTCATCAGCTCACACGATTATATCCACAAAAAGGAGTGCTTTCTAATATTGTATCAATATAGCCAAAGCAAAATATATCAATACAATAGTGTGAGGAGCACTCAAAAAAATTGAAACGAAATTAGAACACATTAGGTAAAAAATAAACAAAAATATCAAGCAAAAAACAAAAAATGAAATGTAAAGAGATTATAGAACAGTACACGAGAGGAAATCTGCATAGTGAGGAGCGAATTTAAATGAACTTACTCGTACCGGCATCTTTTAAGAATGATTTAAAATATTTACGTAATAAGATTGCCAGATTACAAACTATGAAAACAGAAGCATAAATAAAGTGATATCTTATGGCACGTTCTTACTGCAATACTGAAGCGCGTCAAATTTGTTACTTACCTTGGATGGGCCCGATAATGGATGTGCGCAAGGTAATTTTAAGTTTGTAATTAATAAGTTTGATAACTAATAATAATTTAAGAAAATTAATTATAATTTCAAAAAAAAAAAATAAATAAATAAAAGAAACAGGATTGCTCGTTTTGCATAGGCGCCAAATTATTACTACTGCTGAAATCCAAAATCAGGCTCGAAGAGCAATGCCCTAAACACTCTATATGTATATATATATATATATATATATATATATATTGAGAGAGAGAGTAGGTGAGAGGGGTGGGGTTAAATTGAATAAATTGGCTGGTAGGCCAGTATCCGAGAAGCTGCGAGTTCGATCTCCACCGGCCAAAAATTCTCCGTGTACAAAATGGTGACTGATGCACAAATGGTGACTAATGCAAATAGTCACAAAGTCCTCCAAGTTCTTATAACAAATAAATACCTCTGTGGGTACTGTATCGGAGATTGTTCGAGCTGTGGTTCAGATCAAAATTACGATTTGCGGATGGAAGGATGGTGAGTGAATGTGTTGTTCCTGTAAAACGGGGTGTGACGTGTGTGACCATCCTCAGGCATGTTTTCCAGACCGTCACCAATAGCCCACTGTGCAGCGACGTGCGAGTGCGTCTAGCGCGACGTAAATAAAAAGTTCCAAGTACCATTGTAAGTGAGAAATAAAAGAAATCCCCAGGAATTCATTTTAAAAGTTAAATCACGTGATTGAATAAATGTGATATTTTTTCCCCCTACCAGAAAATGAAGACGAAACTTCTTGTGACTGGTGACTACAACGTGATTATTGTAGATTGGAGTTGTGGTAATGAGTTTCCATATTCTCAAGCCATTCAGAACTCAAAGATAACAGCAGACCAGTTAACGAAGCTCGTCAAATTTTTACAAGTGAGTACTGTTTTAAATTTTCTCCAGGATTCGCGCTGCAGAAATTAACAGCGATAATCGAGTAGTTTAAGTTTTTAATATGAAAAAAGTTCATTTAAAGAAACGATATATAATAAGAATACTTGCTCCAACAAAATAAAGAAAATACAGGGTTGGACAAAGCTGAATTATTTTTTCATATTTCTCAAGAAAAATATAAGGAATTATTTTAGAACTTTAGAAGTGCTTAAGTAATGCGATTTTTTATTCATATCAATAAAGTTTAAAGCTTTCAGAGGTTTGGGGAGCGGCAATAAATTATGAACGGAAAATAATTTTTCTGAACACCCTATGCCAAACAATATAGCGAAAAGCTTGTTACTTATGTCAATCATGTTGGTCATTATATGCAATAACTGCACATAATTTCGTAAACTTATCTAAAATATTCATAGAAATTGGACTTTTTAATAATTTTTTTTTTTTTGGCGTGCGTTTCCTTACTATAACTACAAAAAAATTCAAGAAAACTAAATAAAATTTGTAGAGTAATTTTTAATTAATGATAGAAATATTCTTTTAACATTTGAAAGAAATTCGCTAAAAATTTGCGCAAGAAATAAAATTTTAAAGTAATTCTTTCATACCGCGCATGTGCGGAAAACATTCAAAATTTTTTTTTCCTTTATAAAATTGTATTTGGCAACTTATGAATAAAGTCCGAATTAAATATCGTGAAAATTTTTAAATTTGTCTAGGGAATTTCTAAGTAGATTTTGCACTCTTTTTAAAATTAAAAATTCTAAATAATAAGGGGTCTTTCGCAAATTTCATTTTGTATTATAAAACAAAATTCGATAAAATATGATGATACGCTAAAAGGATGGTCCGGACAACAAAATGTGATGATATTAGGAAATAAAACATATGTAATAAAACATAATTTAATAGGATGAAGTCCTATGTAATGACGATGTTCATTTTTTATTATATATTGTTTATTAAATCAGCATTAAATTTGTAGAAAACCCTCTTATCGTTCAAAGTTTTCTTCCCAAATTAAGAAGAAAAAATACTCAGACAGTTTCTGGAAACCTTTTAAATTTTCAAAATATTTAAATTAGAATTTTATCAATAAGTTATCAAATATGATTCAAAACGAAATTATATTTTTAAAAAAAAATATTTTCCGCGCATGCGCAGAATGAAAATATTACTTTAAACACTCTAATCCCAATTTGAACGATTTTTTTTTAAAAATTTTATAATATTTTTATTATTAATAAAAAAGTACTCATTTTTTCTAATTTTAAAATTTTTTTAAACTTTTATATACAAATGTTCATATCTCTATGAACATAAAAGCTAGGTTTACGAAATTTTGTGCAGTTATTTCATATAAAAATCAGCGTATAATAATCATATAATGATCATATAATAATTTATGCTATGTCTTTTGACACAGAGTATTCAGAAACATTCTTTTTTCTTCGTTATTTATTGCCGTACCCTCAAACCTTTGAAAGGTTTTTGGGGAATCGTTACGGCATATATCAATAATGATAAAGCTGACCTTTTTCAATGAACTTTTTCTAAGAAACTACTTATGATATCATTTTTAAGTTTTTCGGGTATATTTGGGATTGCATCAGTTGTATGTTGTGATAATGTTTTAGCGTTAAACGGAATACTTTTTGAGTTTGCTCAGAAATGAGGAAACTTCTTAAAAATTAAAGGCCCTCAGTTCATAATTTTTTAAAAAAATTTCTGCTAAATATCAGTTATCGCAGTGCACAGTGGGCCAGCATCCAAGGTTTCGTGGCCAAAATTAGTATTTCGATAAAATTTGTTTCAAAATTTTGGGGATTTTATTTAGGAGTTTTTATGTGCAGGTAAATTGAATTCATAGTTGAAATTTTGAAATATACTAAAAATACCCCAAAAAACAAAATGGCGGCTGAAATATGGCGAGCAATATATATATATATATATATATATATATATAGTACGTTTAAATAGTTAAATATAGCAATGAAAATATAATAATTTTTGTAATTCTATATTAAAAATGAAAAGAAAATTATATTTCCGAAGTAATATTACAAAATAACGCGAAAACATGATAAAACAAACATAATTTTTGTTTTTCGGTATATTTAGTCTACCTTTTCAATATGGGCAAAATGGGGCAGGTTTTTTCGAAAGAAGAAACATCAAAGAAGACAACAAAAAAAAGTTTAGCTAATTACCTCTCGGAACTTTTTGGAACTAAGTTTCGAAAGTCATTCAAACATTGTAAAATTTCGAATGATAAGATATAAACTATAAGTTTGTCAAGAATATTAACTAATCCAACAAATTGAAAAAAATGTACTATAATTTCAGACTAAATACTCTGATAAAAATGTAACAGTAAGGTGAAATTCTTATATATATTTCTGAAATAAAAATTTAAAAGTTACATTTAAAAAAAATTTAACATATTTTTCATTAAATAGTACTCTCGTCGGTCCAAAAAGTAAATTATAATGTTTGGAATGATTATGAATAGTTAATTTGGGCGATATTAAAACTGCCTACACATATTTTAGTTGAAAATTTAATTTTGACTTTTGGCCAAAGATCATGGTCTTCTGGCCCACTGTGCAGTGTAAACATGTATAAGTAAATATTTTGTGAAAAAAATATCTTGTAATATCTTGTTTAGATGCTAAGAAAAGTTTATATCGTAAAAGGTCAGTTTTAGCATTATTGGTATATGCCCTATTGATTCCCTCTAAACTTTATTTAGGTGCATGAGAAATTGCATAACACTTCTAAAGTTTTTAAATAATTCGCTAAGTATTTCTTGAAATATATGGCTAAAATAAGTAAGTAAAGAAGTTTTTCCAAAACATGCATAATTTACTAATATGCATGCTAATACGGAAGGCTAAGCTTCCCATAAGAAGCGAAATAACAAGATTTATTTGTTGAAAGCATTTAAAAACTTTCCTTTCGACTCTATTGTCAGGTCTTATAATTGTATAAGTTGTTTATTATACATATGAAATTCAAGATTAATGTAAAATCAAATTTATTAGTTTAGTAATTAAAGAAATTATGTTTCATTACTTTATGCTTCAAACTTTTTTGCAGGCCAATAAAACTACACGTATTTATGATAAACTTTATTACTTTTTCAAATTTTAATTAATGTATTTGTAGATTTTACAGCTTGATGTAATATACATTGCAAGGAGGAATTTTTAAAATAGTGGTAGGTAGTAATTAAATAAAACAAATTAAAAATACTCTTAACTGAAAATTACTAAAACGATGTTAAATTTTGAACTGATATCGGGAAAAAAGTTCAATTTTGAATTGATATCGGAAAAAAGTTAAATTTTGACTTGATATCGGGAAAAAAGTTAAATTTTGACTTGATATCGGGAAAAAAGTTAAATTTTGAATTGATATCGGAAAAAAAATTTGAATTGATATCGAATTAAAATTAAAGGAATTGTGTAGCCCACAAGAATGAAAATCACTATTTTAAAAAATTACCATTTTAAATTTGCAAAGGCACTTCATTCATTTGGGTTCCATCTAACAACTATAATAATGTTAATAATAATCTAAATTTTACAAAATGATTGTAATAAAAATATATTAATAAAAAATAGTAATGAAATTTATAATAATAGTAATTAAAATTTTGCAATTTTATTTCCATTTAATTTTCGTTTAAAATTTCCTTTTCAGAAGCAAAATTTTACAAAATCTAACTTTGCACATCAAATTGATCTCCGAAAAATATGTTTATTGATTATACGGAAGCAAGCAAAAGGCATCCAGCAACAATAATAGCATTGTTAAAAATAATTGTTTTTCTATTTTGGCGCGCAGGATGAAACAGATGCTAAGCCCGATGATTTTCATCTGATTGGTCACAGTATGGGCGGTCACATCGCTGCCCTAGTCGGTCATGCGGTTCCTCATCTGGGACGGATATCCGGTAAGGCACCCCTCTTCGATTTATTATTCTTTTTTTACTGCACCCTAAATAGCAAGATTGTTGATTTTTTTTTATAAAAATCTATAATATATTATTTGCATTTTTTATGCTTCTGCCTATCCACCCTGTAAGGAAATCTAATTTAGAATTCTTTCTTAGATAATTGGTGAAATGTAGAGCTTTTTCTTTTACAATAATTTATGTATTTAAATGATTAATTTTGTACAATTAGACATTTTATTTTATTTTATAACCGTAGTTGAATAACAGGCACGATTTTCAGTTCACGACGACCATTGTTCAACTCCGCAGCCTTGTAATTTTGAATCCAATCCAGAAGACAAGGGAGCTTTTAGAGCAAGTATTGAGAGAAACTTGCAATCCTGTAGGTTTTTTTGATGGAACTAACTCGTATTTGTGGTTACATGGAGAGGAAAACATCGAAAACCTCCCATGGCAAGGGGACTCTAACTCATGATCCATCAACTTATGAGGATATTTTCCGTCAGCACTGTGGTTGGCGTGAGCTGGTGCGAAATCCGTATCAATCAGCCATCGCTGGGATTCGAACCAGGGAGCATTCTATTTTCTAAGCCACCATGACTCTACAATTGTCTATCCAATCACATGGATGCGTCTAATCATGTAGTTGTGCATGGATTGGTTGCGTATTAGCTTTAAGACTTGAGTTCATTATCACGATAAAAATATTTTCGGATCAGTTTTAATTGGATACTGCAAGCGTCACGTGTGTGTGTGTTGAACTTGATTGGCTGACTCACGTGTGACGTCGCCTGGAAGCATCCCATTGTTAATTTTGAGACGTTTAATTAAAATTGATACATCTTGATATTATTCCAAATTAAAATATTCTATAATTCGAATGATTGATAATTTTATCATTTGATATAAGTATTAAGTCATTTAATGTAAAATAATTGTTTTAATTAATGTGAATTTAAATTATCTTAAAAATTTTATTGTTTTAATTTTTTTAAACATTTTAATAAAGTAAAAAAAAATGATCTAGCGTTGATAAAATTTAAAAACATTGTTTTTTTTGTTTTCATTTAATTATTTTCTGATAACAAATATTTAAGTTGTTTTAATAGTTATATTTAACATATTTAAATATAGTTTATGATTTGTTAATTTAGTTGTTAATAAATGATTTTCCATTTCAAGGATATGTAACAATATTGCTGTAACTTGTAATTTAACAATAAAATAGTTTTTAGTTCTAATTCACCGCTACAACAACAGTATAGTAATTCATAACTTATCACTCAAAAAATTTATTTATATAATTATTTCAAAATTCATTATTTACGGTGCATTAAGTCCTGAATCATTACCGCCATTAATTACACTATTGATTCTTTTAACTGTGAGTAATCAGGCTTTATTCCGTTTTGTTTACTCCTATAAAGAACTTATTTTCCTTACGTTCTAATGTAAATGAAAAAAAATTAAAATTTAAAGACAGTTATGTTAAAATTTAAAAACATCAAATTTTGTTTGATCGCCGATTGAAAATGTTATCAAATCAACACTTATAGATGTCTCTCTGTTAAAACATGTAATCAATTAAGTTTTGATATTTTTGATCTTGTTTCCTCAAAATTGAACGGCCAGTTTATAATAGTTTTTTTATTTTACTGGAATAATCATTTGTTACCTCCAACGATGTCTTTTTAATATTATTTTAGTTCATTATTATTTTATTTTATTATTATTTTATTTTATTATTATTTTATTTTATTGTTTTTTTTATTTTATTATTATTTTATTTTATTGTTTTTTTTATTTTATTATTATTTTATTGTTTTTTTATTTTATTTTATTTTATTATTGTTTTACTAATTTTAATTAGTTCCCTTCAATGATGCATTTTAACTACTTTTTTTTTAAGTGTACAATCAATCCCGCTTAAAGGAATACCATTAGTTCGAGTTCCAGTTAACTCTACTCAGTTCAGCGGGTCATTCCATTAAAAGGGCTTGCTTTATTCAATGTTAAATTATACATTTTTGCAAAATTTTACTTTTTAATGGTATTTAATGCATAGTGTGGTATTTTGATTAAATAAACTTTATTTTATGATCAATAAACAGTTGAAATTAAAATTTTCTGTGTTGGCAATGATTTTTCTACTTAAGAAAGAGACTAGTGTGTTGGGTTTTTGAAACCTTCTCTTATCAAAGCAACAAATAACCTTATAGTCTATAGAATATTTATCTAATCTTATAGAGCAACAAATGAACAGGAAGTCTCTATTGAAGTGAGCACCTATTATAATCTTATCTTCTTAACTGAAAAAATAGAAATTCCATTCTAACTGTTGAATTATTTCTTAAAAATAAACAATTTTTCTTCTTCTTTTCAATACCACTTTTTTATGTAATTAAGACTAGAAACAAGAAGTAAACATTTAGACCAGGAAGTTTAACATTAGTTTCATTTATAATGATTTGGTTCCGTTAAATTTAATTCGTATAAGCGGGTTATTTGATATGCAATTAAGTGTGTGTGTGGGGGGGGGGTCGACTGTATTCTAAAAGTATATATTAAAGGTCATGATTATGGATGCTCGGTATAAGTTCGTGATGATTAAATTTGATTTATAGATGCAAATTTGAAAATGTAAGTAAAGCAGATTAAAGTAGATGAGTGGGGATATGTGGCTTTCAAGCAAATATTTATGGCTGTAATTAATGTATTTTTAAACCTTTAACTATTCAATACACAATATATGAACAAAAGTTTTTGTAAACAACGTATTTTCGAATTAGTGAATCAATTATCTTGTTTATGTCAAACCACACGCTAAATGTAGAACGTGCGCTCTCGCAAAAAAAGCAATTTCACATACTAAAAGTCTAAAACTAAACTAAACTCAGTGGCGTGACAGCCCATAGCGGGCCAAGGCCTACTGTGCCCATCTCAGTTTTTTTGACCTTTGGGTTCTGGGGTACAGAAGCAGATGTTACGGTTAGGTGGTCAGCCGAACGCGAAACCCCCCAGTGTTTAGTTCCCAAGCATGCTTGGTACTCATTTATCGATCCACTGAAGGGATGAAAGGCTGAGTCAACCTTGCCCGGCCCGAGGATCGAACCCAGGACCTATGTACTAAAAGTCCTTCCTTTTATTTTATTTTATTACCTTCTTTGAAGAGCTGACCCAACTTTTTGAGTTTACAACTACTATTGTTCAACTCCGTAGCCTTGTAATTTTGAACCCAATCCAGAAGACAAGGGAACTCCTGGAAGTAATGAAGTATTGGAAAAAATTTTCCTTCTTGGAAGACTTTTTGATGGACCTAACCTGCATTTGAGTTACACGGAGAGAAAAACCAGGAAAACCTCACACGGTTAGCCTGACTGCAAAGGGTCTCTAACCCATGATCCATCTACCACTGAGGATATTTTACGTCAGCAGTGTGGTCAGTGCAGGCTGGATGCGAAATTGGTATCGACCATCCATCTTTGGGATTCGAACCCGATGCACCTCATTGGAAGGCGAACGCTCTATCCCCTGAGCCATCACTGGCACACTTAATGGCTTGATGGTCCTACTTTAATTTTGATAATTGATTTGTTCAGAGGATATTTTAACTTACTATTAACTTACGATTTAACTTCGCTGCGTAAACACAACATCTTTTCGACGGATTTGGAATCTTGTTACTCTAAATACAGGAGACAGCAGCATTTTGAAAAATACAGTTCAGATAGGTAGGAGAACAGTCAAAAGTTTGATTCCACTTACGTGATTTTTACTTTTTGCGTATCTGGCCACATTTCCAAAACTAATGAAGTTCATCAAAATTTGTTTTTATTATAGATTTTCAAACTTGCTTCTCCGAAAATGATTCCATGGAATTATGATTATTTGTTATTATTTGTTTTAGTTAAAAGCTAAAAATATTTGTGTTTTAGTGCATAGACATTTTTACACCATCTAAATCTATGTCATTTTAAATGACGGAGTCGAAAGTTTTAAGATAAGTGGTCGATTAATTCTTGAGAAATAAAAATTAAAATAAAAGATTTTTTTAAGATGTTGAAATACGAAAAGCATAATGATAAACATTAAGGGGACCAAAATTTCGCCAGCATTCCTGCTTAAACAGTGAGGACCATATTTTCTAGAATGTGGCAAGGTACGTTTATTCAAAGAAAGTAGGTTTTTGTGTCTTAATTTCTAGCTTTAAATATGACACAAATGAATTAATTTGTACTTTTAAGATTAGGCCCTGGAACTATAAGGTTTAGTTTTAATATGAGAAAATCCGATCATTAAATCAAAAGTTATTCAAAGTGTTTGCTTTTTTTGACAGTGAAAGTGTATCTGCATATTTTATTCTAGTATTATATAAATATTTACACTTAATTTCTACTTTACTTCAACTAATTTTTGTTAGTAATTTTTGAGATTATTATTACACATACGAAATTTATTTACGTTTATCAGATTATGACTTTTTTTTAAAAAAAAACTATGTTGAATTTTGGAAATATAATTGAAATATTTCAGAAATTGAAAGTAAATTATGTAAATTTTGTACAGTTAAACTTTGTATATTTGTATCATATAGCTTGAAATACAACAAAAATATCAAATTTTATTCCAAAAATGGCTTAGTTTGGTAAAACTAATAAATTTAACACCGTATATCATAATAGTACACTTAGTTTCTATTTTCAGCTTTGGATCCTGCCGGACCAAGATTCTACTCGGCTCCTCTGGAAGAGAGACTGGACCCGGGTGACGCTAAATTTGTGGATGCCATTCACACTGATTCTGGATCAGGCCTGTTTGAAGGTAAGGGTGATTATAAGGGTGAATGTTGTAAGGGTGAAGGCAAGTGTGATTAGAGTTAGAATTTTTATATTTGTATCTATAGCACACAATGAATTTTTTAATGTTGTTATAATGAAATTTAATGACTACGTTATTACTTAAATGGCCCAAGTGTTTGCGAAATTTGCAGTTGAGGAATTGTTAGCATCAACTATATATGCTTTTCAATAACAATTGTCAAAAATGACTCCATCAAAAATTTGTCCGATGATCTTAACCGATTGTCATTTGGTTTTGGTTGGTCATTTGGTTTCAAAAGCGTATTTAAGCGTATGCAAAAATTAAATACGCTTTATTTAAAACCATGCAAATAAATAAGTAAATCAAAAATTTTATACTACTTCAACTTTTTTTTCTAATGCATTCCGCGATGTATACATATTTTGTTCACATTTCTATTTTAGGTCTTGGAATGCGTGCCCAGGTGGGCCACGTTGATTTTTATCCAAACGGAGGAAAAGACCAGCCTGGTTGTCACAGTTCACCCTTTGATATTTTACCCAGAATAGGATGGCAAAGAGGTGTGATACATATTCGTTGTATTTACATTACTATTATTATTAGATATTTATAACACTACAAAATATTTAAAATTGTAAACTGCCCCGAATGCTAACCCGAACTGCTAAGACACTTTAAAAGGGAAAAAAACGACTTAAGAAATTCACGTCTACAGTCACTAGCCAAATTATTAGATGCACTACAAGATTCTACGTTAAATCTTAATTATCAGGTGATACTATACAGCTTTATTGTTTTTACTAGACTGAAACCGAGTGCACTTGTTTACGTTCGTGTATCAATTGGTTACATTATATAATATAAATTCGACGATTGGATAAATTAGACAATATATTAAAAAAAATATAGAATATTTATTATATCAGGTATTATATTAGTATATTATAATAATTAGACCAAATTATAAGACGTACTGTAGTTTTTTTTAATAATTACTTGTTTTGCACGAGTTTATAGGCAATACTTTTATATTTGAACTTTTAACTAGTATATAATAAGTATAAGTATATAGGAGTATTTAAGTATATAATAACTTAAACCTTTTTATATACTTCCTATTTGTATTTATTTTTAACGTATTGCATTACAATTTCAAACAATTGATACACTGATTTAAACAGGTGCAAACTTGTTTCAGTTGCTTAAAAACAATAAAGCTGTATAGTATCACTTGATAATTAAGATTTTATATAGAATCTTGTAGTGCGTTTAAAAATTTGGTTAGAGACTGTAGATGAGACTTGGCTTATTAACTAACAGTATGTAAGTGAAGGTGAGGAACTTTTGTTTGAAATATTTTTCCAAATCCAGTATGTGGCTTAAAAAATCTATAAAAAATAACCGCAGTCACTAGTTTTTTGTGCTGTGAAACCAAAATATCACGAACAAAAACTAAAGAAATAAATTTGTGTATTAACTACTCACAAAATCACCTTATATGATTTGTTGTTGGACTTTATAAACCAATAGCAGACGCTTAAGAATGGCCAAGAATCAATCGGTGCTGCTAACTATAATTTCGTTTTATATTTTAATCGGCGTTGAACAACTGATTTTTATGACTATCAATGCTTAACTCTGCAACCTTGTAATTTAATACACAATCCGGAAAACAAATAAATTCCTTGATCAAGCATTGGGATGAACTAGCTTTCATGGAGGATTTTTTCATGAAACTAACCGACAACATTTCCTCGAAATCCTTCTACGGTTATTCCGACGGCAAGCGGACTCTAACCCACTGCCACTGAGGATATATCAGTGGTCGGTGTGAGCCTGGAGCGGTACTCGTATCAAACAGCCACCACTGTGATTCGAACCCAAGGCACCGTATTAGGAGGTGGGTGCCACCGCAGCATTCTGACTAAGATTGGAATACCGAGTCGCCATTACTAATTTATACGACTTTCTACACTTCAGTTTAAACAGAAATTGTTCGCAAACTCGCTTTTACGAATAAAAAGTATCATCAGTTGTTAAATGTCTCTCATCTTTTTGATTTTGTAGCATAGAATTTCCACTCATATATACTTACTATATATTCTAACAATATATACTTATTATATATTCTTTATTTTGTACTGTAGTTTTACTTTTATATTATGATTTTATTAATATTTGTTTAGATATTTAAAAAAACAAAACATTGCCACAATGATGCTGTTTCTTGCTTCAAGTTGAATGTTGTAGAATTTCGTGACACACAAAATGTACTGGAGATCAAAATCAAGACAACCAAGTAGAACTCGACTAATGAAAGTTAAAATGGATTTGCAAAATTGTAATATTTTATATTAATTTCAGTTCTGCTATTATTGGGTATTTGATGCACCTTCCTTTATGAATTTTAATAAATGTCTTGGGTGGAGATTCACTGGGGGGCTTAACCGGGCTGTAGCAGTGGGAACCTGCTCTCCTGACTGGTTCTATTGTAGCGGCGAGTCATACTAATCCGTGCCAATATATTGGGCGGGCCAGAGCACAACTTATTACTGTATATTCTTACTTAATATTATGTTCTTGACATACACAAATATATATATATATATATATATATATATATATATATATATATATATATATATATATATATATATTAAAAAACCGGAAAACGAAAAAAAAGAAAGGTATAATCTTTTCATCAGCTTACACGATTACATCCGAAAAAAGAGGAATGCTTTCTGATATCAATATAGCCAAAGCAAAATATATTAATACAAAAGTGTGAGGAACACTAAAAAAATTGAAACAAAATAGAACACATTAAATAAAAAATCTACCACTTAAAATTAGAAAATAAATATAATAAAAACACAAAACAAGACGCAAAACAAAATCTATAAAGCGAGTAGCGAATTTATATATTTATGATATCGACACATATAAAGAATAATTTTTATCTTAGGATAATTGTTTTTTATTCAGAAATATCGCATTATATTATACCTAAAAATGTGTCTTGGTTTTTCCCATAAATAGTTTTCTTTTTTATATTATTTTATATTTATATTATTTTATTATTTGTGTTATATATATATATATATATATATATATATATATATATATATATATATATATATATATATATATATTATAAAGTCAAAATAAATAAATACAAAAAAAAAGAAAAGAAAAAAAAAATAAGTATCATTTATAGCGCATAAGCTGCAAGTAAATAGAACTCATAAAATAAGTTCAAAATGAAGATAAAATAAAGGTAAATTACAGACAAATGAAAAAAAAAGGGGGGGGGGGCGAATAATAATAATAACAAACAACCGGGATAAGAAAAAAAAGAATTAATTAAAAAAAAAAAAAAAGAGGAAAAAGTTTTTTTAAAAAACCGGAAAATAAAAGATATAATCTTTTCATCAGCCCACACGATTATATCCGAAAAAGAGTGCTTTCTAATATTGTATCAATATAGCCAAAGCAAAATATATCAATACAATAGTGTGAGGAGCACTCAAAAAAATTTTTTACAAAAATTACGACAAATAAAATAAAACACAATAAGTAAAAATAACACGTAAAAACAGAAAATAAAATAAAAAGGAAGAGCTGAACAAAACAAAATCTATAAAGCGAGTAGCGAAAAATAATGAACTTACATGAACGGGAAATTTTTCAAGAATGATTTAAAGTGTTTACGTAACAAGATTGCCAGATTGCAAAATATGAAAACTGTGAAAACAAAAGCGCAAATTGAGAGTAACTAGAGGAGTTTAAATTGCGTTCTTGCTGCATTACTGAAGTGCGTTAGATTTGTTAGTTACCAAGGATGGGCCAGAAAACTGATGTACGCAAGGTAATATTAAACTGGATAATTTAAAGAATTTGACTATAAATAATTTGACTATAAATAATTTTAGAAAATAAATATTTATTTAAGAAAAAAATATAAAATAGAAAAGAGAAAGAAACATGAAACCCATCCTTGGTAACTAACAAACCTAATTGCACTTCAGTAATGCAGCAAGAACGCAATTTAAACTCCTCTAGTTACTCTCAATTTGCGCTTTTGTTTTCACAGTTTTCATATTTTGCAATCTGGCAATATTGTTACGTAAACACTTTAAATCATTCTTGAAAAATTTCCCGTTCATGTAAGTTCATTATCTTTCGCTACTCGCTTTATAGATTTTGTTTTGTTCTGCTCTTCCTTTTTATTTTATTTTCTGTTTTTACATGTTATTTTTACTTATTGTGTTTTATTTTATTTGTCGTAATTTTTGTAAAAAATATTTTTGAGTGCTCCTCACACTATTGTATTGATATATTTTGCTTTGGCTATATTGATACAATATTAGAAAGCACTCTTTTTCGGATATAATCGTGTGGGCTAATAAAAAGATTATATCTTTTATTTTCCGGTTTTTTAAAAAAACTTTTTCCTCTTTTTTTTTATTTTTTTTTTTAATTTTTTTTTTTTTTTAAATTAATTCTTTTTTTTTTTTAATTAATTCTTTTTTTTTTCTTTCCCCAGTTGTTTGTTATTATTATTATTCGCCCCCCCTTTTTTTTATTTGTCTGTCATTTACCTTTGTTTTATCTTCATTTTGAACTTATATATATATATATATATAGTGTTATAATTCTAATTTACCCTGGACGTCTTTCTAGCTGCCAGGTATTATACAACATGTGATCACCTGCGGGCTGTTGAATATTATACTGATAGTATCAGATCACCGATTCAGCCTAGAAGATCAGGCAGTGTCTGTCAGCATATAGCCGTTGCATGCAGGGATTGGGAGACTTATTCTCAAGGGAGGTGCGCTGATTGTTCTCACGATGGTGATTGCGCTCTCATGGGATACAACAGTGATCTGTACTGGAATCCTGAAGTCAACAAACACGACTATTTTGTGAAGACATCAGAAGAAGAACCATTTTGCTGTAAGTATTTTGATGTTTCATTGAAGCAATAAGGATTGTATATTGCTGTTGAATGACTTTTTACCTATTGTTGAAAGTTAATGAGAAGAAACATCTTTTGTTTCCTTAACAGAAAGCAGCTAACACTACATTCCTATCTTCTTTAGATTAATTTGATTTTTCGAATCACCAGGCATATTTGAATTCTTCGTTATAATTACATGGCTAACGAAAAACGTTTTTCTTTTGTGCCTGCAGTGTTCCAGTACCAGGTGATTGTTGAGACAGAATGTGAGCATGGTTCGTGTTATGATCCATCTGCAGCTGCTGTCAATCCAGGCGTCATGCGATTGGAGCTGAAAACTAGAACAGGAAGAATGGCAAGGCTTGATGACAAGTAATATTTCAATAACTATATGTAGAGCCATGATGGCTCAAGGGATAGAGCGTTCGCATTCCAATGAGGTCAACCGGGTTCGAATCCCAGCTATAGCTGGTCGACACGAGTTCCGCATCCGGCTTGCACTGACCACAGTGCTGACGCGAAATATTCTCAGTGGTAGACGGATCATGGGTTAGAGTCCCTTTGCCGTCAGGCTAACCGTGGGAGGTTATCGTGGTTTTCCTCTTCATGTGACGCAAATGCGGGTTAGTTCCCTCAAAAAAGTCCTCCACGAAGGCAAATTTTTCCCAAATACTTGATCCAGGAATTCCCTTATCTTCCGCATTAGGTTCAAAATTGCAGGGCTATGGAGTTGAACATTAGTAGTTGTAAACCCAAAATTGAGTCGGCTGTTCAACGAATGTTATAAATATGAATATAAATCCCTATCGGTTTGGAATAAATAAAACTTATTTCATTTTCTACATATATGAAATTGTTATTTTGATAAAAGTTGCTCGAACATTCCCGCAAGAAATAGTTTTGATTAAAACAGAGTTTTTTTAAAATTAAAATCCTGAGATATTTATCTATTCTTAAATGTGGAGTAGTTGTACGAGTTAAATGATTTCCGCGATTTTGATGAACTTTCAGCGATTATTTATTTAAAGATAGTTTTGCATAACTGAGACTGAATTCACTAAAACTAACTGAATAAACGAAAACTGATTTATTGAAACTGAGTGTACTCAGTTTTAATCTTCAAAGCATATGAGGGATCATAAGTTTGTTGACATAATTATTAGACTTCCAAAAAAAAAAGACATTAAAGAATATGATCTAAATGGTCAATTCTGGTCATCAAAATAGGAAGTTACACGTACAGGAAATGACCCTACAGTGCTTAAAATATTGCATTGCTCAACAAAGCGATCAATTGCATAATAAAGCTCAAAATATAACTTAATAAGGAAAAATATATGTTCTCTTACATAACACTCCTTTTTTGAAAACCCTCAACTATAAGCTGAGGCTTGGCCGTTTTTCTAATGGAAACACTTTATAGCTGAAATGGCGTAAAACTCGAATTTTGTGTGAATTTTGAGAGCATTCTATACAGATTGTCCAAAATATATGAAAGTGGTTAAGTATTTCGAGGAATACACATGAGATCAAAAATATGAAAATACGCGTGCATAATATTTTTAGGAGAAGCGTTCGAGCAGCGTTCTTCTGAGTTGAATTCAAAATTACATGTCCGCAGAGTTGAACATTGTTAGTCGCAATCCCCAAAATGGGTGGTTAATGAAATAAAAAGAAAAATGCATTCTCTGATATATTCTCGACTCCTTAATCTCATCTCCTGGGGATGGGGTGGGAGACAACTTCAAAACCTTATATGGGAACTAGAGATGAGTTTAGGGTCACTTTTTCAGATTCGAGATCGAAGAATTTTAATCCGAGTCCGAGATACATAGGATTACTCGGCACTTCTAATTGCCCAATCCCCAGATATTTTATTTCATAAGCTGTGTTGAATAGCCAACCTAACTCTGAGTTTACGACTATCAATTATAAACTTTGTAGCCTTGAAATCTGAACCCAACTCAAAAGACAAGGGAACTTCTTTCCCTCTGAGAAATTAGCCTTCACAAAAAACTTTTTGATGAAACTTATCTGCGTTACATGGAGAGGAAAACCACGAGAGCCTTCAACAGTTAGTCTGGTAGAAAGGGGATTCTAACTCATGATCCATCTACCACTGAGAACATTTTATGTCAGCAGTCTGGACGGTGCGAGCTGGGAGCAGAATTCGTATAAACCAGCCACCACAGGGATTCGAATCTGGGTCACCTTATTGAGAGGAAAACGTTCTACCCATAATACGAAAACCTTCCCACGTTTAACGCGACGGAAAGAAAATTCTTCCCCGGTAGATGATTCATCATCTACCGGGGGTATTTTAAGTCACCTCTGTGGTTGGTGTGTACGGGAAAAGATTTTGTACTGACTTGTCATCGCTGAGATTCAAATTTGGTCCAAAAAGCGAGTGCTATCTTCTGAGTCACCGAGGTTCTACTCTCTCTTTTTAAGAATTTTTGATGAGTCATTTTTAATGTATAATTTTTAGTTAATCATTTTAGTTGCCTCCATTCTATCATTTTTATAAAATTGCATTTTTTTTTTCAGAGATGAAAAAGAAATGAAACCTGGTGGTCAGTATGTGTATTTGGCCACAAGCAGATTTCCACTGGGAGGTGTTCAGGCTGCCAAAGTATGGTTCGGATCTGTCTTCAGGAGAACGGAATCTCTTGCTTTACCTAGAACACAATCCACTAGTTTGAATCTCAAAAAAATAGAGATAGTACCCATTGAGATACCCGATAAAGTGTAAGAACATATAAGCAAAGCATATTATATTACTCCTTTCTATATTTATTGTACCATTTTGTAAGATGGAGTCACCACTTTATAAGATGTATGCTGCCCGTGCAAAACCTATGCAAGTGCTAATGCTATAAACGTATTTTAAAGAAAATTGTTTTTTTTAATTTTTTTTTTTTTGCAACAAGTAGCTCATCATGTAAAAATGCCAAATATATAAAAATTGCAATTTTGTATTTTTGTCGCTTACGTTGATTTTTCTATTGCACATTAGTTGCGCAGTATACTTGTCAAATCTTTGTAAATAGAATAAGTGCCCCAAGGTTACGCGATTTTCCAACTCGTTACACTTTTCACCGCTCTCTTACCATGGAAAATTTTATTTCCCTTCCCAATATGTGCAATAAGGAATTGGAATATACGTGGGGGGAAATTAAGATTTGCCGAAGCCATGGTAAAAGAGATGTGAAAAGTGGGACATCGAATACCCTTTAGACGTTTATTTTATTTACAAAGAGTATAAGTTGACGTATGCCAAGATCACGTCTGAATAAGTATGCGCAGTAGTGTACGTTGAAGGATGCTAAAGGTACCACTATATGGGTGTATGCGTTTGATCACTATATGTCGGTTAAATGTTTTCAAATTTTTTTTAATCATTTCTCATGATCTTTGTATAGTCATGTGTAGAGGCGTTTGATAACTATATTCGTTGACTGCTAGAAAAAATGAATTTAATGTATCTGTATTGGTGAAGTCACTCTATTGGTATAAGTTGTTTTCGTTTATGAAAGAATCGCGTTTTTATTTTTGAAACCGTGTTCCTGTTTTCAATACAAAACCAGAAGTTTTTCTTCAACAATATGAAGAATCTTATTTTAATTTGTTCGTCCTATCAGAATTCAAAAAATTGAAAAAGATTAAAAGTAAGTTGTAAGTAATGATGATGAATTAAATTTATTGATTAATAAACACATTTTTTTAAAATGAGATAGTGTTGTATATAATTATTTTGCAAATTTTTGAACTCAAACAATAAAACTTTTCTTTTTTTATTTTAGAAATAACTTATCCTCTCAGCAACAGGAGCCAAAAATCACTGTCCTGTGCGGTTCATCCACTGATAAAACTATTTCTAGAAATAAACAGCTTGAACTGACTGTAAATAACTGTTAAAACATATGTAAATGAATGGGTTATTTGAAATATATACACACACACACATACATACATACATACATACATACATACATATATATATATATATATATATATATATATATATATATATATATATATATATATATATATATATATATATATATATATATATATATATATATATATTACAATATGCGTGTATGTTTATAATGAATTGAAACTCTTTTGAATTTTTTTCTGTAACATATTGCATCGAATTATAGTTCTAGCTTTAATAAGAAGCTACCCATGTATTTTCATGCATTCATTTTCAAAATATATTATTATTTTTCTATGAATAGAAATAACGATGAAATTCCTTTTTGTAATATTATACATTTTTAAAAGAATATTTTTGTGTTTTTTTGTATTCTATCTTTACTCAAAATAAAGCCATATTTTTTACATTGTGTGATATATTTCTTGCTTCAGATAAAATAAAATGAAATTAAGTAGATAATTTTGGGGATAGAGCGTTCGTCTTCCAATGAGGTGAACCGGGGTTCGATCCCGGCGATGGCTGACCGATACGAATTCCGCAACCGGCTTGCACCGAACTCAGTGCTGACGTGAAATATCCTCAGTGGTAGATGGATCATGGGTTTGAGTCCCCTTGCCATCAGGCTAACCGTGGGAGGTTCTGGTGGTCTTCCTCTCCATGTAACGCAAGTGTGGGTTACTTCCATCAAAAAATCCTCCACGAAGGTAAATTTCTCCCAATACTTGACCCAGGAGTTCCCTTGTCTTCTGGATTGGGTTCAAAATTACAAGGCTATGGAGTTGAACATTCGCAGTCATAAATCCAAAAAATTGGGTCGGCTGTTCAACGACGGTTATAAAACTCAAAATAAAGATATATTTTTAGATTTTGTGACTGTGTTTATAATTCTTATAGGAATTAGAGCAGAAATTAATGAAAAAAAGGAACTAAATATCTGTCAGTATATTTGTCATTAGTCAATTAAGAATTCCTACTCTTAGCAAATTTCACTGGCTTTTTACAATGCACTAGGCTATTTTGAAAAGCTTTTAATTTCAATTTTAATTGGATTTAATAATTAATGGGGGTCGGTAGGGCATACATCAATAATGCTAAATTGGACTTTTTTCGATGGGCTTCGATGAACTTTTTCTAAGGAACTACTTGTGATATCGCTTTGAAATATTTTGGGGATATAATATTTTAGTATTAACCGGAATACTTTTTGAGTTATGAAAGATTTTAGATGAAATTTTTAAAAAAAATTAAAAGTTCTCCATTCAGAATTTAGAAAAAAAACTTGTATGCTGACGTAAAATACGTATTAACAGTTATCACAGTGTAAACATGTATATGCAAATATTGTACGAAAGAAAAACTGCAGCAATATATTGTTTAGATAATGAGAAAAGGTATATCGAAAAATCTAAGTTTTAGCATTATTTGTACATTCATGCCTCACCGACTCCCCTTAAACTTATTATAATCAGCCTCTATTTTAGATAAATTAAAATGTGCCGAAGAATTGCTTGATTCGATTGAATTAGCTTAAGCTTAATATAATGAAAATTTGAAGCGGTCATTTACCATAAGCCTTCACTACTATGGGCTTATTGCAATTTTTCTGATATAAATATAGTTAGATGAACAATGAGCCTGAAAGTCTACAATATGACAGACTGATTAGAAAGTTCTAAAGACCTTTATTTTAGCGACTGTTTGCAAAGGAGCCTAAAATATCGATCTTTACATTAATTTTTTCATAAATGATTTTACTGTCAAAAAACTGCTTTAACGGGATACATATTTTAAAAAAAATTTGCTGTAAGTGGATGAAATTCGGACACAGATGTTTTAGATTAATTTATTCAAATAGTCCTTCAAGTTGGAAAGAGTTTAAAATAAATTCTATCATTGCGTTTAAAAATGTACGCAGTTAACAAATTCTGATTTTTACTAGAATTTTTTTTTTTTATAAAAAAAATATTTGCAAAAATGTTTTATGAAAGCAAAATTTTGTTTATCTGTAGGAAAATAAACAGTTTCAATTTCATTGATAGTTTTTGAAAGTCATAAATTAAAATTTTACGAAAAATTAGAAAATTATATGGTGAAAAGAAACAGTATAAAGTTAACCATGTCAGTTCTTTAAAGTTTACAATTTTTTATATTTTTAAAAATATTTTATGAAATTTTCATTGGTTATAGGGGCCGGGATAGCCTGGTTAGTAGGATTTCAGGCTCATGTTCGTGAGAAATGTTCGCATCTCGCCGGCCGAAGAATCCCCGTGTATTAAATGGTGGCTGGTGCACGTTAAATCTGTCGGGGTAACTAAGTCCTCCAAGTTCGCATAACAAATCAATACTTATAGGTGTTACTTTGTTAGCCCGACGACCTGCCCGCGAAGTCGTCAAGCACTTTATGGTAGAACAGTTTAACAAGGACCGATATCGCGCACCCTCGTTCCCTACGCAGGCTGGTCAAAGTGATCACCCACCCGCTTACTGACCGCAGGCAGTGAGTCTAGACTTCGGTGTTCTACTGGGAATCGTGTCTTTACGATTAGTCCACAGCGGGAGTATAATAAAAATGGAATTCATCCAACTCCCAGGAATCCATAGCAGGGATTCGAACCTGGTTCACCTCATGGGAGAGCGAACGCTCTATCCCATGAGCCACCGCGGCAAAAAATATTAATTACGCATTTCAGGCTGATCAAAACAGGTATATGTTTATCAATAATCTTTGCCAGCGGTTCTATTTGTGGTAAGTAATAACAAGTCCACCCAGCTTTAAAATAAGGCATTCGGAAATTTGTAAAGACCCGTCGCCGTGTTAGGCCTCCTTCTCAGCAAAGGAGGTGCAGGTTCGTACCAAGACTCTGGCTTGAGAGACGCAGTGAAAGCAAATCCACTTTTCTGGGGATAATATGTATATATTTCGTGAAATTCAAAAATGTGTTTTAAAATACTTTGTGGATGCAAGGCGCTTAAACGCTTCAGAAAACAGTGCACCCAGAGTGTTTGCTCGATGTAGCTGGTGAAAAGTATGCTTATGTCTCATGCACTTCTTTTATATGAGCCTCATATTTCTGATACTTTTAAAAATGTAATCCTTTTTAATTGACCTTAATCAATTTAATTTTCTTTTACTGAATACTTGGTACAGAAAAAATGCATGTTCCATTTTCTAAATGATGGCTATGAAGATTGATTTTTTAAATATTCGATATGTAAATTCAGTAAAACGTTGCTAAAACTTATTGCATTTTTTGTTCAAAATTGATAAATCGCCAAGTATTAATAACTGTATGAGTTTGATAACCATAACCCGATTTTTATTACTATTTTAATCCCCTCTTAATGCAATTTAAAAGTTAATATTTTGGATATATTAATAATTTCTTCGAACTCATTTTACTTAGTTTTTGAGCTTATAACCACTAATGTTCAACACCGTAGCCTTGTAATTTTGAACTAATCCAGAAGACAAAGAAACTCCTGAATCAGTACCCCCAGAGGTATTGATTTGTTATGGGAACTTTGCGACTCGACAAATTTAACGTGCATCAGTCACCATGTACTACATGGGAGTCTTCAGCCGGCTGGGATCGAACCCACGAACTCTTTGACATGGGCCAAGTGCCCGACCAACCAGGCTGACCTACCGATCTAACTCTTTTTTTTAATATACGTCGTTGAACAGCCGACCCAATTGTTGAGTTTACGACTATTAATGCTCAACTCCGTAGTCTTGTAATTTTGAACCAATCCAGAAGATAAGGAAACTCCTGGATCCGCACGCCCAGAGGTAGGATTTGCTATGGGAACATGGAGGATTTTGTGACTCGACAGATTTAACGTGCATCAGTCACCATTACTTCGGTCGGCGAGAATTGAACCCACGGCCTTTTTGGACATGGGTCCAGTGCCCTACCAACCAGGATATCCCGGCCCCGATCTAACTCTTTGTAAAAATTTTATCAATCTAAATCTTTGTAAAAATTTTATTGAATTCGATAAGTTTAGTTAGGAAACTTTTTTTTGTGAGGATAGCTTATGTTAGTACTATGGTCAGCGTGAACCGAATTCAGATTTCGTATCGACCAGTCACCACTGCAATTCAAATCTGGGTCATCTCATCGGAAGGCGAGAGCTCTTTCCCCTCAGCCACCTGAACTTGACCACATCAATATGTGTGAGTTTTCTTTCTAAAAATATATAAAGGCTATTTCCTCGTTTACGAATGTAATATTAACGGACACATAATTCACACATTAAAAACACATAATTCAGCTAAAAAAGTCTAATTTTTGATTATATTATTTACATAATTTTTATTAGTTAAAAAGTAAAAACTAACTATTACAAACGAAAGTGAATGTGCTTTGTCATTAGCAGAGAGTTTTAAAATTTAAAATTTTTAAAAGTTAATTAAATATAGAGTGATTTTAAATGGAAACGTTATGATTTAGCAAATATTAGTAGAACTACTTTTTTTTATACATTTGAAGCTGCAATTACGACATTCTTAAATATTTTAATTGCTCATTGAATAGTTTAATAGGATTTTAAAAATGTATGTTAAGAGCAGGAAAAAAGGGACACCTTGTATATTCCATTTCTAATCAATAAAAATTAGTTTTGTATATATCATTTTTTCATCCAAACAATAGAAGTAGTAAAGCAATAGATTGAATTAATAAATTACGAATCACGTTCTTGTAATAGTGTGCATTGTTTTAAGGCATTTCAACAATAACTAAAATTCATTTTAACAATAACTAAGATTTTATTTCAACAATAACTAAAATCCATTTTAAAATTCATTTGATGTTCAACTTTTGTGGCTGTTGGTTGTATTTGAATTCTAAAAATTGAAAATTTTGCAGCTTAAATGATGAAGGTGCTGTAGCTGTAGCGAATATGATAGTAGTTAAAGCTGATTAAAAACTGTAAGTAAAAATAATTTTAAATCTAGATGGAAAAAAATCCAGAATTTAAAATCCAGAGATCCAAAGAGAAAAAAAAATTCACCCAATATAGCTTTTAATCTAATAATTCATTTTTCATGCACCAAGTTGTTCACCACTCAATATATTAAATGTCTTTAAGGTTAACATGCGACTATTTGAGAAATATAGACAGTTATCGGTTAGAGAGAACCATGAAAAAACAATTCCAACTTCTTGTCAGGAAGTCGCTAATAACCGATAAATAAATTTGGCGAAAACGCCATATTTCCTGATAATTATTCATATCAAAATCGAGAATATTTTGATCAACATCGATAACTCTGCACATAATGATAATTATTAAATATAATATTGCTTTGAATGTTGATAGAGTTTATTTAACGAAAGTCATGACCAGTATAAAAATAATATACGCTATTTAAAAGGAAAAACGTTGCGGTTTATTGCTAAATATCGATAATTTTGATAATAATAATTATATATATATTTGATTTCTGTACTAAATCTTGGCACTTATCCGATATAGGTAACAATGTTTTTGTGGCGACAATTGGAAAAGCAACCGCCAATATATGGTCCTTATCACTAATGTGTATACATATATTTGATTTCTGTATGAAATCTTGGCACTTATCCATTATAGGCAACAGTGTTCATGTTGGCGACAGTTGAAAACGCAACCGCCAATACACGGTACTTATCACTAATAAGTACTGAAAAATACTAACAGATCTGGTTGCGCGTTATTATTGTAACGACTTCCAAGTAAAGAATCAAAATGATAGTGCATCAAGGTTAAAACAACTGAGTTTAAATTTATATTTCAAATTAATAACCACATTCTTAATCATAATTAAGATTAATCACTACTTGAAAAAAAAAGTTAAATCTAACTTCATTCTATATCTTTAAGTAGCATTTATAAAGTACCTAAGCTTTGCAAAAATTTCACCAATTTCACCAATAAGTGTTTGAAAATTCAAAAACTAAATTTTACCAAATCTCTTAAGTCTACCAATTATCTAGGTAACTACAAAAATTAGAAATCAAAAGCTCAATTTTTTATTATTAATTAAATTTATGAATTTGTGGACAAAATCTTTTTTTATTATCAGTTCCATTGCGTACTCCACTAGATTTACTTATATATTTTATAATGTTCCCATTTCTTTGATGATTTTTCTTACAAGTTGGCGGGGTTTTCAATAAACTTAAGCAAAGATCTTACTTTTTTAGTGCAGAACTTCGTATCTTTATTTTAAAGGTGCTTTTATCGCTGAAATTCATTTAATACATTTTACATTTTCTGATATTTTTATCATGGACATTACTAGTCGAATCCATTAATCTTTTCCAATAAGAACTTTGCAAGCATAATCAATATTTAAATATCGACAATTGCAGTTGGCCAATTTTTTCTAACATGTTAACATTCAGACTCAAAATTTTTAATTTAAGTAAATGATTAATTTTAAAGTTATTCAGTAATTTTAGAGTAATTCCCTTTTTCGTAACATTTGTTCAGAATCGGAACTTTTTAAAAGTTTTGGCAATTGATCAGTTTTTAACAATAAGTGAATAATGTCCCTTTCTTGTTTTCCAAAATTTTTTTTATTCTGATTTAGAGATATTCTCAATACGACTGTTTTGATAATTGATTGACCTAAATAAAGTCTAGTGCTAAAGGGTAAGTCTAGTCGTTTTGAAATAAGAATTAGATAATTTTTATATTATGGAGAATTAGGTAAATGTGTTTTCTTATGTCTTCAATAACTTTTAACTAGTACAATAGAACTCTGGTTTATGTTTAGAAATATGTGGAACATTTTGTATTTCTTTTAAGAATTTGGTTAATAGGAGTGGAATAAATAGGGTTTATTTCTTGCCGTACTCAACAATTGTGGTGACCCCGGATCGTGATAAAAGGCAATAGTAACAGGTTTGTTACTGTAAATACGTTTGTTATGCGATTTATTTCATTGATCAAAATTAAAAGTTAAGTTTGATATCACAGTTAAGGATGGATGTAATATTAAGAAAACGCAGATCAACTAGAGCTTCCTTTACCAAAACGTTTAATACTTTATTCGAAGGATTAAATAAAGAGTTACCAGATGATAAAGTATTACAAATTAAAAGTGCCACGTTAGAGCGACTGTATGGAATATGAAATGAATTTGACTCAAGAGTACTAGAAGAAAGTTTGAAACTGATGAAGAATTTGAAATAGAACATACAAGTACAGAAGAGTATAATGAAAAAATGGATCTCGCTCGTGTAAAAATTGCAGACTGCTTCAATAAGAAAGTTGAACCTTCCTTGGCTTCTCTTAGTTCGTCGCCAAAACTAAGCAGACGAAAATTAAAGTTACCCAAGATTGAATTAAAACAATTCGGAGGTGACATTAAGGATTGGCTTACATTCTGGAATCAGTTTAAGCATATTCACGATGACCTAGAAATGGAAAAGGAAGATAAATTCCATTATTTATATCAAGCTACCGTAGTTGGTTCTAGAGCTAGAGAAATTGTGGAGAGTTTCCCCGCCACTGCTGAGAATTATGATAAAGTTATTGAATGCTTCAAATACAGATTTGGTGGCGAAGAATTATTAATTGAATTTTATGTCAGAGAATTATTGAGTCTAGTTATTAAGAATGCCACAGAACAACCGAGAAAAATAAATGTAAGTCATTTATACGATAAGTTGGAATCCAACCTTCGTTCTTTAGAGTCAATAGGTATGGCCAGTGACAAATACGCAGCAATGTTATTCCTTTTGGTTGAATTGCGCATTCCTGAAAAGGTTTTAAGGGTTTTTGTTAAGGAGTCATTCATCAATAAAGGTTCAAGAAAATGCGTATTGTGAAAAATTGAAGCAACTGCTATCATTTTTGAGAAACGAAGGAGAAGAAGAGCAACGAATTTCGTTAGTGAAAACTGGATTCAAGTTTATCGCTGCTGGTACTAAAAAAGAAAATAAGACTGAAGCTGATCTATTTATACCAACAGCAAATGAGTTATTTTCTGGAAGTAAAAGCTCGAGGACTGTGGTAGATAAAAGGTGAGTATTTTGCGACAAAATCCACGACAGTAAAGATTGTTATACGGCAGCCAAATTGGCTTACCATCAGAAGCAAGAACTAACTAAGAATAAGAAAGCTTGCTTTATATGTCTTAAGTTTCGACATAAAGCAAAATATTGTAAATGAAGTGTTAAATGTCTAATTTGTTCTAAGAGACATTGGTCGATCATGTTTGCAGAATTATCGCCAAACAAGCACGATGTTAAAGATGAGAAAGTAATTGATTCGAGTGAATGCCAAAATTTAATATTTGCGAATTCCTGCTGTTCTGGAGAGATATTTCTTCAAACTTTAATGGTAAATATTGAGAGTAAAGAATTAAAACGCACGATAAGAGCATTAATTGACACTGGCTCTCAACGCTCATATATTCTGAAGAGCACTGTTGAGGAACTGAAATTTCGCCAAATTGATACTCAAACATTGATTCATAGCTTATTTGGAGGGTCAAAATAAAGCAGCGAAATTCATAACCTTTCTTCTATTAAAGGTACCGATTTGAAAAATAGTTATAGTTGTAATATGCAAATTTTGGATCAACATAAAATTTGAAGTTTTGTTCCACGACTTCATGATGGACCTTGGGTACAAGAAATGGTACTGAAGCGCATCTCACTTAGTGATATTGGGAATCATCGACAGCCAATTGAGTTATTAATTGGAGCCGATGAAGCAGGAAAACTTTACACTGGGAAAGTGTGCCATTTGACGTGTGGTTTAACTGCAGTGGAAACTTATTTAGGATGGGCCACTATGGGGAAAGTAATTGCGGCCAATCATTCGAATATTTTGATTTCTCTATTAACTCAGAACACTGTCTTAGAAAACCTTTGGAAACTTGAAGCAATAAGTATAACAGATGCATGTGAAATAAAAGATCAACAAGAAATAGAAGACGCAGTTCATGTGCACTTCGAAAGAACAGTTAAAATGAATTCTGAGGGACGGTATGAAATTTATTTGCCGTGGATCAAAGAAGCGAACATCTTGCCTGATAATAGAAAAGTAGCCGAAAAAAGATTACAATCTACTACAGCAAAACTTAACGAAGCTAATAGATTTTTCGACTACAATGCAGTTTTTGAAAATTGGTGTAAAGAAGATGTTATTGAAGAAGTCCCTGAACAACTTAAAAGCAATAGTGCACATTACCTTCCTCACAGAGCAGTTTTTAAAAACAGCTTGACAATTCCGGTAAGACCCGTTTTTGATGCGTCTGCCAAACAGAAAGGATCTTTTTCATTAAATTATTGCTTAGCCAAGGGGTCAAATTTTCTGGAGCTGATACACGTTATAATTCTAAAATTTAGAGAAAACAACATCGGGGTAATTTCCGATATAAAAGATGCCTTTCTTCAAATTTCAGTAAATGATGAAGATCGTGACTACTTACGTTTATTGTGGTGGAAGGATGATAATCTAACAGAAATAAAACTTTTCAGACATTATCGTGTAGTGTTCGGGGTAAACTGCAGTCCGTTTCTGCTTGGAGCAGTTATCAAATTTCATTTGAGACAGTTTGACTCTGAAATTGCCGAGAAGTTATTATCTTCTTATTATGTGGATAATTGTGTCACTTCAGTGAATACTGAAGAGGAATTGCGGAACTTTATCAATAAATCGACCGAAATGATGGTCAAAGGAAAATTTGACTTAAGATGCTGGGAGCATACGAAAATGCATAATGATGAAGATGAAGATAAAGCTGAAGTAACTAAAGTACTTGGATTACTGTGGGACAAATGAGAAGATTTCTTGTTTTGTGATGTACCAAAAATGAAGAGGAAAGATATCACACGGCGTACAGTGTTATCTATAGCTTAAGGAATATTTGATCCAATTGGATTTAGTTGTCCAGTCACATTGATACCAAAATTGATTCTGCAAAGAAGTTGGCAAGAAAAACTAAGTTGGAATACCGAATTAACAGAAGGTTTGAAAAAGGAATTCTTAGTTTGGCTTGAGGATTTACATTTATAATCATCAGTAAGAATTCCTCGTCAAGCAACAGCAGTTAATAAAATTGCGTGTAGTTTGCATGTTTTTGCTGACGCTTCAAAAAATTCGTACGCAACTGTCATTTTTCTTAGAAGTGAATCGCAAGATGAAATTAAAGTGCAACTTTTACAGGCAAAGTCAAGAGTTTCTCCACTGCGAAAAATTACGATTCGTCACGAAAAGTTTAACTCTGGAACTAAATGAAACATATTATCGGACGAATTCAACAACTGCCTTGTTCTGGATTAAGAAGAATGACCTACCCTGGGGAACATTCGTTTGTAACAGAGTGAAGAAAATACGCGAATGTAGTAATCCCAAGGATTGGAGACATGTTCTAATCCTGCTGACTTGCCATATAGAGGATGCACTGTTTCAAAGCTTCTAGAAACTAAATGGTGTGAGGGACCATTTTGGTTTTCCAAGTCTAAAAAAGAGTGGCCTAATTCTAACCCAATAGAAAATGAAGAGGAAATATACTTAGAGCAGAGAAAAACCGTCGTGGCAACTCTTACCTGCGAGAACACTGAAAATTTATGGATGCTAGCATATTTTTCGAGTTACATAAAAATCTTAAGAATGACGGCATGGATTCTAAGATTCCTTAAAAATGCTCAGAAAACAAGAACCGAACGAGAGATTGGGGAGCTGAAGTTGTACGAATCAAATGAGGCTGAAAAAGTATTAATGAAGCAGATTCAGCAAAAGTCATTTAAAGACGAAGATATCGCAAGGTTAAAATCTTTATGCGTCTTTAAAGACGAAGAAGGTATCTTAAGAGTAAGCACCAAGTTAACTGTAAGAGAAGATTTTGAAAGCTTTATCAGTCCTATACTGCTTCCAAGCACGCATAAACTTGTGGAATTAATTATTTTTTACATGCACAAAAGTATGTGCCATGCTGGGATTCAGATATTGATGTCTAACGATTAAGAGAACGATTTTGGATTATAAGAGCTCGTAAGACGATTCGCAAAGTTTTAGCTCGTTGCGTGAGATGTAAATGACACCAAACTGCGAGGATCGAATGCAATCCAGGAGTGTTACCTGAAAACAGAGTCAAAGATGCATTGGTGTTTGAAATAACAGGAATAGATTTGGCGGGACCTTTGATCCTTAGAGAAAAATGCAAAGTATGGATTTACATGTGCTGTCTACAGAGCCATCCATTTGGAATTAATAACTTCTCAATCAACACAAACCTTTTGCTTGGTCTACGACGATTTATAGCCAGAAGAGGAAGATCAAAAGTTATTTATAGCGATAATGGCACCAATTTTACAGAAGCTAATAACCTATTTAAATCGTTAGATTGGAAAATGATCGAAATTGAAGCATCTGTGAATAGGATTCAATGGAACTTTAAACCTCCTGCCTCCCCATGGTGGGGAAGATTTTGGGAAAGAATGGTGCAAATGGCTAAAAAACTTCTTCGTAGAGTTTTAGGCAAATCAGTTTTAAATTATGAAGAAATGATGAGCGTCTTTTGTGATTGTGAGACATCAATAAATTCTAGACCTCTCACTTATGTCTCGAAACAAGGGAATGAACTCATTCCATTGACGCCAGCTATGTTCTTGAAAGAAATAGATGAAGTCGGAGTGCCAGATTTAGATCAACTTGATCAAGCAAATTTGAATAAAAAACTAAGGTACCAGCAAAATTTGCGCAATGCTTTAAGAGAAAGATTTAGAAGTGGATATCTTGGGCAATTATTACAACGACCATCAAAGAGTAAGCCGGCAGAACCTTTGAAAGTAGGAGATATTGTTTAAATCGAAACTGACGGTGAAAAAAGAACTTAATGGCCAATGTCTAAAATAATTGATGTTTTTCCTGGTAAGGATGGGCAAGTACAAGTGGTTCGCCTTAAAACTTCATCCTGTGAACTGGTCAGGCATGCGCAGAAGATTTCCCCACTTGAAATTTCCACTCACCAGCTGAACCTAATCTAATAAATAATGAAGCATGCAAGAATAAACCAGATAAGAACTTGCAGGTAGTTGGAAAAACAGTAAGAACGAGAAGTGGAAGACTTATTAAAGTGCCAATTAAATTTTTGAACTGAAACTTGAACTTCGGAACAATATTTTTCAACTTTATAATTTTCATTCATTTAATTCATAGAAATATAATTAGTTTTGATTATTTAAGTAAACCACCAATCAAAACGGTTGGAGGATTGTTACGTTTGGAAATAAGAATTAGATAATTTTGTATTATGGAGAATTGGGTAAAAGCATTTTCTTATGTCTTCAATAACTTTTAACTTGTAACCGTGGGAGGTTTTCTTCTTCATATAACTGAACTGGGGGTTAGTTCCATCAAAGAGTCCTCCACGACGGCAAATTTCTCTCAATACTTGATCCAAGAGTTCCCTTGTCTTCTGGATTGGGTTCAAAATTACAAGGCTACGTAGTTGAACATTAGCAGTCGTAAACCCGAAAATTGGGTCGGCTGTTCAACGACGGCTATTAAAAAAAAAGTACATGTCCCCTCTGGCCTAGTTTTCCTTTAGCTTGACCTTGGGCTATTCATTGACCCACTTGTCAAATTTTTTTACTACAGAGGAGTATAGAGGAGAGGAGGAGTTTAAATATACATTTTAGTATAAATATATATTTTAAAAATCACACCTAAAACAAAACAAAAGAATAACTCAAATTAACATTTAGGAGATAAAATAAAGCGATTGTCTTATTTCATATTTTACACAACATTTGCTATGCTAATTTGGCATTTTTGTATAAATTTTTACAGGGATTTTAAAAACATCTGTTTGGGGTGGATTTTGTTAAAAACACTGATAAAGTACTAATTGTGTCTAGTTAAATCTATGTAAATCGTGATTCTTTATGTTTTCTAAAAATTAAATAAATCCACTCTCTAACAATGGCTATTGAGTTGGTTTTAAATTTTAAATTTTTGTGTACATTGTTGCAACAAAGCTAAAAGATACAGTTGAACAATTAGATTCGAAAGTAACAAATATTATTAGTTATAGAAGTACTGATTGTTACAAAATGATTAAAAAAATAAGTTGAAATCATTATTGAGTTTATTTTGCGTTTGAATTTCTTGGGTGAAGGTTGCTTTTTAAAGTTGAATCAAACTTGTTAAAGACTAACTGATGAAATAAATGAGGCTGTTGACTGAAGATAGAAAAGGTGTCTTAAAATTGTAAGTCAAAGTATTTCATTAAATATTTATTTCATAAAATATAAAAGAAAAACTATACAAAGTCAGCTAACGGTATGATATTCAAAAATAAATTATATTTCTTTACCAATGCTTGCAATTAATTTTAGTGTTTCCTAAAATACAATAGAATGCGATAATTATAATTATTATACATTAAACTATAAAAATAAAATAAACGCGCGAAGTAGCAATTATAAAGAAATATAATGATTTTTTTTCCTTTTTCGTTTGACTTGCAAGTATTAAAATTTAATTTGCAAGCATGTTATGGTTTTAGTTAAGAAGTGTTACTATAAATTATAGACAACTATTTCTGCTTAAGGTGATAAAATTCTATTTCTGCAATTATAATCCTACATTTGTTTGGATGAAATTCTCAATTAAAGAACTGGTAAAAAATTAAAGGGGGGCAAAAGCATTGCTTTAAAATGTTTTCATCAAATTCATATTTTAAGGATGACAGTGAACAGTTTTATATGGCAGTTGACAGTTTTATATTTTGAGTGTCAAAATATAAAATTGCCTATCTATTTGGAACAATTATATATGTAGAGATAATTATAATTAGATTTCCTGAATTAGTAAATTAGCATATTTAAGACGTACCGCTTCAAATGTAACATTTGCAATTTAATATGTGATTTCTAAGTCGAAAATTGTCAATGGCCGGAATAAACTTTTTGAGACTAACATAATATGTGAAAGATTGATATAATTGTTGACAATTTAGGCTTCACTCATGTTTCTCAAATGATTATCTTCATTAGTACCAGTCTGCATTAAAGCCAGCAGTTGCAGTAGCTACTGATTTTATGATCTCCTAAGAAACATTATTTTTCAATTGGCATTTAACTATTTTCTAACCTAGATTGAACAATTCCTAGGTTTCAGTTTATTAATTTAGTACCAGTTTGCATTAGTGCCAGCAGTTGCAGTAGATTATTGATTTTATGATCCTTAACATAATTATTTTTTAATTGCCATTTCACTACTTTCTAACCTAGGTGGAATATTTCTTTTGTATTATTGTTTTGTTTTTCAAATTTAAATTTTTTGTTTCTTTTCTCATTTTACCAGTTATTCCACTGCCATTTTTTAAAATCCAATTCACCAGTTTTGTACTTACAACGAAAATCATCTTTATACAGACACACATATACTCTTTTTTCACTTTATTTTGCGTTGATACTTTCCATTAATGCTTACTTTAATTTTGATTTACTTAATCTGTTATCGACCCTAATCAAAACGTGGTAATATTTACATTCGGTTACAACTTCCGAAGCTAAGTAACCATTTGGATTTGTTTCAGATGAAGATTTAATAAAAGCCCATTCTCCAGTTAACATGTTTGAATTTAGATCATCCTTACAAAATGATTCAATACTGGCACAAAATAAATCAATAATATCTCTTATATATTGATATCTGAGGACAGATGTTGGCCGAAATTAGTGAACAACTGTATCTTGTATAAACCACATTCAGTGTTGTTCAAGCAATAAACAAAAATTACATCATCACATTTTTCTTTAAACTGTCTGTTTTTACTTACATTTTTTTTCAAAACTCTTTCTGTTTTGAATCGTCAAAATAGGAATAAATTAGAACAATACAATCTAATAAGATTTTCTTTGGATATTTGTAGCCATCTAAGAAGTATAAATTTTTTCTTCTCAAATGGATAAAAAATTTGCTATTATAAAAAATTGCATACTTGTTTTGTTTAACTTCAGGAACTTTAGAATAGAATAAGTTGAAAGGCGGCAAATATTTTGAAGGCTTTCGGAAATCTTAAATATTTGATATCAGTGTAATTTTAGAGTTTTAATTCAAAAGTAGTGTCAAAATTTATATATTTTTTATTCGGAAAAATATTTAGCAGGTAAAAACTACAAGGAGAAAAATATTCTGGTAAATTTACCGTAGCCTATGGTAATTCCTTATCTATTTAAAAAAATCATAATGTTGATAATAAAAACCAAATATGCGTTTTTAAACCATTCACTTGATAATTTGTTAGCAACGGTTAACTGGAAATTCTGGTTTTCAAAATTTAAGTTCTCATTACTACACATTTTTAATACCTACAGAATTGAAGAATAAATGTAACTAAATAAAGGATATTTATGGCATGCTGCAAGAAATTAATATTTAGGAGGTAAAAAGAAGGATTACCTTGTTTCAAATCTTTCAGATCATTCACTATTTTTATCACAACTATTTCTCCTTAAGATGAAATCGTTGTTTAATAAAGTGTTAGCTGTATTTTAATTCTGCGCTTATAGTACTACTACCTGACTTTTTTCTCCAGACTTTGAAAATTTTTTTACATAGTATAAAGAACTGGTAAAATTTAAAAAGAGGCAAAAATATTGCTCTAAATTTTTTTATCAAATTAAAATGAAATATTAAAATTATGTATTATTTATTTAAAATTATTCTTGCAATAGATTATTTTTGAGAAAAATATATTACAGTTGCAAGCAAACATTTCTCAAATCATACAATTAGTTATCCAGCTGAATCGAAATATTCAAAAAAAGGAATGTGCCTAAAACCTAGATCACTTTTACTAACTTTATACTAATAGTCATATTTTAAGGACCCATATTAAGTAAACCCATATTTTGAGTGTCAAAAAATAAATAGCACGTCTATTTAAAGCAATTACATATTTAGAAAATTATAATTATACTTTCTGAATCAGAAAATTAGAATATTTAAGATGCACCGTTTCAAATTTAGCATTTTCAATTTAATACGTGATTACTACATTGCAAAGTCAAAAATAGTGATGAGATGAGACAATGGCTATAATCAATTTTTTGAGACAAGCATAATATGTAGAAAATTGATAAAATTGCCGACAATTCAAGTTAACTAATGTTTGTCAAAGAATTATTTTCCTAAGTACCAGCAGCAACTGATTTGATGATCCCTTACCATACATTATATTTCAAATGCGGTTTTACTATTTTCTAACCTTGGTTGAACAATTATTTTGTTTCGATTTTTTGTTTTTAAAACACAATTTTTTATTTTATTTTCACAATTTACCAATTATTTAAAAGCAACTTTTTTAAAATCTCATTCACCAGTTTTGTACACCGAGAAATCATCTTTCTAAAGTATGCACCATATACATTTTTACCACATTATTTTGTGTTGGTACTTTAAATTAATGTTTCCATTAATGCTTACATTTACTTTGATTTACTTAATATGTAATCGACTTAATCAAAACGTGCTCATATTTATATTCGGCTTTAACTTCCGAATCTATGTCATCATTTGGATTTGGTTCAGATGGCGATTTAATAGAAAACCCATTCACCAGTTAACATGTCTTAGATTGTCCTTACAAAATGAATCAATGATATCTCTTAGAACTAAAATCATGGAACAATTGTATTAGGTAACATAAAAACCAAAGTCTGTGTTGTTCAAGTAATAAACAAAAATATCGCCTCATCACATTTTTCATTATACTGTCTCATTTCACTAACACTCATTTTTTAAAAAAATTTTCAGTCTCCAGTCGACAAAATAGGAATAAAATTACAGAATCCGGACTAATTAGATTTTCTATGGGTTTTTGCAGCCATCAATAAAATGTAAAATGTTTCATTTTGTTCAGATGGAAAATATAAAGTAATTGTTTTTGATAAACTTGGAAAAATTAAGATTAAAATCAAATGGTATAAAATTGTTTGTCTCACGGATTAACTTTGGTCTGCTACCATCTGATACAAACTTCCCTGTGTTATGAAAAAATGGCTTTATAGCATATGCAAAACCTTAAAATTATGCTTCAGAATTTGCCGAAAAATGAGATGTACAAGATGCTCTATAAAATACCGCCAATGTCCAATTAAATAATTACGCATGCAATAAAAGCACGTTTGATTACGGAAGGAAACTGAGGCAAGTTGAAAAGCAAATATTATAAAGATTTTCGGAAATCTAAAATGTTTGATAACAGTATAATTTTAGAGATTAAAAAATTGAAAACCAGTGTCAAAATGAATTATTCTTATTCGAAAATATATTCAGTGGGAGGAAATTAGTCAAAGAAAAAAAATTCTAGTAAAATTAGCATAGTCTATGGCAAACACTTATCAGCTTAAAAAATAATAATGGTAATAAACACCAAATAGGCACTATTGCAATAGTTACTTGACTGTAAGTTTTTTTTAAAGGTAGGTAGAAAGTGTTAAAAACAAACTGAAGAAATTAAAGAAGATGTTGAAAAAAATTAAGAAACAAATAATGATAAAAAATGGTAAGTCAAAATACTTCTAACTTTGGAACAAAACTTTTCTTACGTAAGAAATTTTTTATTTATATTATTCTAAATATAAACTTTATATATGAAATTTGCAGTCAATCTAAGTTATTTCACTTAACCTTGACAATGTGTTACACAAGTAAAAAAATTTTACTCTCTGGAAAGGATTGGAAAGAAAAAAATTCTCCAATTTCAAAAGATTGTCATTTAGGATTTCAATCTTCGGAGGGAATGAGAAGACAAAAGAATTGAAAAGGGCAGTAGAATAAGAAGTAAACCGAAATGAAAGGAGCCCAAAGGAAGAGGGTTTACAGATTGTGGCAATGTTATTTCTAGGTAATATAAGATTTATTTATATTACTTGTAATCAATCTAAGTTATATTCTTTAACTTTGATGGCGTGTAATGCGAAGTGTTTTATTTCTCTCTCGTAGGGATTGGAAAAAAAATCAGTCTTCAATGGCAAAAAGTAGTCTATTAGGATTTCAATCTTCAGAGAGAATGAGAAGATAGAAGAATTGAAAGAGGCAAAATGTAGCCTATTAGGATTTCAATCTTCAGAGGGAATGAGAAGATAGAAGAATTGAAGGAGGCAAAAGGTTGTCTATTAGGATTTCAATCTTCAGAGGGAATGAGAAGATAGAAGAATTGAAAGGGGCAGTAGAAAAAGAAGTAAACCGAAATTAAAGGAAAGGAAACGAAAAGATTTTACAGATTGTGGCAATGTTCTTTCTAGGCTATATAAGATTTACTTACATTACTTGCATTCAATCTAAGCTGTAATCTTTAACTTTGATCGTGTGTAATGTGCAGCATTATTATGTCTCTCTCGTAGGCATTGGAAAAGAAATTAGTCTTAAAGAGTTTCAAACTTCAGAGTGAATGAGAAGATAGAAGAATTGAAAGAGGCAGTAGAAAAAGAAGTAAACCAAAATTAAAGAAAGGGAAACGTAGATATTTTACAGATTGTGGCAATTTTTTTCCTAGGTAATATAAGATTTGCTTATATTACTCGCATTCAATCTTAAGTTATATTCTTCAACTTTGATGGTGTGTAATGCGCAGCATTTTTATTTCTCTCTCGTAGGGATTGGAAAGGAGCTCAGTCTTCAATGCATGCCAAAAGGATTGTATCTTGGAATTTCAATCTTCAGAGTGAATGAGAAGATAGAAGAATCTAAAAGGGTAGTAGAATTAGAAGTAAACCAAAAGGAAAGGAACGCAAACGAAGAGATTATACTGATTGTGGCAATTTTTTTTTTAGGTAATATAAGATTTGCTTATATTACTTGCATTCAATCTAAGTTATATTCTTTAACTTTGATGGTGTGTAATACGCAACATTTTTATTTCTCTCTCGTAGGGAATGGAAAGGAAGTCAGTCTTCAATGGCAAAAGGATTGTATTTTGGGATGTCAATCTTAGAGTGAATGAGAAGATAGAAGAGTTTAAAAGGGTAGTAGAATAAGAAGTAAAACAAAAGGAAAGGAACGCAAACGATGATATTTTACAGATCGTGGCCATTTTTTTCTAGGTAATATAAGAATTGCTAATATTACTTGTAATCAATCTAAGTTATATTCTTTAACTTTGATGGTGTGTAATGGGCGGCATTTTTATTTCTCTCTCGTAGGGAATGGAAAGGAAGTCAGTCTTCAATGGCAAAAGGATTGTATTTTGGGATTTTTATCTTCAGAGTGAATGAGAAGACAGAAGAATTTAAAATTGTAGTAGAATAAGAAGTAAACCAAAAGGAAAGGAACGCAAACAAAGAGATTTTACAGATTGTGGCAATTGTTTTTCTAGGTAACATAAGATTTTCTTATATTACTTGCATTCAATCTTAAGTTATATTCTTCATTTTTGATCGTGTGTAATGCGCAGCATTTTTATTTCTCTCTCGTAGGGATTGGAAAGGAGCTCAGTCTTCAATGCATGCCAAAAGGATTGTATTTTGGAATTTCAATCTTCAGAGAGAATGAGAAGATAGAAGAATTTAAAAGGGTAGTAGAATAAGAAGTAAACCAAAAGCAAAGGAACGCAAACGAAGAGATTATACTGATTAGGGCAATTTTTTTTAGGTAATATAAGGTTTGCTTATATTACTTGCATTCAATCTAAGTTATATTCTTTAACTTTAATGGTGTGTAATGGGCAGCATTTTTATTTCTCTCTCGTAGGGAATGGAAAGGAAGTCAGTCTTCAATGGCAAAAGAATTGTATTTTGGGATTTCAATCTTAGAGTGAATGAGAAGATAATAGAGTTTAAAAGGGTAGTAGAATAAGAAGTAAACCAAAAGGAAAGGAACGCAAACGAAGAGATTTTACAGATTGTGGCAATTTTTTTTCTAGGTAATATAAGATTTGCTTCTATTACTTGTAATCAATCTAAGTTATATTCTTTAACTTTGATGGTGTGTAATGGGCGGCATTTTTATTTCTCTCTCGTAGGGAATGGAAAGGAAGTCAGTCTTCAATGGCAAAAGGATTGTATTTTGGGATTTCAATCTTGGAGTGAATGAGAAGATAGAAGAGTTTAAAAGGGTAGTAGAATAAGAAGTAAAACAAAAGGAAAGGAACGAAAACGATGATATTTTACAGATCGTGGCAATTTGTTTTCTAGGTAACATGAGATTTGCTTATATTACTTGCATTCAATCTTAAGTTATATTCTTCATTTTTGATGGTGTGTAATGCGCAGCATTTTTATTTCTCTCTCGTAGGGGTTGGAAAGGAGCTCAGTCTTCAATGCATACCAAAAGGATTGTATTTTGGGATTTCAATCTTCAGAGTGAATGAGAAGATAGAAGAATTTAAAAGGGTAGTAGAATTAGAAGTAAACCAAAAGGAAAGGAACGCAAACGAAGAGATTATACTGATTGTGGCAATTTTTTTCTAGGTAATATAAGATTTGCTTATATTACTTGCATTCAATCTAAGTTATATTCTTTAACTTTGATGGTGTGTAATACGCAACATTTTTATTTCTCTCTCGTAGAAATGGAAAGGAAGTCAGTCTTCAATGGCAAAAGGATTGTATTTTGGGATTTCAATCTTAGAGAGAATGAGAAGATAGAAGAGTTTAAAAGGGTAGTAGAATAAGAAGTAAAACAAAAGGAAAGGAACGCAAACGATAACATTTTACAGATCGTGGCAATTTTTTTTTAGGTAATATAAGATTTGCTAATATTACTTGTAATCAATCTAAGTTATATTCTTTAACTTTGATGGTGTGTAATGGGCGGCATTTTTATTTCTCTCTCGTAGGGAATGGAAAGGAAGTCAGTCTTCAATGGCAAAAGGATTGTATTTTGGAATTTCAATCTTCAGAGTGAATGAGAAGATAGAAGAATTTAAAAGGGTAGTAGAATAAGAAGTAAAACAAAAGGGAAGGAACGCAAACGAAGATATTGTAAAGATTGTGGCAATTTTTTTCCTAGGTAACATAAGATTTTCTTATATTACTTGCATTCAATCTTAAGTTATATTCTTCATTTTTGATGGTTTGTAATGCGCAGCATTTTTATTTCTCTCTCGTAGGGATTGGAAAGGAGCTCAGTCTTCAATGCATGCCAAAAGGATTGTATTTTGGAATTTCAATCTTCAGAGTTAATGAGAAGATAGAAGAATCTAAAAGGATAGTAGAATTAGAAGTAAACCAAAAGGAAAGGAACGCAAACGAAGAGATTATACTGATTGTGGCAATTTTTTTTTAAGGTAATATAAGATTTGCTTATAATACTTGCATTCAATCTAAGTTATATTCTTTAACTTTGATGGTGTATAATACGCAACATTTTTATTTCTCTCTCGAAGGGAATGGAAAGGAAGTCAGTCTTGAATGGCAAAACGATTGTATTTTGGGATTTCAATCTTCAGAGTGAATGAGAAGATAGAAGAATTTAAAAGGGTAGTAGAATAAGAAGTAAACAAAAGGAAAGGAACGCAAACGAAGATATTTTACAGATTGTGGCAATTTTTTTCTAGGTATTATAAGATTTGCTTATATTACTTGCATTCAATCTAAGTTATATTCTTTAACTTTGATGATGTGTAATGGGCGGTATTTTTATTTCTCTCTCGTAGGGAATGGAAAGGAAGTCAGTCTTCAATGGCAAAAGGATTGTATTTTGGAATTTCAATCTTCACAGTGAATGAGAAGATAGAAGAATTTAAAAGGGTAGTAGAATAAGAAGTAAAACAAAAGGAAAGGAACGCAAACGAAGATATTGTAAAGATTGTGGCAATTTTTTTCCTAGGTAACATAAGATTTTCTTATATTACTTGCATTCAATCTTAAGTTATATTCTTCATTTTTGATGGTGTGTAATGCGCAGCATTTTTATTTCTCTCTCGTAGGGATTGGAAAGGAGCTCAGTCTTCAATGCATGCCAAAAGGATTGTATTTTGGAATTTCAATCTTCAGAGTGAATGAGAAGATAGAAGAATCTAAAAGGGTAGTAGAATTAGAAGTAAACCAAAAGGAAAGGAACGCAAACGAAGAGATTATACTGATTGTGGCAATTTTTTTTAAGGTAATATAAGATTTGCTTATATTACTTGCATTCAATCTAAGTTATATTCTTTAACTTTGATGGTGTATAATACGCAACATTTTTATTTCTCTCTCGAAGGGAATGGAAAGGAAGTCAGTCTTGAATGGCAAAAGGATTGTATTTTGGGATTTCAATCTTCAGAGTGAATGAGAAGGTAGAAGAATTTAAAAGGGTAGTAGAATACGAAGTAAACAAAAGGAAAGGAACGCAAACGAAGATATTTTACAGATTGCGGCAATTTTTTTTCTAGGTTACATAAGATTTGCTTATATTACTTGCATTCAATCTTAAGTTATATTCTTTATTTTTGATGGTGTGTAATACGCAACATTTTTATTTCTCTCTCGTAGGGAATGGAAAGGAAGTCAGTCTTCAATGGTAAAAGGATTGTATTTTGGGATTTTAATCTTCAGAGTGAATGAGAAGATAGAAGAATTTAAAAAGGTAGTAGAATAAGAAGTAAAACAAAAGAAAAGGAATGCAAACGATGATATTTTACAGATCGTGGCAATTTTTTTTCTAGGTTTAATAAGATTTGCTTATATTACTTGCATTCAATCTTAAGTTATATTCTTCATTTTTAATTATGTGTAATGCGCAGCATTTTTATTTCTCTCTCGTAGGGATTGGAAAGGAGCTCAGTCTTCAATGCATGCCAAAAGGATTGTATTTTGGGATTTCAATCTTCAGAGTGAATGAGAAGATAGAAGAATTTAAAAGGTAGTAGAATTAGAAGTAAACCAAAAGGAAAGGAACGCAAACGAAGAGATTATACTGATTGTGGCAATTTTTTTCTAGGTAATATAAGATTTGCTAATATTACTTGTAATCAATCTAAGTTATATTCTTTAACTTTGATGGTGTGTAATGGGCGGCATTTTTATTTCTCTCTCGTAGGGAATGGAAAGGAAGTCAGTCTTCAATGGCAAAAAGATTGTATTTTGGGATTTCAATCTTAGAGAGAATGAGAAGATAGAAGAGTTTAAAAGGGTAGTAGAATAAGAAGTAAACAAAAGGAAAGGAACGCAAACAATGATATTTTACAGATCGTGGCAATTTTTTTCTAGGTAATATAAGATTTGCTAATATTACTTGTAATCAATCTAAGTTATATTCTTTAACTTTGATGGTGTGTAATGGGCGGCATTTTTATTTCTCTCTCGTAGGGAATGGAAAGGAAGTCAGTCTTCAATGGCAAAAGGATTGTATTTCAGGATTTTAATCTTCAGAGTGAATGAGAAGATAAAAGAATTTAAAATTGCAGGAGAATAAGAAGTAAACCAAAAGGAAAGGAACGCAAACAAAGATATTTTACAGATTGTGGCAATTTTTTTCCTAGGTAATATAAGATTTGCTTATATTACTCGCATTCAATCTTAAGTTATATTCTTCAACTTTGATGGTGTGTAATGCGCAGCATTTTTATTTCTCTCTCGTAGGGATTGGAAAGGAGCTCAGTCTTCAATGCATGCCAAAAGGATTGTATTTTGGAATTTCAATCTTCAGAGTGAATGAGAAGATAGAAGAATCTAAAAGGGTAGTAGAATTAGAAGTAAGCCAAATGGAAAGGAACGCAAACGAAGAGATTATACTGATTATAAGTTATTTCACTTAACCTTGACAATGTGTTACACAAGTAAAAAAATTTTACTCTCTGGAAAGGATTGGAAAGAAAAAAATTCTCCAATTTCAAAAGATTGTCATTTAGGATTTCAATCTTCGGAGGGAATGAGAAGACAAAAGAATTGAAAAGGGCAGTAGAATAAGAAGTAAACCGAAATGAAAGGAGCCCAAAGGAAGAGGGTTTACAGATTGTGGCAATGTTATTTCTAGGTAATATAAGATTTATTTATATTACTTGTAATCAATCTAAGTTATATTCTTTAACTTTGATGGCGTGTAATGCGAAGTGTTTTATTTCTCTCTCGTAGGGATTGGAAAAAAAATCAGTCTTCAATGGCAAAAAGTAGTCTATTAGGATTTCAATCTTCAGAGAGAATGAGAAGATAGAAGAATTGAAAGAGGCAAAATGTAGCCTATTAGGATTTCAATCTTCAGAGGGAATGAGAAGATAGAAGAATTGAAGGAGGCAAAAGGTTGTCTATTAGGATTTCAATCTTCAGAGGGAATGAGAAGATAGAAGAATTGAAAGGGGCAGTAGAAAAAGAAGTAAACCGAAATTAAAGGAAAGGAAACGAAAAGATTTTACAGATTGTGGCAATGTTCTTTCTAGGCTATATAAGATTTACTTACATTACTTGCATTCAATCTAAGCTGTAATCTTTAACTTTGATCGTGTGTAATGTGCAGCATTATTATGTCTCTCTCGTAGGCATTGGAAAAGAAATTAGTCTTAAAGAGTTTCAAACTTCAGAGTGAATGAGAAGATAGAAGAATTGAAAGAGGCAGTAGAAAAAGAAGTAAACCAAAATTAAAGAAAGGGAAACGTAGATATTTTACAGATTGTGGCAATTTTTTTCCTAGGTAATATAAGATTTGCTTATATTACTCGCATTCAATCTTAAGTTATATTCTTCAACTTTGATGGTGTGTAATGCGCAGCATTTTTATTTATCTCTCGTAGGGATTGGAAAGGAGCTCAGTCTTCAATGCATGCCAAAAGGATTGTATCTTGGAATTTCAATCTTCAGAGTGAATGAGAAGATAGAAGAATCTAAAAGGGTAGTAGAATTAGAAGTAAACCAAAAGGAAAGGAACGCAAACGAAGAGATTATACTGATTGTGGCAATTTTTTTTTTAGGTAATATAAGATTTGCTTATATTACTTGCATTCAATCTAAGTTATATTCTTTAACTTTGATGGTGTGTAATACGCAACATTTTTATTTCTCTCTCGTAGGGAATGGAAAGGAAGTCAGTCTTCAATGGCAAAAGGATTGTATTTTGGGATGTCAATCTTAGAGTGAATGAGAAGATAGAAGAGTTTAAAAGGGTAGTAGAATAAGAAGTAAAACAAAAGGAAAGGAACGCAAACGATGATATTTTACAGATCGTGGCCATTTTTTTCTAGGTAATATAAGAATTGCTAATATTACTTGTAATCAATCTAAGTTATATTCTTTAACTTTGATGGTGTGTAATGGGCGGCATTTTTATTTCTCTCTCGTAGGGAATGGAAAGGAAGTCAGTCTTCAATGGCAAAAGGATTGTATTTTGGGATTTTTATCTTCAGAGTGAATGAGAAGACAGAAGAATTTAAAATTGTAGTAGAATAAGAAGTAAACCAAAAGGAAAGGAACGCAAACAAAGAGATTTTACAGATTGTGGCAATTGTTTTTCTAGGTAACATAAGATTTTCTTATATTACTTGCATTCAATCTTAAGTTATATTCTTCATTTTTGATCGTGTGTAATGCGCAGCATTTTTATTTCTCTCTCGTAGGGATTGGAAAGGAGCTCAGTCTTCAATGCATGCCAAAAGGATTGTATTTTGGAATTTCAATCTTCAGAGAGAATGAGAAGATAGAAGAATTTAAAAGGGTAGTAGAATAAGAAGTAAACCAAAAGCAAAGGAACGCAAACGAAGAGATTATACTGATTAGGGCAATTTTTTTTAGGTAATATAAGGTTTGCTTATATTACTTGCATTCAATCTAAGTTATATTCTTTAACTTTAATGGTGTGTAATGGGCAGCATTTTTATTTCTCTCTCGTAGGGAATGGAAAGGAAGTCAGTCTTGAATGGCAAAAGAATTGTATTTTGGGATTTCAATCTTAGAGTGAATGAGAAGATAATAGAGTTTAAAAGGGTAGTAGAATAAGAAGTAAACCAAAAGGAAAGGAACGCAAACGAAGAGATTTTACAGATTGTGGCAATTTTTTTTCTAGGTAATATAAGATTTGCTTCTATTACTTGTAATCAATCTAAGTTATATTCTTTAACTTTGATGGTGTGTAATGGGCGGCATTTTTATTTCTCTCTCGTAGGGAATGGAAAGGAAGTCAGTCTTCAATGGCAAAAGGATTGTATTTTGGGATTTCAATCTTGGAGTGAATGAGAAGATAGAAGAGTTTAAAAGGGTAGTAGAATAAGAAGTAAAACAAAAGGAAAGGAACGCAAACGATGATATTTTACAGATCGTGGCAATTTGTTTTCTAGGTAACATGAGATTTGCTTATATTACTTGCATTCAATCTTAAGTTATATTCTTCATTTTTGATGGTGTGTAATGCGCAGCATTTTTATTTCTCTCTCGTAGGGGTTGGAAAGGAGCTCAGTCTTCAATGCATACCAAAAGGATTGTATTTTGGGATTTCAATCTTCAGAGTGAATGAGAAGATAGAAGAATTTAAAAGGGTAGTAGAATTAGAAGTAAACCAAAAGGAAAGGAACGCAAACGAAGAGATTATACTGATTGTGGCAATTTTTTTCTAGGTAATATAAGATTTGCTTATATTACTTGCATTCAATCTAAGTTATATTCTTTAACTTTGATGGTGTGTAATACGCAACATTTTTATTTCTCTCTCGTAGAAATGGAAAGGAAGTCAGTCTTCAATGGCAAAAGGATTGTATTTTGGGATTTCAATCTTAGAGAGAATGAGAAGATAGAAGAGTTTAAAAGGGTAGTAGAATAAGAAGTAAAACAAAAGGAAAGGAACGCAAACGATAACATTTTACAGATCGTGGCAATTTTTTTTTAGGTAATATAAGATTTGCTAATATTACTTGTAATCAATCTAAGTTATATTCTTTAACTTTGATGGTGTGTAATGGGCGGCATTTTTATTTCTCTCTCGTAGGGAATGGAAAGGAAGTCAGTCTTCAATGGCAAAAGGATTGTATTTTGGAATTTCAATCTTCAGAGTGAATGAGAAGATAGAAGAATTTAAAAGGGTAGTAGAATAAGAAGTAAAACAAAAGGGAAGGAACGCAAACGAAGATATTGTAAAGATTGTGGCAATTTTTTTCCTAGGTAACATAAGATTTTCTTATATTACTTGCATTCAATCTTAAGTTATATTCTTCATTTTTGATGGTTTGTAATGCGCAGCATTTTTATTTCTCTCTCGTAGGGATTGGAAAGGAGCTCAGTCTTCAATGCATGCCAAAAGGATTGTATTTTGGAATTTCAATCTTCAGAGTTAATGAGAAGATAGAAGAATCTAAAAGGATAGTAGAATTAGAAGTAAACCAAAAGGAAAGGAACGCAAACGAAGAGATTATACTGATTGTGGCAATTTTTTTTTAAGGTAATATAAGATTTGCTTATAATACTTGCATTCAATCTAAGTTATATTCTTTAACTTTGATGGTGTATAATACGCAACATTTTTATTTCTCTCTCGAAGGGAATGGAAAGGAAGTCAGTCTTGAATGGCAAAACGATTGTATTTTGGGATTTCAATCTTCAGAGTGAATGAGAAGATAGAAGAATTTAAAAGGGTAGTAGAATAAGAAGTAAACAAAAGGAAAGGAACGCAAACGAAGATATTTTACAGATTGCGGCAATTTTTTTTTTAGGTAACATAAGATTTGCTTATATTACTTGCATTCAATCTTAAGTTATATTCTTTATTTTTGATGGTGTGTAATACGCAACATTTTTATTTCTCTCTCGTAGGGAATGGAAAGGAAGTCAGTCTTCAATGGTAAAAGGTTTGTATTTTGGGATTTTAATCTTCAGAGTGAATGAGAAGATAGAAGAATTTAAAAAGGTAGTAGAATAAGAAGTAAAACAAAAGAAAAGGAATGCAAACGATGATATTTTACAGATCGTGGCAATTTTTTTTCTAGGTAACATAAGATTTGCTTATATTACTTGCATTCAATCTTAAGTTATATTCTTCATTTTTAATTATGTGTAATGCGCAGCATTTTTATTTCTCTCTCGTAGGGATTGGAAAGGAGCTCAGTCTTCAATGCATGCCAAAAGGATTGTATTTTGGGATTTCAATCTTCAGAGTGAATGAGAAGATAGAAGAATTTAAAAGGGTAGTAGAATTAGAAGTAAACCAAAAGGAAAGGAACGCAAACGAAGAGATTATACTGATTGTGGCAATTTTTTTCTAGGTAATATAAGATTTGCTTATATTACTTGCATTCAATCTAAGTTATAATCTTTAACTTTGATGGTGTGTAATGGGCGGCATTTTTATTTCTCTCTCGTAGGGAATGGAAAGGAAGTCAGTCTTCAATGGCAAAAGGATTGTATTTTGGCATTTCAATCTTAGAGTGAATGAGAAGATAGAAGAGTTTAAAAGGGTAGTAGAATAAGAAGTAAAACAAAAGGAAAGGAACGCAAACGATGATATTTTACAGATTGTGGCAATTTTTTTTCTAGGTAATATAAGATTTACTTATATTACTTGTAATCAATCTAAGTTATATGCTTTAACTTTGATGGTGTGTAATGGGCGGCATTTTTATTTCTCTCTCGTAGGGAATGGAAAGGAAGTCAGTCTTCAATGGCAAAAGGATTGTATTTTGGGATTTCAATCTTAGAGTGAATGAGAAGGCAGAAGAATTTAAAATTGTAGTAGAATAAGAAGTAAACCAAAAGGAAAGGAACGCAAACGATGAGATTTTACAGATTGTGGCAATTGTTTTTCTAGGTAACATAAGATTTTCTTATATTACTTGCATTCAATCTTAAGTTATATTCTTCATTTTTGATGGTGTGTAATGCGCAGCATTTTTATTTCTCTCTCGTAGGGATTGGAAAGGAACTCAGTTTTCAATGCATGCCAAAAGGATTGTATTTTGGAATTTCAATCTTCAGAGAGAATGAGAAGATAGAAGAATCTAAAACGAAAGTAGAATTAGAAGTAAACCAAAAGGAAAGGAACGCAAACGAAGAGATTATACTGATTGTGGCAATTTTTTTTTAGGTAATATAAGATTTGCTTATATTACTTGCATTCAATCTAAGTTATATTCTTTAACTTTGATGGTGTGTAATACGCAACATTTTTATTTCTCTCTCGTAGAAATGGAAAGGAAGTCATTCGTCAATGGCAAAAGGATTGTATTTTGGGATTTCAATCTTAGAGTGAATGAGAAGATAGAAGAGTTTAAAAGGGTAGTAGAATAAGAAGTAAAACAAAAGGAAAGGAACGCAAACGATGATATTTTACAGATAGTGGCAAATTTTTTTCTAGGTAAAATAAGATTTGCTTCTATTACTTGTAGTCAATCTAAGTTATATTCTTTAACTTTGATGGTGTGTAATGGGCGGCATTTTTATTTCTCTCTCGTAGGGAATGGAAAGGAAGTCAGTCTTCAATGGCAAAAGTATTGTATTTTGGGATTTTAATCTTCAGAGTGAATGAGAAGATAGAAGAATTTAAAATTGTAGTAGAATAAGAAGTAAACCAAAAGGAAAGGATCGCAAACGAAGAGAATTTACAGATTGTGGCAATTTTTTTTCTAGGTAATATAAGATTTGCTTCTATTACTTGTAATCAATCTAAGTTATATTCTTTAACTTTGATGGTGTGTAATGGGCGGCATTTTTATTTCTCTCTCGTAGGGAATGGAAAGGAAGTCAGTCTTCAATGCATGCCAAAAGGATTGTATTTTGGAATTTCAATCCTCAGAGTGAATGAGAAGATAGAAGAATCTAAAAGGAAAGTAAAATTAGGAGAAAAACCAAAAGGAAAGGAACGCAAACGAAGAGATTATACTGATTGCGGCAATTTGTTTTTTAGGTAATATAAGATTTGCTTCTATTACTTGTAATCAATCTAAGTTATATTCTTTAGCTTTGATGGTGTGTAATGGGCAGCATTTTTATTTCTCTCTCGTAGGGAATGGAAAGGAAGTCAGTCTTTAATGGCAAAAGGATTGTATTTTGGGATTTCAATCTTAGAGTGAATGAGAAGATAGAAGAGTTTAAAAGGGTAGTAGAATAAGAAGTAAAACAAAAGGAAAGGAACGCAAACGATGATATTTTACAGATCGTGGCAATTTTTTTTCTAGGTAATATAAGATTTGCTTATATTATTTGTAATCAATCTAAGTTATATTCTGTAACTTTGATGGTGTGTAATGGGCGGCATTTTTATTTCTCTCTCGTAGGGAATGGAAAGGAAGTCAGTCTTCAATGGCAAAAGGATTTTATTTTGGGATTTTAATCTTTAGAGTGAATGAGAAGATAGAAGAATTTAAAATTGTAGTAGAATAAGAAGTAAACCAAAAGGAAAGGAACGCAAACGAAGAGATTTTACAGATTGTGGCAATTTTTTTCTAGGTAATATAAGATTTGCTTATATTACTTGCATTCAATCTTAAGTTATATTCTTCATTTTTAATTATGTGTAATGCGCAGCATTTTTATTTCTCTCTCGTAGGGATTGGAAAGGAGCTCAGTCTTCAATGCATGCCAAAAGGATTGTATTTTGGGATTTCAATCTTCAGAGTGAATGAGAAGATAGAAGAATTTAAAAGGGTAGTAGAATTAGAAGTAAACCAAAAGGAAAGGAACGCAAACGAAGAGATTATACTGATTGTGGCAATTTTTTTCTAGGTAATATAAGATTTGCTTATATTACTTGCATTCAATCTAAGTTATAATCTTTAACTTTGATGGTGTGTAATGGGCGGCATTTTTATTTCTCTCTCGTAGGGAATGGAAAGGAAGTCAGTCTTCAATGGCAAAAGGATTGTATTTTGGCATTTCAATCTTAGAGTGAATGAGAAGATAGAAGAGTTTAAAAGGGTAGTAGAATAAGAAGTAAAACAAAAGGAAAGGAACGCAAACGATGATATTTTACAGATTGTGGCAATTTTTTTTCTAGGTAATATAAGATTTACTTATATTACTTGTAATCAATCTAAGTTATATGCTTTAACTTTGATGGTGTGTAATGGGCGGCATTTTTATTTCTCTCTCGTAGGGAATGGAAAGGAAGTCAGTCTTCAATGGCAAAAGGATTGTATTTTGGGATTTCAATCTTAGAGTGAATGAGAAGGCAGAAGAATTTAAAATTGTAGTAGAATAAGAAGTAAACCAAAAGGAAAGGAACGCAAACGATGAGATTTTACAGATTGTGGCAATTGTTTTTCTAGGTAACATAAGATTTTCTTATATTACTTGCATTCAATCTTAAGTTATATTCTTCATTTTTGATGGTGTGTAATGCGCAGCATTTTTATTTCTCTCTCGTAGGGATTGGAAAGGAACTCAGTTTTCAATGCATGCCAAAAGGATTGTATTTTGGAATTTCAATCTTCAGAGAGAATGAGAAGATAGAAGAATCTAAAACGAAAGTAGAATTAGAAGTAAACCAAAAGGAAAGGAACGCAAACGAAGAGATTATACTGATTGTGGCAATTTTTTTTTAGGTAATATAAGATTTGCTTATATTACTTGCATTCAATCTAAGTTATATTCTTTAACTTTGATGGTGTGTAATACGCAACATTTTTATTTCTCTCTCGTAGAAATGGAAAGGAAGTCATTCGTCAATGGCAAAAGGATTGTATTTTGGGATTTCAATCTTAGAGTGAATGAGAAGATAGAAGAGTTTAAAAGGGTAGTAGAATAAGAAGTAAAACAAAAGGAAAGGAACGCAAACGATGATATTTTACAGATAGTGGCAAATTTTTTTCTAGGTAAAATAAGATTTGCTTCTATTACTTGTAGTCAATCTAAGTTATATTCTTTAACTTTGATGGTGTATAATGGGCGGCATTTTTATTTCTCTCTCGTAGGGAATGGAAAGGAAAACAGTCTTCAATGGCAAAAGTATTGTATTTTGGGATTTTAATCTTCAGAGTGAATGAGAAGATAGAAGAATTTAAAATTGTAGTAGAATAAGAAGTAAACCAAAAGGAAAGGAACGCAAACGAAGAGAATTTACAGATTGTGGCAATTTTTTTTCTAGGTAATATAAGATTTGCTTCTATTACTTGTAATCAATCTAAGTTATATTCTTTAACTTTGATGGTGTGTAATGGGCGGCATTTTTATTTCTCTCTCGTAGGAAATGGAAAGGAAGTCAGTCTTCAATGCATGCCAAAAGGATTGTATTTTGGAATTTCAATCCTCAGAGTGAATGAGAAGATAGAAGAATCTAAAAGGAAAGTAAAATTAGGAGAAAAACCAAAAGGAAAGGAACGCAAACGAAGAGATTATACTGATTGTGGCAATTTTTTTTTTAGGTAATATAAGATTTGCTTCAATTACTTGTAATCAATCCAAGTTATATTCTTTAGCTTTGATGGTGTGTAATGGGCAGCATTTTTATTTCTCTCTCGTAGGGAATGGAAAGGAAGTCAGTCTTTAATGGCAAAAGGATTGTATTTTGGGATTTCAATCTTAGAGTGAATGAGAAGATAGAAGAGTTTAAAAGGGTAGTAGAATAAGAAGTAAAACAAAAGGAAAGGAACGCAAACGATGATATTTTACAGATCGTGGCAAACTTTTTTCTAGGTAAAATAAGATTTGCTTCTATTACTTGTAGTCAATCTAAGTTATATTCTTTAACTTTGATGGTGTGTAATGGGCGGCATTTTTATTTCTCTCTCGTAGGGAATGGAAAGGAAGTCAGTCTTCAATGGCAAAAGTATTGTATTTTGGGATTTTAATCTTCAGAGTGAATGAGAAGATAGAAGAATTTAAAATTGTAGTAGAATAAGAAGTAAACCAAAAGGAAAGGATCGCAAACGAAGAGAATTTACAGATTGTGGCAATTTTTTTTCTAGGTAATATAAGATTTGCTTCTATTACTTGTAATCAATCTAAGTTATATTCTTTAACTTTGATGGTGTGTAATGGGCGGCATTTTTATTTCTCTCTCGTAGGGAATGGAAAGGAAGTCAGTCTTCAATGCATGCCAAAAGGATTGTATTTTGGAATTTCAATCCTCAGAGTGAATGAGAAGATAGAAGAATCTAAAAGGAAAGTAAAATTAGGAGAAAAACCAAAAGGAAAGGAACGCAAACGAAGAGATTATACTGATTGCGGCAATTTGTTTTTTAGGTAATATAAGATTTGCTTCTATTACTTGTAATCAATCTAAGTTATATTCTTTAGCTTTGATGGTGTGTAATGGGCAGCATTTTTATTTCTCTCTCGTAGGGAATGGAAAGGAAGTCAGTCTTTAATGGCAAAAGGATTGTATTTTGGGATTTCAATCTTAGAGTGAATGAGAAGATAGAAGAGTTTAAAAGGGTAGTAGAATAAGAAGTAAAACAAAAGGAAAGGAACGCAAACGATGATATTTTACAGATCGTGGCAATTTTTTTTCTAGGTAATATAAGATTTGCTTATATTATTTGTAATCAATCTAAGTTATATTCTGTAACTTTGATGGTGTGTAATGGGCGGCATTTTTATTTCTCTCTCGTAGGGAATGGAAAGGAAGTCTGTCTTCAATGGCAAAAGGATTTTATTTTGGGATTTTAATCTTTAGAGTGAATGAGAAGATAGAAGAATTTAAAATTGTAGTAGAATAAGAAGTAAACCAAAAGGAAAGGAACGCAAACGAAGAGATTTTACAGATTGTGGCAATTTTTTTCTGGGTAATATAAGATTTGCTTATATTACTTGTAATCAATCTAAGTTATATTCTTTAACTTTGATGGTGTGTAATGGGCGGCATTTTTATTTCTCTCTCGTAGGGAATGGAAAGGAAGTCAGTCTTCAATGGCAAAATGATTGTATTTTGGGATTTTTAACTTCAGAGTGAATGAAAAGATAGAAGAATTTAAAATTGTAGTAGAATAAGAAGTAAACGAAAAGGAAAGGAACGCAAACGAAGAGACTTTACAGATTGTGGCAATTATTTTTCTAGGTAACATAAAATTTGCTTATATTACTTGCATTCAATCTAAGTTATATTCTTTAACTTTGATGGTGTGTAATGCGCAGCATTTTTATTTCTCTTTCGTAGGGATTGGAAAGGAAGTCAGTCTTCAATAGCAAAAGGATTGTATTTCGGGATTTCAATCTTCAGAGTGAATGAGAAGATAGAAGAATTTAAAAGAGTTGTAGAATAAGAAGTAAACAAAAGGAAAGGAACGCAAACGAAGATATTGTACAGATTGTAGCAATTTTTTTTCTAGCTTACATAAGATTTGCTTATATTACTTGCATTCAATCTTAAGTTATATTCTTTATTTTTGATGGTGTGTAATACGCAACATTTTTATTTCTCTCTCGTAGGGATTGGAAAGGAGCTCAGTCTTGAATGGCAAAAGGATTGTATTTTGGCATTTCAATCTTAGAGTGAATGAGAAGATTGAAGAGTTTAAAAGGGTAGTAGAATAAGAAGTAAAACAAAAGGAAAGGAACGCAAACGATGATATTTTACAGATTGTGGCAATTTTTTTTCTAGGTAATATAAGATTTACTTATATTACTTGTAATCAATCTAAGTTATATGCTTTAACTTTGATGGTGTGTAATGGGCGGCATTTTTATTTATCTCTCGTAGGGAATGGAAAGGAAGTCAGTCTTCAATGGCAAAAGGATTGTATTTTGGGATTTCAATCTTAGAGTGAATGAGAAGACAGAAGAATTTAAAATTGTAGTAGAATAAGAAGTAAACCAAAGGGAAAGGAACGCAAACGATGAGATTTTACAGATTGTGGCAATTGTTTTTCTAGGTAACATAAGATTTTCTTATATTACTTGCATTCAATCTTAAGTTATGTTCTTCATTTTTGATGGTGTGTAATGCGCAGCATTTTTATTTCTCTCTCGTAGGGATTGGAAAGGAGCTCAGTCTTCAATGCATGCCAAAAGGATTGTTCTTTGGAATTTCAATCTTCAGAGAGAATGAGAAGATAGAAGAATCTAAAAGGAAAGTAGAATTAGAAGTAAACCAAAAGGAAAGGAACGCAAACGAAGAGATTATACTGATTGTGGCAATTTTTTTTAGGTAATATAAGATTTGCTTATATTACTTGCATTCAATCTTAAGTTATATTCTTTATTTTTGATGGTGTGTAATACGCAACATTTTTATTTCTCTCTCGTAGGGATTGGAAAGGAGCTCAGTCTTGAATGGCAAAAGGATTGTATTTTGGCATTTCAATCTTAGAGTGAATGAGAAGATTGAAGAGTTTAAAAGGGTAGTAGAATAAGAAGTAAAACAAAAGGAAAGGAACGCAAACGATGATATTTTACAGATTGTGGCAATTTTTTTTCTAGGTAATATAAGATTTACTTATATTACTTGTAATCAATCTAAGTTATATGCTTTAACTTTGATGGTGTGTAATGGGCGGCATTTTTATTTATCTCTCGTAGGGAATGGAAAGGAAGTCAGTCTTCAATGGCAAAAGGATTGTATTTTGGGATTTCAATCTTAGAGTGAATGAGAAGACAGAAGAATTTAAAATTGTAGTAGAATAAGAAGTAAACCAAAGGGAAAGGAACGCAAACGATGAGATTTTACTGATTGTGGCAATTGTTTTTCTAGGTAACATAAGATTTTCTTATATTACTTGCATTCAATCTTAAGTTATGTTCTTCATTTTTGATGGTGTGTAATGCGCAGCATTTTTATTTCTCTCTCGTAGGGATTGGAAAGGAGCTCAGTCTTCAATGCATGCCAAAAGGATTGTTCTTTGGAATTTCAATCTTCAGAGAGAATGAGAATATAGAAGAATCTAAAAGGAAAGTAGAATTAGAAGTAAACCAAAAGGAAAGGAACGCAAACTAAGAGATTATACTGATTGTGGCAATTTTTTTCTTGGTAATATAAGATTTGCTTATATTACTTGCATTCAATCTAAGTTATATTCTTTAACTTTGATGGTGTGTAATGGGCGGCATATTTATTTCTCTCTCGTAGGGAATGGAAAGGAAGTCAGTCTTCAATGGCAAAAGGATTGTATTTTGGCATTTCAATCTTAGAGTGAATGAGAAGATAGAAGAGTTTAAAAGGGTAGTAGAATAAGAAGTAAAACAAAAGGAAAGGAACGCAAACGATGATATTTTACAGATTGTGGCAATTTTTTTTTCTAGGTAATATAAGATTTACTTATATTACTTGTAATCAATCTAAGTTATATGCTTTAACTTTGATGGTGTGTAATGGGCGGCATTTTTATTTCTCTCTCGTAGGGAATGAAAAGGAAGTCAGTCTTCAATGGCAAAAGGATTGTATTTGGGGATTTCAATCTTAGAGTGAATGAGAAGGCAGAAGAATTTAAAATTGTAGTAGAATAAGAAGTAAACCAAAAGGAAAGGAACGCAAACGATGAGATTTTACAGATTGTGGCAATTGTTTTTCTAGGTAACATAAGATTTTCTTATATTACTTGCATTCAATCTTAAGTTATATTCTTCATTTTTGATGGTGTGTAATGCGCAGCATTTTTATTTCTCTCTCGTAGGGATTGGAAAGGAGCTCAGTCTTGAATGCATGCCAAAAGGATTGTATTTTGGAATTTCAATCTTCAGAGAGAATGAGAAGATAGAAGAATCTAAAAGGAAAGTAGAATTAGAAGTAAACCAAAAGGAAAGGAACGCAAACGAAGAGATTATACTGATTGTGGCAATTTTTTTTAGGTAATATAAGATTTGCTTATATTACTTGCATTCAATCTTAAGTTATATTCTTTATTTTTGATGGTGTGTAATACGCAACATTTTTATTTCTCTCTCGTAGGGATTGGAAAGGAGCTCAGTCTTGAATGGCAAAAGGATTGTATTTTGGCATTTCAATCTTAGAGTGAATGAGAAGATTGAAGAGTTTAAAAGGGTAGTAGAATAAGAAGTAAAACAAAAGGAAAGGAACGCAAACGATGATATTTTACAGATTGTGGCAATTTTTTTTCTAGGTAATATAAGATTTACTTATATTACTTGTAATCAATCTAAGTTATATGCTTTAACTTTGATGGTGTGTAATGGGCGGCATTTTTATTTATCTCTCGTAGGGAATGGAAAGGAAGTCAGTCTTCAATGGCAAAAGGATTGTATTTTGGGATTTCAATCTTAGAGTGAATGAGAAGACAGAAGAATTTAAAATTGTAGTAGAATAAGAAGTAAACCAAAGGGAAAGGAACGCAAACGATGAGATTTTACAGATTGTGGCAATTGTTTTTCTAGGTAACATAAGATTTTCTTATATTACTTGCATTCAATCTTAAGTTATGTTCTTCATTTTTGATGGTGTGTAATGCGCAGCATTTTTATTTCTCTCTCGTAGGGATTGGAAAGGAGCTCAGTCTTCAATGCATGCCAAAAGGATTGTTCTTTGGAATTTCAATCTTCAGAGAGAATGAGAAGATAGAAGAATCTAAAAGGAAAGTAGAATTAGAAGTAAACCAAAAGGAAAGGAACGCAAACTAAGAGATTATACTGATTGTGGCAATTTTTTTCTTGGTAATATAAGATTTGCTTATATTACTTGCATTCAATCTAAGTTATATTCTTTAACTTTGATGGTGTGTAATGGGCGGCATATTTATTTCTCTCTCGTAGGGAATGGAAAGGAAGTCAGTCTTCAATGGCAAAAAGATTGTATTTTGGCATTTCAATCTTAGAGTGAATGAGAAGATAGAAGAGTTTAAAAGGGTAGTAGAATAAGAAGTAAAACAAAAGGAAAGGAACGCAAACGATGATATTTTACAGATCGTGGCAAATTTTTTTTCTAGGTAAAATAAGATTTGCTTCTATTACTTGTAGTCAATCTAAGTTATATTTTTTAACTTTGATGGTGTGTAATGGGCGGCATTTTTATTTCTCTCTCGTAGGGAATGGAAAGGAAGTCAGTCTTCAATGGCAAAAGTATTGTATTTTGGGATTTTAATCTTCAGAGTGAATGAGAAGATAGAAGAATTTAAAATTGTAGTAGAATAAGAAGTAAACCAAAAGGAAAGGAACGCAAACGAAGAGAATTTACAGATTGTGGCAATTTTTTTTTCTTTGTAATATAAGATTTGCTTCTATTACTTGTAATCAATCTAAGTTATATTCTTTAACTTTGATGGTGTGTAATGGGCGGCATTTTTATTTCTCTCTCGTAGGGAATGGAAAGGAAGTCAGTCTTTAATGGCAAAAGGATTGTATTTTGGGATTTCAATCTTAGAGTGAATGAGAAGATAGAAGAGTTTAAAAGGGTAGTAGAATAAGAAGTAAAACAAAAGGAAAGGAACGCAAACGATGATATTTTACAAATCGTGGCAATTTTTTTTCTAGGTAATATAAGATTTGCTTATATTATTTGTAATCAATCTAAGTTATATTCTTTAACTTTGATGGTGTGTAATGGGCGGCATTTTTATTTCTCTCTCGTAGGGAATGGAAAGGAAGTCAGTCTTCAATGCATGCCAAAAGGATTGTATTTTGGAATTTCAATCCTCAGAGTGAATGAGAAGATAGAAGAATCTAAAAGGGTAGTAGAATTAGAAGTAAACCAAAAGGAAAGGAACGCAAACGAAGAGATTATACTGATTGTGGCAATTTTTTTTTTAAGGTAATATAAGATTTGCTTATATTACTTGCATTCAATCTAAGTTATATTCTTTAACTTTGATGGTGTATAATACGCAACATTTTTATTTCTCTCTCGAAGGGAATGGAAAGGAAGTCAGTCTTGAATGGCAAAAGGATTGTATTTTGGGATTTCAATCTTCAGAGTGAATGAGAAGATAGAAGAATTTAAAAGGGTAGTAGAATAAAAAGTAAACAAAAGGAAAGGAACGCAAACGAAGATATTTTACAGATTGCGGCAATTTTTTTTCTAGGTAACTTAAGATTTGCTTATATTACTTGCATTCAATCTTAAGTTATATTCTTTATTTTTGATGGTGTGTAATACGCAACATTTTTATTTCTCTCTCGTCGGGAATGGAAAGGAAGTCAGTCTTCAATGGTAAAAGGATTGTATTTTGGGATATTAATCTTCAGAGTGAATGAGAAGATAGAAGAATTTAAAATTGTAGTAGAATAAGAAGTAAACCAAAAGGAAAGGATCGCAACCGATGAGATTTTACAGATAGCGGCAACTGTTTTTCTAGGTAACATAAGATTTTCTTATATTACTTGCATTCAATCTTAAGTTATATTCTTCATTTTTGATGGTGTGTAATGCGCAGCATTTTTATTTCTCTCTCGTAGGGATTGGAAAGGAGCTCAGTCTTCAATGCATGCCAAAAGGATTGTATTTTGGAATTTCAATCTTCAGAGAGAATGAGAAGATAGAAGAATCTAAAAGGAAAGTAGAATTAGAAGTAAACCAAAAGGAAAGGAACGCAAACGAAGAGATTATACTGATTGTGGCAATTTTTTTCTAGGTAATATAAGATTTGCTTATATTACTTGCATTCAATCTAAGTTATATTCTTTAACTTTGATGGTGTGTAATGGGCGGCATATTTATTTCTCTCTCGTAGGGAATGGAAAGGAAGTCAGTCTTCAATGGCAAAAGGATTGTATTTTGGCATTTCAATCTTAGAGTGAATGAGAAGATAGAAGAGTTTAAAAGGGTAGTAGAATAAGAAGTAAAACAAAAGGAAAGGAACGCAATCGATGATATTTTACAGATTGTGGCAATTTTTTTTTCTAGGTAATATAAGATTTACTTATATTACTTGTAATCAATCTAAGTTATATGCTTTCACTTTGATGGTGTGTAATGGGCGGCATTTTTATTTCTCTCTCGTAGGGAATGGAAAGGAAGTCAGTCTTCAATGGCAAAAGGATTGTATTTTGGGATTTCAATCTTAGAGTGAATGAGAAGACAGAAGAATTTAAAATTGTAGTAGAATAAGAAGTAAACCAAAAGGAAAGGAACGCAAACGATGAGATTTTACAGATTGTGGCAATTGTTTTTCTAGGTAACATAAGATTTTCTTATATTACTTGCATTCAATCTTAAGTTATATTCTTCATTTTTGATGGTGTGTAATGCGCAGCATTTTTATTTCTCTCTCGTAGGGATTGGAAAGGAGCTCAGTCTTCAATGCATGCCAAAAGGATTGTATTTTGGAATTTCAATCTTCAGAGAGAATGAGAAGATAGAAGAATCTAAAAGGAAAGTAGAATTAGAAGTAAACCAAAAGGAAAGGAACGCAAACGAAGAGATTAAACTGATTGTGGATTTTTTAGGAAATATAAGATTTGCTTATATTACTTGCATTCAATCTAAGTTATATTCTTTAACTTTGATGGTGTGTAATACGCAACATTTTTATTTCTCTCTCGTAGAAATGGAAAGGAAGTCAGTCGTCAATGGCAAAAGGATTGTATTTTGGGATTTCAATCTTAGAGTGAATGAGAAGATAGAAGAGTTTAAAAGGGTAGTAGAATAAGAAGTAAAACAAAAGGAAAGGAACGCAAACGATGATATTTTACAGATCGTGGAAAAATTTTTTCTAGGTAAAATAAGATTTGCTTCTATTACTTGTAGTCAATCTAAGTTATATTCTTTAACTTTGATGGTGTGTAATGGGCGGCATTTTTATTTCTCTCTCGTAGGGAATGGCAAGGAAGTCAGTCTTCAATGGCAAAAGTATTGTATTTTGGGATTTTAATCTTAGAGTGAATGAGAAGATAGAAGAGTTTAAAAGGGTAGTAGAATAATAAGTAAAACAAAAGGAAAGGAACGCAAACGATGATATTTTACAAATCGTGGCAATTTTTTTTCTAGGTAATATAAGATTTGCTTATATTATTTGTAATCAATCTAAGTTATATTCTTTAACTTTGATGGTGTGTAATGGGCGGCATTTTTATTTCTCTCTCGTAGGGAATGGAAAGGAAGTCAGTCTTCAATGCAAGCCAAAAGGATTGTATTTTGGAATTTCAATCCTCAGAGTGAATGAGAAGATAGAAGAATCTAAAAGGAAAGTAAAATTAGAAGAAAAACCAAAAGGAAAGGAACGCAATCGATGATATTTTACAGATTGTGGCAATTTTTTTTTCTAGGTAATATAAGATTTACTTATATTACTTGTAATCAATCTAAGTTATATGCTTTCACTTTGATGGTGTGTAATGGGCGGCATTTTTATTTCTCTCTCGTAGGCAATGGAAAGGAAGTCAGTCTTTAATGGCAAAAGGATTGTATTTTGGAATTTCAATCCTCAGAGTGAATGAGAAGATAGAAGAATCTAAAAGGAAAGTAAAATTAGAAGAAAAACCAAAAGGAAAGGAACGCAATCGATGATATTTTACAGATTGTGGCAATTTTTTTTTCTAGGTAATATAAGATTTACTTATATTACTTGTAATCAATCTAAGTTATATGCTTTCACTTTGATGGTGTGTAATGGGCGGCATTTTTATTTCTCTCTCGTAGGCAATGGAAAGGAAGTAAGTCTTTAATGGCAAAAGGATTGTATTTTGGGATTTCAATCTTAGAGTGAATGAGAAGATAGAAGAGTTTAAAAGGGTAGTAGAATAATAAGTAAAGCAAAAGGAAAGGAACGCAAACGATGATATTTTACAAATCGTGGCAATTTTTTTTTAGGTAATATAAGATTTGCTTATATTATTTGTAATCAATCTAAGTTATATTCTTTAACTTTGATGATGTGTAATGGGCGGCATTTTTATTTCTCTCTCGTAGGGAATGGAAAGGAAGTCAGTCTTCAATGCATGCCAAAAGGAATGTATTTTGGAATTTCAATCCTCAGAGTGAATGAGAAGATAGAAGAATCAAAAAGGAAAGTAAAATTAGAAGAAAAACCAAAAGGAAAGGAACGCAAACGAAGAGATTATACTGATTATGGCAATTTGTTTTTTAGGTAATATAAGATTTGCTTCTATTACTTGTAATCAATCTAAGTTATATTCTTTAGCTTTGATGGTGTGTAATGGGCAGCATTTTTATTTCTCTCTCGTAGGGAATGGAAAGGAAGTCAGTCTTCAATGGCAAAAGGATTGTATTTTGGGATTTCAATCTTAGAGTGAATGAGAAGATAGAAGAGTTTAAAAGGGTAGTAGAATAAGAAGTAAAACAAAAGGAAAGGAACGCAAACGATGATATTTTACAGACCGTGGCAATTTTTTTTCTAGGTAATATAAGATTTGCTTATATTATTTGTAATCAATCTAAGTTATATTCTGTAACTTTGATGGTGTGTAATGGGCGGCATTTTTATTTCTCTCTCGTAGGGAATGGAAAGGAAGTCAGTCTTCAATGCATGCCAAAAGGATTGTATTTTGGAATTTCAATCCTCAGAGTGAATGAGAAGATAGAAGAATCTAAAAGGAAAGTAAAATTAGAAGAAAAACCAAAAGGAAAGGAACGCAAACGAAGAGATTATACTGATTGTGGCAATTTGTTTTTTAGGTAATATAAGATTTGCTTCTATTACTTGTAATCAATCTAAGTTATATTCTTTAGCTTTGATGGTGTGTAATGGGCAGCATTTTTATTTCTCTCTCGTAGGGAATGGAAAGGAAGTCAGTCTTCAATGGCAAAAGGATTGTATTTTGGGATTTCAATCTTAGAGTGAATGAGAAGATAGAAGAGTTTAAAAGGGTAGTAGAATAAGAAGTAAAACAAAAGGAAAGGAACGCAAACGATGATATTTTACAGATTGTGGCAATTTGTTTTTTAGGTAATATAAGATTTGCTTCTATTACTTGTAATCAATCTAAGTTATATTCTTTAGCTTTGATGGTGTGTAATGGGCAGCATTTTTATTTCTCTCTCGTAGGGAATGGAAAGGAAGTCAGTCTTCAATGGCAAAAGGATTGTATTTTGGGATTTCAATCTTAGAGTGAATGAGAAGATAGAAGAGTTTAAAAGTGTAGTAGAATAATAAGTAAAACAAAAGGAAAGGAACGCAAACGATGATATTTTACAAATCGTGGCAATTTTTTTTCTAGGTAATATAAGATTTGCTTATATTATTTGTAATCAATCTAAGTTATATTCTTTAACTTTGATGGTGTGTAATGGGCGGCATTTTTATTTCTCTCTCGTAGGGAATGGAAAGGAAGTCAGTCTTCAATGCAAGCCAAAAGGATTGTATTTTGGAATTTCAATCCTCAGAGTGAATGAGAAGATAGAAGAATCTAAAAGGAAAGTAAAATTAGAAGAAAAACCAAAAGGAAAGGAACGCAATCGATGATATTTTACAGATTGTGGAATTTTTTTTTTTAGGTAATATAAGATTTGCTTCTATTACTTGTAATCAATCTAAGTTATATTCTTTAGCTTTGATGGTGTGTAATGGGCAGCATTTTTATTTCTCTCTCGTAGGGAATGGAAAGGAAGTCAGTCTTCAATGGCAAAAGGATTGTATTTTGGGATTTCAATCTTAGAGTGAATGAGAAGATAGAAGAGTTTAAAAGGGTAGTAGAATAAGAAGTAAAACAAAAGGAAAGGAACGCAAGCGATGATATTTTACAGACCGTGGCAATTTTTTTTCTAGGTAATATAAGATTTGCTTATATTATTTGTAATCAATCTAAGTTATATTCTGTAACTTTGATGGTGTGTAATGGGCGGCATTTTTATTTCTCTCTCGTAGGGAATGGAAAGGAAGTCAGTCTTCAATGCATGCCAAAAGGATTGTATTTTGGAATTTCAATCCTCAGAGTGAATGAGAAGATAGAAGAATCTAAAAGGAAAGTAAAATTAGAAGAAAAACCAAAAGGAAAGGAACGCAAACGAAGAGATTATACTGATTGTGGCAATTTGTTTTTTAGGTAATATAAGATTTGCTTCTATTACTTGTAATCAATCTAAGTTATATTCTTTAGCTTTGATGGTGTGTAATGGGCAGCATTTTTATTTCTCTCTCGTAGGGAATGGAAAGGAAGTCAGTCTTCAATGGCAAAAGGATTGTATTTTGGGATTTCAATCTTAGAGTGAATGAGAAGACAGAAGAATTTAAAATTGTAGTAGAATAAGAAGTAAACCAAAGGGAAAGGAACGCAAACGATGAGATTTTACTGATTGTGGCAATTGTTTTTCTAGGTAACATAAGATTTTCTTATATTACTTGCATTCAATCTTAAGTTATGTTCTTCATTTTTGATGGTGTGTAATGCGCAGCATTTTTATTTCTCTCTCGTAGGGATTGGAAAGGAGCTCAGTCTTCAATGCATGCCAAAAGGATTGTTCTTTGGAATTTCAATCTTCAGAGAGAATGAGAATATAGAAGAATCTAAAAGGAAAGTAGAATTAGAAGTAAACCAAAAGGAAAGGAACGCAAACTAAGAGATTATACTGATTGTGGCAATTTTTTTCTTGGTAATATAAGATTTGCTTATATTACTTGCATTCAATCTAAGTTATATTCTTTAACTTTGATGGTGTGTAATGGGCGGCATATTTATTTCTCTCTCGTAGGGAATGGAAAGGAAGTCAGTCTTCAATGGCAAAAGGATTGTATTTTGGCATTTCAATCTTAGAGTGAATGAGAAGATAGAAGAGTTTAAAAGGGTAGTAGAATAAGAAGTAAAACAAAAGGAAAGGAACGCAAACGATGATATTTTACAGATTGTGGCAATTTTTTTTTCTAGGTAATATAAGATTTACTTATATTACTTGTAATCAATCTAAGTTATATGCTTTAACTTTGATGGTGTGTAATGGGCGGCATTTTTATTTCTCTCTCGTAGGGAATGAAAAGGAAGTCAGTCTTCAATGGCAAAAGGATTGTATTTGGGGATTTCAATCTTAGAGTGCATGAGAAGGCAGAAGAATTTAAAATTGTAGTAGAATAAGAAGTAAACCAAAAGGAAAGGAACGCAAACGATGAGATTTTACAGATTGTGGCAATTGTTTTTCTAGGTAACATAAGATTTTCTTATATTACTTGCATTCAATCTTAAGTTATATTCTTCATTTTTGATGGTGTGTAATGCGCAGCATTTTTATTTCTCTCTCGTAGGGATTGGAAAGGAGCTCAGTCTTGAATGCATGCCAAAAGGATTGTATTTTGGAATTTCAATCTTCAGAGAGAATGAGAAGATAGAAGAATCTAAAAGGAAAGTAGAATTAGAAGTAAACCAAAAGGAAAGGAACGCAAACGAAGAGATTATACTGATTGTGGCAATTTTTTTTAGGTAATATAAGATTTGCTTATATTACTTGCATTCAATCTTAAGTTATATTCTTTATTTTTGATGGTGTGTAATACGCAACATTTTTATTTCTCTCTCGTAGGGATTGGAAAGGAGCTCAGTCTTGAATGGCAAAAGGATTGTATTTTGGCATTTCAATCTTAGAGTGAATGAGAAGATTGAAGAGTTTAAAAGGGTAGTAGAATAAGAAGTAAAACAAAAGGAAAGGAACGCAAACGATGATATTTTACAGATTGTGGCAATTTTTTTTCTAGGTAATATAAGATTTACTTATATTACTTGTAATCAATCTAAGTTATATGCTTTAACTTTGATGGTGTGTAATGGGCGGCATTTTTATTTATCTCTCGTAGGGAATGGAAAGGAAGTCAGTCTTCAATGGCAAAAGGATTGTATTTTGGGATTTCAATCTTAGAGTGAATGAGAAGACAGAAGAATTTAAAATTGTAGTAGAATAAGAAGTAAACCAAAGGGAAAGGAACGCAAACGATGAGATTTTACAGATTGTGGCAATTGTTTTTCTAGGTAACATAAGATTTTCTTATATTACTTGCATTCAATCTTAAGTTATGTTCTTCATTTTTGATGGTGTGTAATGCGCAGCATTTTTATTTCTCTCTCGTAGGGATTGGAAAGGAGCTCAGTCTTCAATGCATGCCAAAAGGATTGTTCTTTGGAATTTCAATCTTCAGAGAGAATGAGAAGATAGAAGAATCTAAAAGGAAAGTAGAATTAGAAGTAAACCAAAAGGAAAGGAACGCAAACTAAGAGATTATACTGATTGTGGCAATTTTTTTCTTGGTAATATAAGATTTGCTTATATTACTTGCATTCAATCTAAGTTATATTCTTTAACTTTGATGGTGTGTAATGGGCGGCATATTTATTTCTCTCTCGTAGGGAATGGAAAGGAAGTCAGTCTTCAATGGCAAAAAGATTGTATTTTGGCATTTCAATCTTAGAGTGAATGAGAAGATAGAAGAGTTTAAAAGGGTAGTAGAATAAGAAGTAAAACAAAAGGAAAGGAACGCAAACGATGATATTTTACAGATCGTGGCAAATTTTTTTTCTAGGTAAAATAAGATTTGCTTCTATTACTTGTAGTCAATCTAAGTTATATTTTTTAACTTTGATGGTGTGTAATGGGCGGCATTTTTATTTCTCTCTCGTAGGGAATGGAAAGGAAGTCAGTCTTCAATGGCAAAAGTATTGTATTTTGGGATTTTAATCTTCAGAGTGAATGAGAAGATAGAAGAATTTAAAATTGTAGTAGAATAAGAAGTAAACCAAAAGGAAAGGAACGCAAACGAAGAGAATTTACAGATTGTGGCAATTTTTTTTTCTTTGTAATATAAGATTTGCTTCTATTACTTGTAATCAATCTAAGTTATATTCTTTAACTTTGATGGTGTGTAATGGGCGGCATTTTTATTTCTCTCTCGTAGGGAATGGAAAGGAAGTCAGTCTTTAATGGCAAAAGGATTGTATTTTGGGATTTCAATCTTAGAGTGAATGAGAAGATAGAAGAGTTTAAAAGGGTAGTAGAATAAGAAGTAAAACAAAAGGAAAGGAACGCAAACGATGATATTTTACAAATCGTGGCAATTTTTTTTCTAGGTAATATAAGATTTGCTTATATTATTTGTAATCAATCTAAGTTATATTCTTTAACTTTGATGGTGTGTAATGGGCGGCATTTTTATTTCTCTCTCGTAGGGAATGGAAAGGAAGTCAGTCTTCAATGCATGCCAAAAGGATTGTATTTTGGAATTTCAATCCTCAGAGTGAATGAGAAGATAGAAGAATCTAAAAGGGTAGTAGAATTAGAAGTAAACCAAAAGGAAAGGAACGCAAACGAAGAGATTATACTGATTGTGGCAATTTTTTTTTTAAGGTAATATAAGATTTGCTTATATTACTTGCATTCAATCTAAGTTATATTCTTTAACTTTGATGGTGTATAATACGCAACATTTTTATTTCTCTCTCGAAGGGAATGGAAAGGAAGTCAGTCTTGAATGGCAAAAGGATTGTATTTTGGGATTTCAATCTTCAGAGTGAATGAGAAGATAGAAGAATTTAAAAGGGTAGTAGAATAAAAAGTAAACAAAAGGAAAGGAACGCAAACGAAGATATTTTACAGATTGCGGCAATTTTTTTTCTAGGTAACATAAGATTTGCTTATATTACTTGCATTCAATCTTAAGTTATATTCTTTATTTTTGATGGTGTGTAATACGCAACATTTTTATTTCTCTCTCGTCGGGAATGGAAAGGAAGTCAGTCTTCAATGGTAAAAGGATTGTATTTTGGGATATTAATCTTCAGAGTGAATGAGAAGATAGAAGAATTTAAAATTGTAGTAGAATAAGAAGTAAACCAAAAGGAAAGGATCGCAACCGATGAGATTTTACAGATAGTGGCAACTGTTTTTCTAGGTAACATAAGATTTTCTTATATTACTTGCATTCAATCTTAAGTTATATTCTTCATTTTTGATGGTGTGTAATGCGCAGCATTTTTATTTCTCTCTCGTAGGGATTGGAAAGGAGCTCAGTCTTCAATGCATGCCAAAAGGATTGTATTTTGGAATTTCAATCTTCAGAGAGAATGAGAAGATAGAAGAATCTAAAAGGAAAGTAGAATTAGAAGTAAACCAAAAGGAAAGGAACGCAAACGAAGAGATTATACTGATTGTGGCAATTTTTTTCTAGGTAATATAAGATTTGCTTATATTACTTGCATTCAATCTAAGTTATATTCTTTAACTTTGATGGTGTGTAATGGGCGGCATATTTATTTCTCTCTCGTAGGGAATGGAAAGGAAGTCAGTCTTCAATGGCAAAAGGATTGTATTTTGGCATTTCAATCTTAGAGTGAATGAGAAGATAGAAGAGTTTAAAAGGGTAGTAGAATAAGAAGTAAAACAAAAGGAAAGGAACGCAATCGATGATATTTTACAGATTGTGGCAATTTTTTTTCTAGGTAATATAAGATTTACTTATATTACTTGTAATCAATCTAAGTTATATGCTTTCACTTTGATGGTGTGTAATGGGCGGCATTTTTATTTCTCTCTTGTAGGGAATGGAAAGGAAGTCAGTCTTCAATGGCAAAAGGATTGTATTTGGGGATTTCAATCTTAGAGTGCATGAGAAGGCAGAAGAATTTAAAATTGTAGTAGAATAAGAAGTAAACCAAAAGGAAAGGAACGCAAACGATGAGATTTTACAGATTGTGGCAATTGTTTTTCTAGGTAACATAAGATTTTCTTATATTACTTGCATTCAATCTTAAGTTATATTCTTCATTTTTGATGGTGTGTAATGCGCAGCATTTTTATTTCTCTCTCGTAGGGATTGGAAAGGAGCTCAGTCTTGAATGCATGCCAAAAGGATTGTATTTTGGAATTTCAATCTTCAGAGAGAATGAGAAGATAGAAGAATCTAAAAGGAAAGTAGAATTAGAAGTAAACCAAAAGGAAAGGAACGCAAACGAAGAGATTATACTGATTGTGGCTATTTTTTTTAGGTAATATAAGATTTGCTTATATTACTTGCATTCAATCTTAAGTTATATTCTTTATTTTTGATGGTGTGTAATACGCAACATTTTTATTTCTCTCTCGTAGGGATTGGAAAGGAGCTCAGTCTTGAATGGCAAAAGGATTGTATTTTGGCATTTCAATCTTAGAGTGAATGAGAAGATTGAAGAGTTTAAAAGGGTAGTAGAATAAGAAGTAAAACAAAAGGAAAGGAACGCAAACGATGATATTTTACAGATTGTGGCAATTTTTTTTCTAGGTAATATAAGATTTACTTATATTACTTGTAATCAATCTAAGTTATATGCTTTAACTTTGATGGTGTGTAATGGGCGGCATTTTTATTTATCTCTCGTAGGGAATGGAAAGGAAGTCAGTCTTCAATGGCAAAAGGATTGTATTTTGGGATTTCAATCTTAGAGTGAATGAGAAGACAGAAGAATTTAAAATTGTAGTAGAATAAGAAGTAAACCAAAGGGAAAGGAACGCAAACGATGAGATTTTACAGATTGTGGCAATTGTTTTTCTAGGTAACATAAGATTTTCTTATATTACTTGCATTCAATCTTAAGTTATGTTCTTCATTTTTGATGGTGTGTAATGCGCAGCATTTTTATTTCTCTCTCGTAGGGATTGGAAAGGAGCTCAGTCTTCAATGCATGCCAAAAGGATTGTTCTTTGGAATTTCAATCTTCAGAGAGAATGAGAAGATAGAAGAATCTAAAAGGAAAGTAGAATTAGAAGTAAACCAAAAGGAAAGGAACGCAAACTAAGAGATTATACTGATTGTGGCAATTTTTTTCTTGGTAATATAAGATTTGCTTATATTACTTGCATTCAATCTAAGTTATATTCTTTAACTTTGATGGTGTGTAATGGGCGGCATATTTATTTCTCTCTCGTAGGGAATGGAAAGGAAGTCAGTCTTCAATGGCAAAAAGATTGTATTTTGGCATTTCAATCTTAGAGTGAATGAGAAGATAGAAGAGTTTAAAAGGGTAGTAGAATAAGAAGTAAAACAAAAGGAAAGGAACGCAAACGATGATATTTTACAGATCGTGGCAAATTTTTTTTCTAGGTAAAATAAGATTTGCTTCTATTACTTGTAGTCAATCTAAGTTATATTTTTTAACTTTGATGGTGTGTAATGGGCGGCATTTTTATTTCTCTCTCGTAGGGAATGGAAAGGAAGTCAGTCTTCAATGGCAAAAGTATTGTATTTTGGGATTTTAATCTTCAGAGTGAATGAGAAGATAGAAGAATTTAAAATTGTAGTAGAATAAGAAGTAAACCAAAAGGAAAGGAACGCAAACGAAGAGAATTTACAGATTGTGGCAATTTTTTTTTCTTTGTAATATAAGATTTGCTTCTATTACTTGTAATCAATCTAAGTTATATTCTTTAACTTTGATGGTGTGTAATGGGCGGCATTTTTATTTCTCTCTCGTAGGGAATGGAAAGGAAGTCAGTCTTTAATGGCAAAAGGATTGTATTTTGGGATTTCAATCTTAGAGTGAATGAGAAGATAGAAGAGTTTAAAAGGGTAGTAGAATAAGAAGTAAAACAAAAGGAAAGGAACGCAAACGATGATATTTTACAAATCGTGGCAATTTTTTTTCTAGGTAATATAAGATTTGCTTATATTATTTGTAATCAATCTAAGTTATATTCTTTAACTTTGATGGTGTGTAATGGGCGGCATTTTTATTTCTCTCTCGTAGGGAATGGAAAGGAAGTCAGTCTTCAATGCATGCCAAAAGGATTGTATTTTGGAATTTCAATCCTCAGAGTGAATGAGAAGATAGAAGAATCTAAAAGGGTAGTAGAATTAGAAGTAAACCAAAAGGAAAGGAACGCAAACGAAGAGATTATACTGATTGTGGCAATTTTTTTTTAAGGTAATATAAGATTTGCTTATATTACTTGCATTCAATCTAAGTTATATTCTTTAACTTTGATGGTGTATAATACGCAACATTTTTATTTCTCTCTCGAAGGGAATGGAAAGGAAGTCAGTCTTGAATGGCAAAAGGATTGTATTTTGGGATTTCAATCTTCAGAGTGAATGAGAAGATAGAAGAATTTAAAAGGGTAGTAGAATAAAAAGTAAACAAAAGGAAAGGAACGCAAACGAAGATATTTTACAGATTGCGGCAATTTTTTTTCTAGGTAACATAAGATTTGCTTATATTACTTGCATTCAATCTTAAGTTATATTCTTTATTTTTGATGGTGTGTAATACGCAACATTTTTATTTCTCTCTCGTCGGGAATGGAAAGGAAGTCAGTCTTCAATGGTAAAAGGATTGTATTTTGGGATATTAATCTTCAGAGTGAATGAGAAGATAGAAGAATTTAAAATTGTAGTAGAATAAGAAGTAAACCAAAAGGAAAAGATCGCAACCGATGAGATTTTACAGATAGTGGCAACTGTTTTTCTAGGTAACATAAGATTTTCTTATATTACTTGCATTCAATCTTAAGTTATATTCTTCATTTTTGATGGTGTGTAATGCGCAGCATTTTTATTTCTCTCTCGTAGGGATTGGAAAGGAGCTCAGTCTTCAATGCATGCCAAAAGGATTGTATTTTGGAATTTCAATCTTCAGAGAGAATGAGAAGATAGAAGAATCTAAAAGGAAAGTAGAATTAGAAGTAAACCAAAAGGAAAGGAACGCAAACGAAGAGATTATACTGATTGTGGCAATTTTTTTCTAGGTAATATAAGATTTGCTTATATTACTTGCATTCAATCTAAGTTATATTCTTTAACTTTGATGGTGTGTAATGGGCGGCATATTTATTTCTCTCTCGTAGGGAATGGAAAGGAAGTCAGTCTTCAATGGCAAAAGGATTGTATTTTGGCATTTCAATCTTAGAGTGAATGAGAAGATAGAAGAGTTTAAAAGGGTAGTAGAATAAGAAGTAAAACAAAAGGAAAGGAACGCAATCGATGATATTTTACAGATTGTGGCAATTTTTTTTCTAGGTAATATAAGATTTACTTATATTACTTGTAATCAATCTAAGTTATATGCTTTCACTTTGATGGTGTGTAATGGGTGGCATTTTTATTTCTCTCTCGTAGGGAATGGAAAGGAAGTCAGTCTTCAATGGCAAAAGTATTGTATTTTGGGATTTTAATCTTCAGAGTGAATGAGAAGATAGAAGAATTTAAAATTGTAGTAGAATAAGAAGTAAACCAAAAGGAAAGGAACGCAAACGAAGAGAATTTACAGATTGTGGCAATTTTTTTTTCTTTGTAATATAAGATTTGCTTCTATTACTTGTAATCAATCTAAGTTATATTCTTTAACTTTGATGGTGTGTAATGGGCGGCATTTTTATTTCTCTCTCGTAGGGAATGGAAAGGAAGTCAGTCTTTAATGGCAAAAGGATTGTATTTTGGGATTTCAATCTTAGAGTGAATGAGAAGATAGAAGAGTTTAAAAGGGTAGTAGAATAAGAAGTAAAACAAAAGGAAAGGAACGCAAACGATGATATTTTACAAATCGTGGCAATTTTTTTTCTAGGTAATATAAGATTTGCTTATATTATTTGTAATCAATCTAAGTTATATTCTTTAACTTTGATGGTGTGTAATGGGCGGCATTTTTATTTCTCTCTCGTAGGGAATGGAAAGGAAGTCAGTCTTCAATGCATGCCAAAAGGATTGTATTTTGGAATTTCAATCCTCAGAGTGAATGAGAAGATAGAAGAATCTAAAAGGGTAGTAGAATTAGAAGTAAACCAAAAGGAAAGGAACGCAAACGAAGAGATTATACTGATTGTGGCAATTTTTTTTTTAAGGTAATATAAGATTTGCTTATATTACTTGCATTCAATCAAAGTTATATTCTTTAACTTTGATGGTGTATAATACGCAACATTTTGATTTCTCTCTCGAAGGGAATGGAAAGGAAGTCAGTCTTGAATGGCAAAAGGATTGTATTTTGGGATTTCAATCTTCAGAGTGAATGAGAAGATAGAAGAATTTAAAAGGGTAGTAGAATAAAAAGTAAACAAAAGGAAAGGAACGCAAACGAAGATATTTTACAGATTGCGGCAATTTTTTTTCTAGGTAACATAAGATTTGCTTATATTACTTGCATTCAATCTTAAGTTATATTCTTTATTTTTGATGGTGTGTAATACGCAACATTTTTATTTCTCTCTCGTCGGGAATGGAAAGGAAGTCAGTCTTCAATGGTAAAAGGATTGTATTTTGGGATATTAATCTTCAGAGTGAATGAGAAGATAGAAGAATTTAAAATTGTAGTAGAATAAGAAGTAAACCAAAAGGAAAGGATCGCAACCGATGAGATTTTACAGATAGTGGCAACTGTTTTTCTAGGTAACATAAGATTTTCTTATATTACTTGCATTCAATCTTAAGTTATATTCTTCATTTTTGATGGTGTGTAATGCGCAGCATTTTTATTTCTCTCTCGTAGGGATTGGAAAGGAGCTCAGTCTTCAATGCATGCCAAAAGGATTGTATTTTGGAATTTCAATCTTCAGAGAGAATGAGAAGATAGAAGAATCTAAAAGGAAAGTAGAATTAGAAGTAAACCAAAAGGAAAGGAACGCAAACGAAGAGATTATACTGATTGTGGCAATTTTTTTCTAGGTAATATAAGATTTGCTTATATTACTTGCATTCAATCTAAGTTATATTCTTTAACTTTGATGGTGTGTAATGGGCGGCATATTTATTTCTCTCTCGTAGGGAATGGAAAGGAAGTCAGTCTTCAATGGCAAAAGGATTGTATTTTGGCATTTCAATCTTAGAGTGAATGAGAAGATAGAAGAGTTTAAAAGGGTAGTAGAATAAGAAGTAAAACAAAAGGAAAGGAACGCAATCGATGATATTTTACAGATTGTGGCAATTTTTTTTCTAGGTAATATAAGATTTACTTATATTACTTGTAATCAATCTAAGTTATATGCTTTCACTTTGATGGTGTGTAATGGGCGGCATTTTTATTTCTCTCTCGTAGGGAATGGAAAGGAAGTCAGTCTTCAATGGCAAAAGGATTGTATTTTGGGATTTCAATCTTAGAGTGAATGAGAAGACAGAAGAATTTAAAATTGTAGTAGAATAAGAAGTAAACCAAAAGGAAAGGAACGCAAACGATGAGATTTTACAGATTGTGGCAATTGTTTTTCTAGGTAACATAAGATTTTCTTATATTACTTGCATTCAATCTTAAGTTATATTCTTCATTTTTGATGGTGTGTAATGCGCAGCATTTTTATTTCTCTCTCGTAGGGATTGGAAAGGAGCTCAGTCTTCAATGCATGCCAAAAGGATTGTATTTTGGAATTTCAATCTTCAGAGAGAATGAGAAGATAGAAGAATCTAAAAGGAAAGTAGAATTAGAAGTAAACCAAAAGGAAAGGAACGCAAACGAAGAGATTAAACTGATTGTGGATTTTTTAGGTAATATAAGATTTGCTTATATTACTTGCATTCAATCTAAGTTATATTCTTTTACTTTGATGGTGTGTAATACGCAACATTTTTATTTCTCTCTCGTAGAAATGGAAAGGAAGTCAGTCGTCAATGGCAAAAGGATTGTATTTTGGGATTTCAATCTTAGAGTGAATGAGAAGATAGAAGAGTTTAAAAGGGTAGTAGAATAAGAAGTAAAACAAAAGGAAAGGAACGCAAACGATGATATTTTACAGATCGTGGAAAAATTTTTTCTAGGTAAAATAAGATTTGCTTCTATTACTTGTAGTCAATCTAAGTTATATTCTTTAACTTTGATGGTGTGTAATGGGCGGCATTTTTATTTCTCTCTCGTAGGGAATGGCAAGGAAGTCAGTCTTCAATGGCAAAAGTATTGTATTTTGGGATTTTAATCTTCAGAGTGAATGAGAAGATAGAAGAATTTAAAATTGTAGTAGAATAAGAAGTAAACCAAAAGGAAAGGAACGCAAACGAAGAGAATTTACAGATTGTGGCAATTTTTTTTCTAGGTAATATAAGATTTGCTTCTATTACTTGTAATCAATCTAAGTTATATTCTTTAACTTTGATGGTGTGTAATGGGCGGCATTTTTATTTCTCTCTCGTAGGCAATGGAAAGGAAGTCAGTCTTTAATGGCAAAAGGATTGTATTTTGGGATTTCAATCTTAGAGTGAATGAGAAGATAGAAGAGTTTAAAAGGGTAGTAGAATAATAAGTAAAACAAAAGGAAAGGAACGCAAACGATGATATTTTACAAATCGTGGCAATTTTTTTTCTAGGTAATATAAGATTTGCTTATATTATTTGTAATCAATCTAAGTTATATTCTTTAACTTTGATGGTGTGTAATGGGCGGCATTTTTATTTCTCTCTCGTAGGGAATGGAAAGGAAGTCAGTCTTCAATGCAAGCCAAAAGGATTGTATTTTGGAATTTCAATCCTCAGAGTGAATGAGAAGATAGAAGAATCTAAAAGGAAAGTAAAATTAGAAGAAAAACCAAAAGGAAAGGAACGCAATCGATGATATTTTACAGATTGTGGCAATTTTTTTTTCTAGGTAATATAAGATTTACTTATATTACTTGTAATCAATCTAAGTTATATGCTTTCACTTTGATGGTGTGTAATGGGCGGCATTTTTATTTCTCTCTCGTAGGCAATGGAAAGGAAGTCAGTCTTTAATGGCAAAAGGATTGTATTTTGGAATTTCAATCCTCAGAGTGAATGAGAAGATAGAAGAATCTAAAAGGAAAGTAAAATTAGAAGAAAAACCAAAAGGAAAGGAACGCAATCGATGATATTTTACAGATTGTGGCAATTTTTTTTTCTAGGTAATATAAGATTTACTTATATTACTTGTAATCAATCTAAGTTATATGCTTTCACTTTGATGGTGTGTAATGGGCGGCATTTTTATTTCTCTCTCGTAGGCAATGGAAAGGAAGTCAGTCTTTAATGGCAAAAGGATTGTATTTTGGGATTTCAATCTTAGAGTGAATGAGAAGATAGAAGAGTTTAAAAGGGTAGTAGAATAATAAGTAAAGCAAAAGGAAAGGAACGCAAACGATGATATTTTACAAATCGTGGCAATTTTTTTTTAGGTAATATAAGATTTGCTTATATTATTTGTAATCAATCTAAGTTATATTCTTTAACTTTGATGATGTGTAATGGGCGGCATTTTTATTTCTCTCTCGTAGGGAATGGAAAGGAAGTCAGTCTTCAATGCATGCCAAAAGGATTGTATTTTGGAATTTCAATCCTCAGAGTGAATGAGAAGATAGAAGAATCAAAAAGGAAAGTAAAATTAGAAGAAAAACCAAAAGGAAAGGAACGCAAACGAAGAGATTATACTGATTGTGGCAATTTGTTTTTTAGGTAATATAAGATTTGCTTCTATTACTTGTAATCAATCTAAGTTATATTCTTTAGCTTTGATGGTGTGTAATGGGCAGCATTTTTATTTCTCTCTCGTAGGGAATGGAAAGGAAGTCAGTCTTCAATGGCAAAAGGATTGTATTTTGGGATTTCAATCTTAGAGTGAATGAGAAGATAGAAGAGTTTAAAAGGGTAGTAGAATAAGAAGTAAAACAAAAGGAAAGGAACGCAAACGATGATATTTTACAGACCGTGGCAATTTTTTTTCTAGGTAATATAAGATTTGCTTATATTATTTGTAATCAATCTAAGTTATATTCTGTAACTTTGATGGTGTGTAATGGGCGGCATTTTTATTTCTCTCTCGTAGGGAATGGAAAGGAAGTCAGTCTTCAATGGCAAAAGGATTGTATTTTGGGATTTCAATCTTAGAGTGAATGAGAAGACAGAAGAATTTAAAATTGTAGTAGAATAAGAAGTAAACCAAAAGGAAAGGAACGCAAACGATGAGATTTTACAGATTGTGGCAATTGTTTTTCTAGGTAACATAAGATTTTCTTATATTACTTGCATTCAATCTTAAGTTATATTCTTCATTTTTGATGGTGTGTAATGCGCAGCATTTTTATTTCTCTCTCGTAGGGATTGGAAAGGAGCTCAGTCTTCAATGCATGCCAAAAGGATTGTATTTTGGAATTTCAATCTTCAGAGAGAATGAGAAGATAGAAGAATCTAAAAGGAAAGTAGAATTAGAAGTAAACCAAAAGGAAAGGAACGCAAACGAAGAGATTAAACTGATTGTGGATTTTTTAGGTAATATAAGATTTGCTTATATTACTTGCATTCAATCTAAGTTATATTCTTTAACTTTGATGGTGTGTAATACGCAACATTTTTATTTCTCTCTCGTAGAAATGGAAAGGAAGTCAGTCGTCAATGGCAAAAGGATTGTATTTTGGGATTTCAATCTTAGAGTGAATGAGAAGATAGAAGAGTTTAAAAGGGTAGTAGAATAAGAAGTAAAACAAAAGGAAAGGAACGCAAACGATGATATTTTACAGATCGTGGAAAAATTTTTTCTAGGTAAAATAAGATTTGCTTCTATTACTTGTAGTCAATCTAAGTTATATTCTTTAACTTTGATGGTGTGTAATGGGCGGCATTTTTATTTCTCTCTCGTAGGGAATGGCAAGGAAGTCAGTCTTCAATGGCAAAAGTATTGTATTTTGGGATTTTAATCTTCAGAGTGAATGAGAAGATAGAAGAATTTAAAATTGTAGTAGAATAAGAAGTAAACCAAAAGGAAAGGAACGCAAACGAAGAGAATTTACAGATTGTGGCAATTTTTTTTCTAGGTAATATAAGATTTGCTTCTATTACTTGTAATCAATCTAAGTTATATTCTTTAACTTTGATGGTGTGTAATGGGCGGCATTTTTATTTCTCTCTCGTAGGCAATGGAAAGGAAGTCAGTCTTTAATGGCAAAAGGATTGTATTTTGGGATTTCAATCTTAGAGTGAATGAGAAGATAGAAGAGTTTAAAAGGGTAGTAGAATAATAAGTAAAACAAAAGGAAAGGAACGCAAACGATGATATTTTACAAATCGTGGCAATTTTTTTTCTAGGTAATATAAGATTTGCTTATATTATTTGTAATCAATCTAAGTTATATTCTTTAACTTTGATGGTGTGTAATGGGCGGCATTTTTATTTCTCTCTCGTAGGGAATGGAAAGGAAGTCAGTCTTCAATGCAAGCCAAAAGGATTGTATTTTGGAATTTCAATCCTCAGAGTGAATGAGAAGATAGAAGAATCTAAAAGGAAAGTAAAATTAGAAGAAAAACCAAAAGGAAAGGAACGCAATCGATGATATTTTACAGATTGTGGCAATTTTTTTTTCTAGGTAATATAAGATTTACTTATATTACTTGTAATCAATCTAAGTTATATGCTTTCACTTTGATGGTGTGTAATGGGCGGCATTTTTATTTCTCTCTCGTAGGCAATGGAAAGGAAGTCAGTCTTTAATGGCAAAAGGATTGTATTTTGGAATTTCAATCCTCAGAGTGAATGAGAAGATAGAAGAATCTAAAAGGAAAGTAAAATTAGAAGAAAAACCAAAAGGAAAGGAACGCAATCGATGATATTTTACAGATTGTGGCAATTTTTTTTTCTAGGTAATATAAGATTTACTTATATTACTTGTAATCAATCTAAGTTATATGCTTTCACTTTGATGGTGTGTAATGGGCGGCATTTTTATTTCTCTCTCGTAGGCAATGGAAAGGAAGTCAGTCTTTAATGGCAAAAGGATTGTATTTTGGGATTTCAATCTTAGAGTGAATGAGAAGATAGAAGAGTTTAAAAGGGTAGTAGAATAATAAGTAAAGCAAAAGGAAAGGAACGCAAACGATGATATTTTACAAATCGTGGCAATTTTTTTTTAGGTAATATAAGATTTGCTTATATTATTTGTAATCAATCTAAGTTATATTCTTTAACTTTGATGATGTGTAATGGGCGGCATTTTTATTTCTCTCTCGTAGGGAATGGAAAGGAAGTCAGTCTTCAATGCATGCCAAAAGGATTGTATTTTGGAATTTCAATCCTCAGAGTGAATGAGAAGATAGAAGAATCAAAAAGGAAAGTAAAATTAGAAGAAAAACCAAAAGGAAAGGAACGCAAACGAAGAGATTATACTGATTGTGGCAATTTGTTTTTTAGGTAATATAAGATTTGCTTCTATTACTTGTAATCAATCTAAGTTATATTCTTTAGCTTTGATGGTGTGTAATGGGCAGCATTTTTATTTCTCTCTCGTAGGGAATGGAAAGGAAGTCAGTCTTCAATGGCAAAAGGATTGTATTTTGGGATTTCAATCTTAGAGTGAATGAGAAGATAGAAGAGTTTAAAAGGGTAGTAGAATAAGAAGTAAAACAAAAGGAAAGGAACGCAAACGATGATATTTTACAGACCGTGGCAATTTTTTTTCTAGGTAATATAAGATTTGCTTATATTATTTGTAATCAATCTAAGTTATATTCTGTAACTTTGATGGTGTGTAATGGGCGGCATTTTTATTTCTCTCTCGTAGGGAATGGAAAGGAAGTCAGTCTTCAATGCATGCCAAAAGGATTGTATTTTGGAATTTCAATCCTCAGAGTGAATGAGAAGATAGAAGAATCTAAAAGGAAAGTAAAATTAGAAGAAAAACCAAAAGGAAAGGAACGCAAACGAAGAGATTATACTGATTGTGGCAATTTGTTTTTTAGGTAATATAAGATTTGCTTCTATTACTTGTAATCAATCTAAGTTATATTCTTTAGCTTTGATGGTGTGTAATGGGCAGCATTTTTATTTCTCTCTCGTAGGGAATGGAAAGGAAGTCAGTCTTCAATGGCAAAAGGATTGTATTTTGGGATTTCAATCTTAGAGTGAATGAGAAGATAGAAGAGTTTAAAAGGGTAGTAGAATAAGAAGTGAAACAAAAGGAAAGGAACGCAAACGATGATATTTTACAGATTGTGGCAATTTGTTTTTTAGGTAATATAAGATTTGCTTCTATTACTTGTAATCAATCTAAGTTATATTCTTTAGCTTTGATGGTGTGTAATGGGCAGCATTTTTATTTCTCTCTCGTAGGGAATGGAAAGGAAGTCAGTCTTCAATGGCAAAAGGATTGTATTTTGGGATTTCAATCTTAGAGTGAATGAGAAGATAGAAGAGTTTAAAAGGGTAGTAGAATAATAAGTAAAGCAAAAGGAAAGGAACGCAAACGATGATATTTTACAAATCGTGGCAATTTTTTTTTAGGTAATATAAGATTTGCTTATATTATTTGTAATCAATCTAAGTTATATTCTTTAACTTTGATGATGTGTAATGGGCGGCATTTTTATTTCTCTCTCGTAGGGAATGGAAAGGAAGTCAGTCTTCAATGCATGCCAAAAGGATTGTATTTTGGAATTTCAATCCTCAGAGTGAATGAGAAGATAGAAGAATCAAAAAGGAAAGTAAAATTAGAAGAAAAACCAAAAGGAAAGGAACGCAAACGAAGAGATTATACTGATTGTGGCAATTTGTTTTTTAGGTAATATAAGATTTGCTTCTATTACTTGTAATCAATCTAAGTTATATTCTTTAGCTTTGATGGTGTGTAATGGGCAGCATTTTTATTTCTCTCTCGTAGGGAATGGAAAGGAAGTCAGTCTTCAATGGCAAAAGGATTGTATTTTGGGATTTCAATCTTAGAGTGAATGAGAAGATAGAAGAGTTTAAAAGGGTAGTAGAATAAGAAGTAAAACAAAAGGAAAGGAACGCAAACGATGATATTTTACAGACCGTGGCAATTTTTTTTCTAGGTAATATAAGATTTGCTTATATTATTTGTAATCAATCTAAGTTATATTCTGTAACTTTGATGGTGTGTAATGGGCGGCATTTTTATTTCTCTCTCGTAGGGAATGGAAAGGAAGTCAGTCTTCAATGCATGCCAAAAGGATTGTATTTTGGAATTTCAATCCTCAGAGTGAATGAGAAGATAGAAGAATCTAAAAGGAAAGTAAAATTAGAAGAAAAACCAAAAGGAAAGGAACGCAAACGAAGAGATTATACTGATTGTGGCAATTTGTTTTTTAGGTAATATAAGATTTGCTTCTATTACTTGTAATCAATCTAAGTTATATTCTTTAGCTTTGATGGTGTGTAATGGGCAGCATTTTTATTTCTCTCTCGTAGGGAATGGAAAGGAAGTCAGTCTTCAATGGCAAAAGGATTGTATTTTGGGATTTCAATCTTAGAGTGAATGAGAAGATAGAAGAGTTTAAAAGGGTAGTAGAATAAGAAGTGAAACAAAAGGAAAGGAACGCAAACGATGATATTTTACAGATTGTGGCAATTTGTTTTTTAGGTAATATAAGATTTGCTTCTATTACTTGTAATCAATCTAAGTTATATTCTTTAGCTTTGATGGTGTGTAATGGGCAGCATTTTTATTTCTCTCTCGTAGGGAATGGAAAGGAAGTCAGTCTTCAATGGCAAAAGGATTGTATTTTGGGATTTCAATCTTAGAGTGAATGAGAAGATAGAAGAGTTTAAAAGTGTAGTAGAATAATAAGTAAAACAAAAGGAAAGGAACGCAAACGATGATATTTTACAAATCGTGGCAATTTTTTTTCTAGGTAATATAAGATTTGCTTATATTATTTGTAATCAATCTAAGTTATATTCTTTAACTTTGATGGTGTGTAATGGGCGGCATTTTTATTTCTCTCTCGTAGGGAATGGAAAGGAAGTCAGTCTTCAATGGCAAAAGGATTGTATTTTGGGATTTCAATCTTAGAGTGAATGAGAAGACAGAAGAATTTAAAATTGTAGTAGAATAAGAAGTAAACCAAAAGGAAAGGAACGCAAACGATGAGATTTTACAGATTGTGGCAATTGTTTTTCTAGGTAACATAAGATTTTCTTATATTACTTGCATTCAATCTTAAGTTATATTCTTCATTTTTGATGGTGTGTAATGCGCAGCATTTTTATTTCTCTCTCGTAGGGATTGGAAAGGAGCTCAGTCTTCAATGCATGCCAAAAGGATTGTATTTTGGAATTTCAATCTTCAGAGAGAATGAGAAGATAGAAGAATCTAAAAGGAAAGTAGAATTAGAAGTAAACCAAAAGGAAAGGAACGCAAACGAAGAGATTAAACTGATTGTGGATTTTTTAGGTAATATAAGATTTGCTTATATTACTTGCATTCAATCTAAGTTATATTCTTTAACTTTGATGGTGTGTAATACGCAGCATTTTTATTTCTCTCTCGTAGAAATGGAAAGGAAGTCAGTCGTCAATGGCAAAAGGATTGTATTTTGGGATTTCAATCTTAGAGTGAATGAGAAGATAGAAGAGTTTAAAAGGGTAGTAGAATAAGAAGTAAAACAAAAGGAAAGGAACGCAAACGATGATATTTTACAGATCGTGGAAAAATTTTTTCTAGGTAAAATAAGATTTGCTTCTATTACTTGTAGTCAATCTAAGTTATATTCTTTAACTTTGATGGTGTGTAATGGGCGGCATTTTTATTTCTCTCTCGTAGGGAATGGCAAGGAAGTCAGTCTTCAATGGCAAAAGTATTGTATTTTGGGATTTTAATCTTCAGAGTGAATGAGAAGATAGAAGAATTTAAAATTGTAGTAGAATAAGAAGTAAACCAAAAGGAAAGGAACGCAAACGAAGAGAATTTACAGATTGTGGCAATTTTTTTTCTAGGTAATATAAGATTTGCTTCTATTACTTGTAATCAATCTAAGTTATATTCTTTAACTTTGATGGTGTGTAATGGGCGGCATTTTTATTTCTCTCTCGTAGGCAATGGAAAGGAAGTCAGTCTTTAATGGCAAAAGGATTGTATTTTGGGATTTCAATCTTAGAGTGAATGAGAAGATAGAAGAGTTTAAAAGGGTAGTAGAATAATAAGTAAAACAAAAGGAAAGGAACGCAAACGATGATATTTTACAAATCGTGGCAATTTTTTTTCTAGGTAATATAAGATTTGCTTATATTATTTGTAATCAATCTAAGTTATATTCTTTAACTTTGATGGTGTGTAATGGGCGGCATTTTTATTTCTCTCTCGTAGGGAATGGAAAGGAAGTCAGTCTTCAATGCAAGCCAAAAGGATTGTATTTTGGAATTTCAATCCTCAGAGTGAATGAGAAGATAGAAGAATCTAAAAGGAAAGTAAAATTAGAAGAAAAACCAAAAGGAAAGGAACGCAATCGATGATATTTTACAGATTGTGGCAATTTTTTTTTCTAGGTAATATAAGATTTACTTATATTACTTGTAATCAATCTAAGTTATATGCTTTCACTTTGATGGTGTGTAATGGGCGGCATTTTTATTTCTCTCTCGTAGGCAATGGAAAGGATGTCAGTCTTTAATGGCAAAAGGATTGTATTTTGGAATTTCAATCCTCAGAGTGAATGAGAAGATAGAAGAATCTAAAAGGAAAGTAAAATTAGAAGAAAAACCAAAAGGAAAGGAACGCAATCGATGATATTTTACAGATTGTGGCAATTTTTTTTTCTAGGTAATATAAGATTTACTTATATTACTTGTAATCAATCTAAGTTATATGCTTTCACTTTGATGGTGTGTAATGGGCGGCATTTTTATTTCTCTCTCGTAGGCAATGGAAAGGAAGTCAGTCTTTAATGGCAAAAGGATTGTATTTTGGGATTTCAATCTTAGAGTGAATGAGAAGATAGAAGAGTTTAAAAGGGTAGTAGAATAATAAGTAAAGCAAAAGGAAAGGAACGCAAACGATGATATTTTACAAATCGTGGCAATTTTTTTTTAGGTAATATAAGATTTGCTTATATTATTTGTAATCAATCTAAGTTATATTCTTTAACTTTGATGATGTGTAATGGGCGGCATTTTTATTTCTCTCTCGTAGGGAATGGAAAGGAAGTCAGTCTTCAATGCATGCCAAAAGGATTGTATTTTGGAATTTCAATCCTCAGAGTGAATGAGAAGATAGAAGAATCAAAAAGGAAAGTAAAATTAGAAGAAAAACCAAAAGGAAAGGAACGCAAACGAAGAGATTATACTGATTGTGGCAATTTGTTTTTTAGGTAATATAAGATTTGCTTCTATTACTTGTAATCAATCTAAGTTATATTCTTTAGCTTTGATGGTGTGTAATGGGCAGCATTTTTATTTCTCTCTCGTAGGGAATGGAAAGGAAGTCAGTCTTCAATGGCAAAAGGATTGTATTTTGGGATTTCAATCTTAGAGTGAATGAGAAGATAGAAGAGTTTAAAAGGGTAGTAGAATAAGAAGTAAAACAAAAGGAAAGGAACGCAAACGATGATATTTTACAGACCGTGGCAATTTTTTTTCTAGGTAATATAATATTTGCTTATATTATTTGTAATCAATCTAAGTTATATTCTGTAACTTTGATGGTGTGTAATGGGCGGCATTTTTATTTCTCTCTCGTAGGGAATGGAAAGGAAGTCAGTCTTCAATGCATGCCAAAAGGATTGTATTTTGGAATTTCAATCCTCAGAGTGAATGAGAAGATAGAAGAATCTAAAAGGAAAGTAAAATTAGAAGAAAAACCAAAAGGAAAGGAACGCAAACGAAGAGATTATACTGATTGTGGCAATTTGTTTTTTAGGTAATATAAGATTTGCTTCTATTACTTGTAATCAATCTAAGTTATATTCTTTAGCTTTGATGGTGTGTAATGGGCAGCATTTTTATTTCTCTCTCGTAGGGAATGGAAAGGAAGTCAGTCTTCAATGGCAAAAGGATTGTATTTTGGGATTTCAATCTTAGAGTGAATGAGAAGATAGAAGAGTTTAAAAGGGTAGTAGAATAAGAAGTGAAACAAAAGGAAAGGAACGCAAACGATGATATTTTACAGATTGTGGCAATTTGTTTTTTAGGTAATATAAGATTTGCTTCTATTACTTGTAATCAATCTAAGTTATATTCTTTAGCTTTGATGGTGTGTAATGGGCAGCATTTTTATTTCTCTCTCGTAGGGAATGGAAAGGAAGTCAGTCTTCAATGGCAAAAGGATTGTATTTTGGGATTTCAATCTTAGAGTGAATGAGAAGATAGAAGAGTTTAAAAGTGTAGTAGAATAATAAGTAAAACAAAAGGAAAGGAACGCAAACGATGATATTTTACAAATCGTGGCAATTTTTTTTCTAGGTAATATAAGATTTGCTTATATTATTTGTAATCAATCTAAGTTATATTCTTTAACTTTGATGGTGTGTAATGGGCGGCATTTTTATTTCTCTCTCGTAGGGAATGGAAAGGAAGTCAGTCTTCAATGCAAGCCAAAAGGATTGTATTTTGGAATTTCAATCCTCAGAGTGAATGAGAAGATAGAAGAATCTAAAAGGAAAGTAAAATTAGAAGAAAAACCAAAAGGAAAGGAACGCAATCGATGATATTTTACAGAGTGTGGAATTTTTTTTTTTAGGTAATATAAGATTTGCTTCTATTACTTGTAATCAATCTAAGTTATATTCTTTAGCTTTGATGGTGTGTAATGGGCAGCATTTTTATTTCTCTCTCGTAGGGAATGGAAAGGAAGTCAGTCTTCAATGGCAAAAGGATTGTATTTTGGGATTTCAATCTTAGAGTGAATGAGAAGATAGAAGAGTTTAAAAGGGTAGTAGAATAAGAAGTAAAACAAAAGGAAAGGAACGCAAGCGATGATATTTTACAGACCGTGGCAATTTTTTTTCTAGGTAATATAAGATTTGCTTATATTATTTGTAATCAATCTAAGTTATATTCTGTAACTTTGATGGTGTGTAATGGGCGGCATTTTTATTTCTCTCTCGTAGGGAATGGAAAGGAAGTCAGTCTTCAATGCATGCCAAAAGGATTGTATTTTGGAATTTCAATCCTCAGAGTGAATGAGAAGATAGAAGAATCTAAAAGGAAAGTAAAATTAGAAGAAAAACCAAAAGGAAAGGAACGCAAACGAAGAGATTATACTGATTGTGGCAATTTGTTTTTTAGGTAATATAAGATTTGCTTCTATTACTTGTAATCAATCTAAGTTATATTCTTTAGCTTTGATGGTGTGTAATGGGCAGCATTTTTATTTCTCTCTCGTAGGGAATGGAAAGGAAGTCAGTCTTCAATGGCAAAAGGATTGTATTTTGGGATTTCAATCTTAGAGTGAATGAGAAGATAGAAGAGTTTAAAAGGGTAGTAGAATAAGAAGTAAAACAAAAGGAAAGGAACGCAAACGATGATATTTTACAGACCGTGGCAATTTTTTTTCTAGGTAATATAAGATTTGCTTATATTATTTGTAATCAATCTAAGTTATATTCTGTAACTTTGATGGTGTGTAATGGGCGGCATTTTTATTTCTCTCTCGTAGGGAATGGAAAGGAAGTCAGTCTTCAATGCATGCCAAAAGGATTGTATTTTGGAATTTCAATCCTCAGAGTGAATGAGAAGATAGAAGAATCTAAAAGGAAAGTAAAATTAGAAGAAAAACCAAAAGGAAAGGAACGCAAACGAAGAGATTATACTGATTGTGGCAATTTGTTTTTTAGGTAATATAAGATTTGCTTCTATTACTTGTAATCAATCTAAGTTATATTCTTTAGCTTTGATGGTGTGTAATGGGCAGCATTTTTATTTCTCTCTCGTAGGGAATGGAAAGGAAGTCAGTCTTCAATGGCAAAAGGATTGTATTTTGGGATTTCAATCTTAGAGTGAATGAGAAGATAGAAGAGTTTAAAAGGGTAGTAGAATAAGAAGTGAAACAAAAGGAAAGGAACGCAAACGATGATATTTTACAGATTGTGGCAATTTGTTTTTTAGGTAATATAAGATTTGCTTCTATTACTTGTAATCAATCTAAGTTATATTCTTTAGCTTTGATGGTGTGTAATGGGCAGCATTTTTATTTCTCTCTCGTAGGGAATGGAAAGGAAGTCAGTCTTCAATGGCAAAAGGATTGTATTTTGGGATTTCAATCTTAGAGTGAATGAGAAGATAGAAGAGTTTAAAAGTGTAGTAGAATAATAAGTAAAACAAAAGGAAAGGAACGCAAACGATGATATTTTACAAATCGTGGCAATTTTTTTTCTAGGTAATATAAGATTTGCTTATATTATTTGTAATCAATCTAAGTTATATTCTTTAACTTTGATGGTGTGTAATGGGCGGCATTTTTATTTCTCTCTCGTAGGGAATGGAAAGGAAGTCAGTCTTCAATGCAAGCCAAAAGGATTGTATTTTGGAATTTCAATCCTCAGAGTGAATGAGAAGATAGAAGAATCTAAAAGGAAAGTAAAATTAGAAGAAAAACCAAAAGGAAAGGAACGCAATCGATGATATTTTACAGATTGTGGAAATTTTTTTTTTAGGTAATATAAGATTTGCTTCTATTACTTGTAATCAATCTAAGTTATATTCTTTAGCTTTGATGGTGTGTAATGGGCAGCATTTTTATTTCTCTCTCGTAGGGAATGGAAAGGAAGTCAGTCTTCAATGGCAAAAGGATTGTATTTTGGGATTTCAATCTTAGAGTGAATGAGAAGATAGAAGAGTTTAAAAGGGTAGTAGAATAAGAAGTAAAACAAAAGGAAAGGAACGCAAGCGATGATATTTTACAGACCGTGGCAATTTTTTTTCTAGGTAATATAAGATTTGCTTATATTATTTGTAATCAATCTAAGTTATATTCTGTAACTTTGATGGTGTGTAATGGGCGGCATTTTTATTTCTCTCTCGTAGGGAATGGAAAGGAAGTCAGTCTTCAATGCATGCCAAAAGGATTGTATTTTGGAATTTCAATCCTCAGAGTGAATGAGAAGATAGAAGAATCTAAAAGGAAAGTAAAATTAGAAGAAAAACCAAAAGGAAAGGAACGCAAACGAAGAGATTATACTGATTGTGGCAATTTGTTTTTTAGGTAATATAAGATTTGCTTCTATTACTTGTAATCAATCTAAGTTATATTCTTTAGCTTTGATGGTGTGTAATGGGCAGCATTTTTATTTCTCTCTCGTAGGGAATGGAAAGGAAGTCAGTCTTCAATGGCAAAAGGATTGTATTTTGGGATTTCAATCTTAGAGTGAATGAGAAGATAGAAGAGTTTAAAAGGGTAGTAGAATAAGAAGTAAAACAAAAGGAAAGGAACGCAAACGATGATATTTTACAGATCGTGGCAATTTTTTTTCTAGGTAATATGAGATTTGCTTATATTATTTGTAATCAATCTAAGTTATATTCTGTAACTTTGATGGTGTGTAATGGGCGGCATTTTTATTTCTCTCTCGTAGGGAATGGAAAGGAAGTCAGTCTTCAATGGCAAAAGGATTGTATTTTGGGGTTTTAATCTTTAGAGTGAATGAGAATATAGAAGAATTTAAAATTGTAGTAGATTAATATGTAAACCAAAAGGAAAGGAACGCAAACGAAGAGATTTTACAGATTGTGGCAATTTTTTTTCTAGGTAATATAAGATTTGCTTATATTATTTGTAATCAATCTAAGTTATATTCTTTAACTTTGATGGTGTGTAATGGGCGGCATTTTTATTTCTCTCTCGTAGGGAATGGAAAGGAAGTCAGTCTTCAATGCATGCCAAAAGGATTGTATTTTGGAATTTCAATCTTCAGAGTGAATGAGAAGATAGAAGAATCTAAAAGGGTAGTAGAATTAGAAGTAAACCAAAAGGAAAGGAACGCAAACGAAGAGATTATACTGATTGTGGCAATTTTTTTTTAAGGTAATATAAGATTTGCTTATATTACTTGCATTCAATCAAAGTTATATTCTTTAACTTTGATGGTGTATAATACGCAACATTTTTATTTCTCTCTCGAAGGGAATGGAAAGGAAGTCAGTCTTGAATGGCAAAAGAATTGTATTTTGGGATTTCAATCTACAGAGTGAATGAGAAGATAGAAGAATTTAAAAGGGTAGTAGAATAAGAAGTAAACAAAAGGAAAGGAACGCAAACGAAGATATTTTACAGATTGCGGCAATTTTTTTTCTAGGTAACATAAGATTTGCTTATATTACTTGCATTCAATCTTAAGTTATATTCTTTATTTTTGATGGTGTGTAATACGCAACATTTTTATTTTTCTCTCGTAGGGAATGGAAAGGAAGTCAGTCTTCAATGGTAAAAGGATTGTATTTTGGGATTTTAATCTTCAGAGTGAATGAGAAGATAGAAGAATTTAAAAAGGTAGTAGAATAAGAAGTAAAACAAAAGAAAAGGAACGCAAACGATGATATTTTACAGATCGTGGCAATTTTTTTTCTAGGTAACATAAGATTTGCTTATATTACTTGCATTCAATCTTAAGTTATATTCTTCATTTTTAATTATGTGTAATGCGCAGCATTTTTATTTCTCTCTCGTAGGGATTGGAAAGGAGCTCAGTCTTCAATGCATGCCAAAAGGATTGTATTTTGGAATTTCAATCTTCAGAGAGAATGAGAAGATAGAAGAATCTAAAAGGAAAGTAGAATTAGAAGTAAACCAAAAGGAAAGGAACGCAAACGAAGAGATTATACTGATTGTGGCAATTTTTTTTAGGTAATATAAAATTTGCTTATATTACTTGCATTCAATCTAAGTTATATTCTTTAACTTTGATGGTGTGTAATACGCAACATTTTTATTTCTCTCTCGTAGAAATGGAAAGGAAGTCAGTCGTCAATGGCAAAAGGATTGTATTTTGGGATTTCAATCTTAGAGTGAATGAGAAGATAGAAGAGTTTAAAAGGGTAGTAGAATAAGAAGTAAAACAAAAGGAAAGGAACGCAAACGATGATATTTTAAAGATCGTGGAAAATTTTTTTCTAGGTAAAATAAGATTTGCTTATATTATTTGTAATCAATCTAAGTTATATTCTGTAACTTTGATGGTGTGTAATGGGCGGCATTTTTATTTCTCTCTCGTAGGGAATGGAAAGGAAGTCAGTCTTCAATAGCAAAAGGATTGTATTTTGGGATTTCAATCTTCAGAGTGAATGAGAAGATAGAAGAATTTAAAAGAGTTGTAGAATAAGAAGTAAATAAAAGGAAAGGAACGCAAACGAAGATATTGTACAGATTGTGGCAATTTTTTTCTAGCTTACATAAGATTTGCTTATATTACTTGCATTCAATCTTAAGTTATATTCTTTATTTTTGATGGTGTGTAATACGCAACATTTTTATTTCTCTCTCGTAGGGATTGGAAAGGAGCTCAGTCTTCAATGGCAAAAGGATTGTATTTTGGGATTTTAATCTTCAGAGTGAATGAGAAGATAGAAGAATTTGAAATTGTAGTAGAATAAGAAGTAAACCAAAAGGAAAGGAACGCAAACGAAGAGATTTTACAGATTGTGGCAATTTTTTTCTAGTTAATATAAGATTTGCTTATATAACTTGTAATCAATCTAAGTTATATTCTTTAACTTTGATGGTGTGTAAAGGGCGGTATTTTTATTTCTCTCTCGTAGGGAATGGAAAGGAAGTCAGTCTTCAATGGCAAAAGGATTGTATTTTGGCATTTCAATCTTAGAGTGAATGAGAAGATTGAAGAGTTTAAAAGGGTAGTAGAATAAGAAGTAAAACAAAAGGAAAGGAACGCAAACGATGATATTTTACAGATTGTGGCAATTTTTTTTCTAGGTAATATAAGATTTACTTATATTACTTGTAATCAATCTAAGTTATATGCTTTAACTTTGATGGTGTGTAATGGGCGGCATTTTTATTTCTCTCTCGTAGGGAATGGAAAGGAAGTCAGTCTTCAATGGCAAAAGGATTGTATTTTGGGATTTCAATCTTAGAGTGAATGAGAAGACAGAAGAATTTAAAATAATAGTAGAATAAGAAGTAAACCAAAAGGAAAGGAACGCAAACGATGAGATTTTACAGATTGTGGCAATTGTTTTTCTAGGTAACATAAGATTTTCTTATATTACTTGCATTCAATCTTAAGTTATATTCTTCATTTTTGATGGTGTGTAATGCGCAGCATTTTTATTTCTCTCTCGTAGGGATTGGAAAGGAGCTCAGTCTTCAATGCATGCCAAAAGGATTGTACTTTGGAATTTCAATCTTCAGAGAGAATGAGAAGATAGAAGAATCTAAAAGGAAAGTAGAATTAGAAGTAAACCAAAAGGAAAGGAACGTAAACGAAGAGATTATACTGATTGTGGCAATTTTTTTCTAGGTAATATAAGATTTGCTTATATTACTTGCATTCAATCTAAGTTATATTCTTTAACTTTGATGGTGTGTAATGGGCGGCATATATTATTTCTCTCTCGTAAGGAATGGAAAGGAAGTCAGTCTTCAATGGCAAAAGGATTGTATTTTGGCATTTCAATCTTAGAGTGAATGAGAAGATAGAAGAGTTTAAAAGGGTAGTAGAATAAGAAGTAAAATAAAAGGAAAGGAACGCAAACGATGATATTTTACAGATTGTGGCAATTTTTTTTTCTAGGTAATATAAGATTTACTTATATTACTTGTAATCAATCTAAGTTATATGCTTTAACTTTGATGGTGTGTAATGGGCGGCATTTTTATTTCTCTCTCGTAGGGAATGGAAAGGAAGTCAGTCTTCAATGGCAAAAGGATTGTATTTTGGGGTTTTAATCTTTAGAGTGAATGAGAAGATAGAAGAATTTAAAATTGTAGTAGAATAATAAGTAAACCAAAAGGAAAGGAACGCAAACGAAGAGATTTTACAGATTGTGGCAATTTTTTTTCTAGGTAATATAAGATTTGCTTATATTACTTGTAATCAATCTAAGTTATATTCTTTAACTTTGATGGTGTGTAATGGGCGGCATTTTTATTTCTCTCTCGTAGGGAATGGAAAGGAAGTCAGTCTTCAATAGCAAAAGGATTGTATTTTGGGATTTCAATCTTCAGAGTGAATGAGAAGATAGAAGAATTTAAAAGAGTTGTAGAATAAGAAGTAAATAAAAGGAAAGGAACGCAAACGAAGATATTGTACAGATTGTGGCAATTTTTTTTCTAGCATACATAAGATTTGCTTATATTACTTGCATTCAATCTTAAGTTATATTCTTTATTTTTGATGGTGTGTAATACGCAACATTTTTATTTCTCTCTCGTAGGGATTGGAAAGGAGCTCAGTCTTCAATGGCAAAAGGATTGTATTTTGGGATTTTAATCTTCAGAGTGAATGAGAAGATAGAAAAATTTGAAATTGTAGTAGAATAAGAAGTAAACCAAAAGGAAAGGAACGCAAACGAAGAGATTTTACAGATTGTGGCAATTTTTTTCTAGTTAATATAAGATTTGCTTATATAACTTGTAATCAATCTAAGTTATATTCTTTAACTTTGATGGTGTGTAAAGGGCGGTATTTTTATTTCTCTCTCGTAGGGAATGGAAAGGAAGTCAGTCTTCAATGGCAAAAGGATTGTAATTTGGCATTTCAATCTTAGAGTGAATGAGAAGATTGAAGAGTTTAAAAGGGTAGTAGAATAAGAAGTAAAACAAAAGGAAAGGAACGCAAACGATGATATTTTACAGATTGTGGCAATTTTTTTTCTAGGTAATATAAGATTTTCTTATATTACTTGCATTCAATCTTAAGTTATATTCTTCATTTTTGATGGTGTGTAATCCGCAGCATTTTTATTTCTCTCTCGTAGGGATTGGAAAGGAGCTCAGTCTTCAATGCATGCCAAAAGGATTGTACTTTGGAATTTCAATCTTCAGAGAGAATGAGAAGATAGAAGAATTTAAAATTGTAGTAGAATAAGAAGTAATCCAAAAGGAAAGGAAAGCAAACGAAGAGAATTTACAGATTGTGGCAATTTTTTTTCTAGGTAATATAAGATTTGCTTCTATTATTTGTAATCAATCTAAGTTATATTCTGTAACTTTGATGGTGTGTAATGGGCGGCATTTTTATTTCTCTCTCGTAGGGAATGGAAAGGAAGTCAGTCTTCAATGGCAAAAGGATTGTATTTTGGGATTTTAATCTTTAGAGTGAATGAGAAGATAGAAGAATTTAAAATTGTAGTAGAATAAGAAGTAAACCAAAAGGAAAGGAACGCAAACGAAGAGATTTTACAGATTGTGGCAATTTTTTTTCTAGGTAATATAAGATTTGCTTATATTACTTGCATTCAATCTTAAGTTATATTCTTTATTTTTGATGGTGTGTAATACGCAACATTTTTATTTCTCTCTCGTAGGGATTGGAAAGGAGCTCAGTCTTCAATGGCAAAAGGATTGTATTTTGGGATTTTAATCTTTAGAGTGAATGAGAAGATAGAAAAATTTAAAATTGTAGTAGAATAAGAAGTAAACCAAAAGGAAAGGAACGCAAAAGAAGAGATTTTACAGATTGTGGCAATTTTTTTCTAGTTAATATAAGATTTGCTTATATTACTTGTAATCAATCTAAGTTATATTCTTTAACTTTGATGGTGTGTAATGGGCGGCATTTTTATTTCTCTCTCGTAGGGAATGGAAAGGAAGTCTGTCTTCAATGGTAAAAGGATTGTATTTTGGGATTTTAATCTTCAGAGTGAATGAGAAGATAGAAGAATTTAAAAGGGGAGTAGAATAAGAAGTAAAACAAAAGGAAAGGAACGCAAACGATGATATTGTACAGATTGTGGCAATTTTTTTCCTAGGTAACATAAGATTTTCTTATATTACTTGCATTCAATCTTAAGTTATATTCTTCAATTTTGATGGTGTGTAATGCGCAGCATTTTTATTTCTCTCTCGTAGGGATTGGAAAGGAGCTCAGTCTTCAATGCATGCCAAAAGGATTGTATTTTGGAATTTCAATCTTCAGAGTGAATGAGAAGATAGAAGAATCTAAAAGGTTAGTAGAATTAGAAGTAAACCAAAAGGAAAGGAACGCAAACGAAGAGATTATACTGATTGTAACAATTTTTTTTAAGGTAATATAAGATTTGCTTATATTACTTGCATTCCATCTAAGTTATATTCTTTAACTTTGATGGTGTATAATACGCAACATTTTTATTTCTCTCTCGTAGGGAAGGGAAAGGAAGTCAGTCTTGAATGGCAAAAGGATTGTATTTTGGGATTTCAATCTTCAGAGAGAATGAGAAGATAGAAGAATTTAAAAGGGTAGTAGAATAAGAAGTAAACAAAAGGAAAGGACCGCAAACGAAGATATTGTACAGATTGTGGCAATTTTTTTCTAGGTAACATAAGATTTGCTTATATTATTTGCAATCAATCTAAGTTATATTCTTTAACTTTGATGGTGTGTAATGGGCGGCATTTTTATTTCTCTCTCGTAGGGAATGGAAAGGAAGTCAGTCTTCAATGCATGCCAAAAGGATTGTATTTTGGAATTTCAATCCTCAGAGTGAATGAGAAGATAGAAGAATCTAAAAGGAAAGTAAAATTAGAAGAAAAACCAAAAGGAAAGGAACGCAAACGAAGAGATTATACTGATTGTGGCAATTTGTTTTTTAGGTAATATAAGATTTGCTTCTATTACTTGTAATCAATCTAAGTTATATTCTTTAGCTTTGATGGTGTGTAATGGGCAGCATTTTTATTTCTCTCTCGTAGGGAATGGAAAGGAAGTCAGTCTTCCATGGCAAAAGGAATGTATTTTGGGATTTCAATCTTAGAGTGAATGAGAAGATAGAAGAGTTTAAAAGGGTAGTAGAATAAGAAGTAAAACAAAAGGAAAGGAACGCAAACGATGATATTTTACAGATCGTGGCAATTTTTTTTCTAGGTAATATAAGATTTACTTATATTACTTGTAATCAATCTAAGTTATATGCTTTAACTTTGATGGTGTGTAATGGGCGGCATTTTTATTTCTCTCTCGTAGGGAATGGAAAGGAAGTCAGTCTTCAATGGCAAAATGATTGTATTTTGGGATTTTTAACTTCAGAGTGAATGAAAAGATAGAAGAATTTAAAATTGTAGTAGAATAAGAAGTAAACCAAAAGGAAAGAAACGCAAACGAAGAGACTTTGCAGATTGTGGCAATTATTTTTCTAGGTAACATAAAATTTGCTTATATTACTTGCATTCAATCTAAGTTATATTCTTTAACTTTGATGGTGTGTAATGCGCAGCATTTTTATTTCTCTTTCGTAGGGATTGGAAAGGAAGTCAGTCTTCAATGGCTAAAGGATTGTATTTTGGGATTTTAATCTTCAGAGTGAATGAGAAGATAGAAGAATTTAAAAGGGTAGTAGAATAAGAAGTAAACAAAAGGAAAGGAACGCAAACGAAGATATTGTACAGATTGTGGCAATTTTTTTCTAGGTAACATAAGATTTGCTTATATTACTTGCATTCCATCTTAAGTTATATTCTTTATTTTTGATGGTGTGTAATACACAACATTTTTATTTCTCTCTCGTAGGGAATGGAAAGGAAGTCAGTCTTCAATGGCTAAAGGATTGTATTTTGGGATTTTAATCTTCAGAGTGAATGAGAAGATAGAAGAATTTAAAATTGTAGTAGAATAAGAAGTAAACCAAAAGGAAAGGAACGCAAACAAAGAGATTTTACAGATAGTGGCAATTTTTTTCCTAGGTAACATAAGATTTTCTTATATTACTTGCATTCAATCTTAAGTTATATTCTTCATTTTTGATGGTATGTAATGCGAAGCATTTTTATTTCTCTCTCGTAGGGATTGGAAAGGAAGTCAGTCTTCAATGGCAAAAGGATCGTATTTTGGGATTTCAATCTTCAGAGTGAATGAGAAGATAGAAGAATTTAATAGGGTAGCAGACTAAGAAGTAAACCAAAGGGAAAGGAATGCAAACGAAGATATTTTACATATTGTGGCACTGTTATTTCTAGGTAATATAAGATTTTCTTATTTTACTTGCATTCAATCTAAGTTATATTCTTTAACTTTGATGGTGTGTAAAGGGCGGCATTTTTATTTCTCTCTCGTAGGGATTGGAAAGGAAGTCAGTCTTCAATGGCAAAAGGATCGTATTTTGGGATTTCAATCTTCATAGTGAATGAGAAGATAGAAGAATTTAATAGGGGAGCAGACTAAGAAGTAAACCAAAGGGAAAGGAACGTAAACGAAGATATTTTACATATTGTGGCACTGTTATTTCTACGTAATATAAGATTTTCTTATTTTACCTGCATTCAATCTAAGTTATATTCTTTAACTTTGGTGGTGTGTAATGGACGGCATTTTTATTTCTCTCTCGTAGGGAATGGAAAGGAAGTCAGTCTTCAATGGTAAAAGGATTGTATTTTGGGATTTTAATCTTCAGAGTGAATGAGAAGATAGAAGAATTTAAAAGGGTAGTAGAATAAGAAGTAAAACAAAAGGAAAGGAACGCAAACGAAGATATTGTACAGATTGTGACAATTTTTTTCCTAGGTAACATAAGATTTTCTTATATTACTTGCATTCAATCTTAAGTTATATTCTTTATTTTTGATGGTGTATAATGCGCAGCATTTTTATTTCTCTCTCGTAGGGATTGGAAAGGAGCTCAGTCTTCAATGCATGCCAAAAGGATTGTATTTTGGAATTTCAATCTTCAGAGTGAATGAAAAGATAGAAGAATATAAAAGGTTAGTAGAATTAGAAGTAAACCAAAAGGAAATGAACGCAAACGAAGAGATTATACTGATTGTGGCAATTTTTTTTAAGGTAATATAAGATTTGTTTATATTACTTGCATTCAATCTAAGTTATATTCTTTAACTTTGATGGTGTATAATACGCAACATTTTTGTTTCTCTCTCGTAGGGAATGGAAAGGAAGTCAGTCTTGAATGGCAAAATGATTGTATTTTGGGATTTCAATCTTCAGAGTGAATGAGAAGATAGAAGAATTTAAAAGGGTAGTAGAATAAGAAGTAAACAAAAGGAAAGGAACGCAAACGAAGATATTGTATAGATTGTGGCAATTTTTTTTCTAGGTAACTTAAGATTTGCTTATATTACTTGCATTCAATCTTATGTTATATTCTTCATTTTTGATGGTGTATAATACGCAACATTTTTATTTCTGTCTCGTAGGGAATGGAAAGGAAGTCAGTCTTCAATGGCAAAAGGATTGTATTTTGGGATTCCAATCTTCAGAGTGAATGAGAAGATAGAAGAATTTAAAAGGGTAGTAGAATAAGAAGTAAACAAAAGGAAAGGAACGCAAACGAAGAGATTTTACAGATTGTGGCAATTTTTTTTCTAGTTAATATAGGATTTGCTTATATTTCTTGTAATCAATCTAAGTTATATTCTTTAACTTTGATGGTGTGTAAAGGGCGGCATTTTTATTTCTCTCTGGTAGGGATTGGAAAGGAGCTCAGTCTTCAATGCATGCCAAAAGGATTGTATTTTGGAATTTCAATCTTCAGATTGAATGAGAAGATAGAAGAATCTAAAAGGGTAATTGAATTAGAAGTAAACCAAAAGGAAAGGAACGCAAACAAAGAGAATATACTGATTGTGGCAATTTTTTTTTTAGGTAATATAAGATTTGCTTATATTACTTGCATTCAATCTAAGTTATATTCTTTAACTTTGATGGTGTATAATACGCAACATTTTTATTTCTCTCTCGTAGGGAATGGAAAGGAAGTCAATCTTCAATGGCAAAAGGATTGTATTTTGGGATTTCAATATTAGAGTGAATGAGAAGATAGAAGAGCTTAAAAGGGTAGTAGAATAAGAAGTAAAACAAAAGGAAAGGAACGCAAACGATGATATTTTACAGATCGTGGCAATTTTTTTCTAGGTAATATAAGATCTGCTTATATTACTTGTAATCAATCTAAGTTATATTCTTTAACTTTGATGGTGTGTAATGGGCGGCATTTTTATTTCTCTCTCGTAGGGAATGGAAAGGAAGTCAGTCTTCAATGGCAAAATGATTGTATTTTGGGATTTTAATCTTCAGAGTGAATGAGAAGATAGAAGAATTTAAAATTGTAGTAGAATAAGAAGTAAACCAAAAGGGAAGGAACGCAAACGAAGATATTTTACAGATTGTGGCAATTTTTTTCTAGGTAATATAAGATTTGCTTATATATTACTTGTAATCAATCTAAGTTATATTCTTTAACTTTGATGGTGTGTAATGGGCGGCATTTTTATTTCTCTCTCGCAGGGAATGGAAAGGAAGTCAGTCTTCAATGGTAAAAGGATTGTATTTTGGGATTTCAATCTTCAGAGTGAATGAGAAGATAGAAGAATTTAAAAGGGTAGTAGAATAAGAAGTAAAACAAAAGGAAAGGAACGCAAACGAAGATATTTTACAGATTGTGGCAATTTTTTTCTGGGTAACATAAGATTTGCTTATATTACTTGCATTCAATCTAAGTTATATTCTTTAACTTTGATGGTGTGTAATGCGCAGCATTTTTATTTCTCTCTCGTAGGGATTGGAAAGGAAGTCAGTCTTCAATGGCAAAAGGATTGTATTTTGGGATTTCAATCTTCAGAGTGAATGAGAAGATAGAAGAATTTAAAAGGGTAGCAGACTAAGAAGTAAACCAAAAGGAAAGGAACGCAAACGAAGATATTTTACAGATAGTGGCAATGTTATTTCTAAGTAATATTAGATTTACTTATTTTACTTTCATTCAATCTAAGTTGTATTTTTTAATTTTGATGGTGTGTAATGCGCAGCATTTTTATTTATTTATTGTTGGAATAAGAAAGGAAATCAGTCTTCAATGGAAAAAGGTGATCTTTTAGGATTTCAATGTTTAGAGGGAATGAGAAGGTAGTAGAATTCAAAAGGGCAGTAGAATAAGAAGTAGAATAAAATAAAAGAAGGGAAACGAAGAGAATATACAGATTGTGGCAATGTTATTTCTAGGTAATATAAAATTTACTTATATTACTTGCATTTAATCAAATTTATAGTGTTTAAGTCTGATAATGTGTAACGCAAAGCATATTCAGTAGGGATTGGAAAGGAAGAAATTCTTCAATGGCAAAATGAATTCTTTTAGAATCTTAATTTTCGGAGGGAATGAGAGAATAAGCGAATTAAGAAGAGCAGTTTGATGAGAAGTAAACCACCATGAACGGGAGAGATTGAAGAGATGAGAGAGATGAAATGAAGAGATTTTTTGAATTCTGGAAATTTCTTTTACATAATATAAGATTTCCTTTTATTACTTGCATTCAATCAAATTTATACTGTTTAAATTTGATGGTTTGTAACGCAAAGCATTTTTTGTTCAGTCTGGTAGGGATTGGAAAGGAAGAAAATCTTTGATGGCAAAAAGATGTCTTTTAGGATCTTAATCTTCAGAGGGAATGAGAGAAAAGACGAATTAAGAGGAGCCATATGATTGGAAGTAAACCACCTTGAAGGGAAAGGAAATGAAGAGATTTTACATATTGTGGCAATTTTTTTTCTATTTAATATAAGATTTATTTATGTTACTGGCGTTCTATCTAAGTTATATTGTTTAACTTGGGTGGAAGCGTGTTTTGTTTTATTGGGTTTTTTTTAGAAAGAAAAGATCTACCCCGATTGAAAAGTATTGATATCAGGATTTCAAACTTCAAAGGCATGATAGTTGAAATAAAAGACCACTGACCTCAGGAAAGGAAAGAAGGAAAATGAAGAGATTGCTTGGATAGCAGAAAAATTTCTTTTTAGGTAACATAAAATTTATTTTTATTTGTTGCATTCAATCTAAGTTACAAAGCAGAACTTTTATGGTGTGTTACACAAAGCCTATACCGTTTAATATTAAGGGTGTGTAACACAAAGCATGCATAGTTCTTTTTTGCAGGGTTTGGAATAGAAAGTGATTCTGCAATGAAAAAAGTGTCTTAAAATATTTTAATCTTCAGAAGACATGAGCGAAATGTTGAAATAAAAGAACAGTAACATAAGAAGAGAACCAACAAGGATTGAAGGAAAATGAAGAGATATTTCAAATTGGAGCAATGTTTTTTTATAGGTAAAATCAATTAATATTACTTGCATTCAAGTTTTATCATTTAACTGTGAAACAGAATGTGTAACTGTATGATTTGTAACGGAAGAGATGTTTTATTTTCTCCGGCAAGTATAGAAGGAAAGGAAAATATTTTATTGATAAAAAGATTGTCTTTCTGGATTTTAATCTTAAGAAGGCTTGAGTCGAAAGTCGAAATATAGGAACAGTAACATAAGAGAAGAACCAACAAGAAAGAAAGGGAAAGGAAATGATTTATCAGATTGCAGCAAAATTTCTTTTGAGGTAGTATAAAATTTATTTTTTTATTATTTGCATTAAAACTAACTTATATCGTTTATTTGAATGATGTGTAACACAAAGCATATTTTCTTCTTTCCGGCAGGGCCAATCCAGAAGCCATGGAAACGCCTGGATAAAGTATTGGGAAAATCTAACCTTCGGGTAGAACTTTTTGATGAAACTAACCTGTATTTGTGTTACATGGAGAGGAAAACTACAAAAACCTTTCACAAGTAGTCTGACGGCAAATTGACTCTAACCCTTAGTCCGTCTACCACTGAGAATATTTTTCGGAAGCATTGTTGTTGTGAGCAGGAGGCGGAATTCGTATCGGCAAGCCATCGCTGGAATTCGAACTCGGTTCACCGCATTGGAAGACGAAAGCTCTGTCCCCTGAGCGTCCAGGGATAACTATGCATGATTGTACAGAATTGCTGGCAGCAATGATCAAGGGAAAGTACCGCTTCACAGAATACTAGGTTTTTTGGGGTACGTGATGCAACTCAAAGGGAAGACTGTACTGAGTCTGCATCAGAAATTGGAGCTGCATTCGAGCTGCTGATACAACGAACTGCTACGAAATCCTATACTTCAAGCACAACTACGAGCGAATCGCCGTATGGCTTGCATTTTACTCACTCCAAATCACGGCCGATTACAATGTGTGTGGTATTGAGTTAGAGCTCACTTCAGGGCAGAGTTGAGGTTTATTGTGTCATCTGATGAAAACCGTTTTGCTTTGGTGGCAGCGATAATCGTATATTGGTTAGAAGGAGGTTAGGTGAGTGCCTGCTACCAGCCTGTCTCCGGCCTGGACATACTTGACCTACACCTGAAGTTATAGTCTTGGGGAGCAATTACCAATGAAAGCAGGAGTTCTCTCGTGGCTATTCCACGCTTCTTGACAGCAAACTTCTTCGTTTACCTTATGATTCAACCTGTTTTGTTGAAATTAATGAGCTACATTCAAGGGTTTATTTTCCAACGATCGCCCTCATACTCCTGTTTTAACCCAACATGCACAACAGAATGTCCCCAAGTTGCCCTTGGCCTTCTATATCACCAAAGTTTTCACCAATGGAGCACGTATGAGAAATCATTGAACGACAAACTCAGTGTCACCAACAGCCAGCATTGACTATCCCTGTATTGACTGACCAAGTGCAATTCCGTCCCACAAAAAGGACATACGGCACCTGCATGACCTGTATGCGTGCCGGTTTGAATGCTTGCATTAAAAATTATGGTGGTTACATTGGTTATTAATGCTCCAGTATTTCCCATTTGAAATGGTTTTTCTCTTGATTACATTAAACTGTGATCTTGAAACCTTAATCAATTAAATATGTAATACAGACGAACGCTTTGCTGAGATATCATTACACCACAATAACCTTTCTTCGTGTTTTTTTTTTTTTACATCAGTGAATTTCGAAATCGATTTGTAATTTCTTTTTATATATTTAGTCGAACTATCAAATTTCACTTGAAAATGTGATTAATTTTTAAGATTTGAAGATATATTCAAAATTAATTTTACAAATTTTATTCATTGAATCTATACAGTGTTATATCAAAATTTCCTACACGAGTCATTTTATTGAGTAGTTTGATGTACCTATTTCGAAATCGATCTGTAAATTTGTTTGTTATACGTAGACGAAATATCAAATTTTACTTGAAAATGAGACTGTTGTTGTTGTTGTTGTTGTTGCAGTTCATTTACGTCGCACTAGAGCTGCACAATGGGCTATTGGCGACGGTCTGGGAAACATCCTTGAGGATAATGAAGACACGCCATCGCAATTTTGATCCTTAGTAGAGGGGAAGGCTACCCCGCTTTTGCTTACAGTTTAATGAAGACCAATACCGCACACCTCGGTCTCTAAGCAGACTAATCCAAGTGGTCACCCACCCGCAAACTGACCCCGCCAGTGATGCTTGACTTCGGTGATCTGCTGGGAACCGTGTCTTAACGATCTGCCCACTGCGTGACGAAAATGAGACTGAATTTTAAGGTTTGAATGGATATATTCAAAATATATCTTACCAATTTTTTTCATGGAATCTATACTGTTTGACATCAAAACTTTCTTCATTTTCCTAAAGTCATTCTCGAAATATTTAGAAATGCATCATATATTTATCATATATCGATACTATATAAATAATATATATTATCGATACGTATGATCAATATATTATTGATAATATATCGATTATATATATCACCGATAATATATTTCGAAATCGATCTGTTACTTTGATGTACGTTGTGGAATTTCAAAATTTGACTAGAAAATATGATTTTATTTTATTTTATAACCGTCGTTGAACAGCCGACCCAACTTAATGGGTTTACGGCTACTAATGTTCAACTCCGCAGCCTTGTAATTTTGAACCCAATCCAGAAGACAAGGGAACTCCTGGATCGAGTATTGGGAGAAATTTGCCTTCGTGGAGGACTTTTTGATGGAGCTAACCCGCATTTGCGTTACATGGAGAGGAAGACCACGAGAACCTACCACGGTTAGCCTGACGGCAAGGGGACTCTAACCCATGATCCGTCTACCACTGAGGATATTTCACGTCAGCACTGTGGTCAGTGCAAGCCGGATGCGGAATTCGTATCGACTGGGATTTGAAAATATGATTGAATTTTATAGTTTCGAGAGATATATTCAAAAGTAATTTTGCAAATTTTATTCGGGGAATCAGTATTTTGACATCAAAACTTTCTGCAGGACTCATTTTATAAAGTCGAGCGATATATTTCCAAGCCGATCTTTAATTTTTGTCAAATATTAGTCGAAATTTCAAATAGACTGAATTTCTGATCTAAGCATGTTATTTTAAAATGTGTTGAATTTTTTGGTTTGAGTTTTAGTTATCAGCCAGTTGAAGGCATACGCTGTCTTGTGTATGTTATGTATATAGAACATCTATTTTTAATCGACATTTTTGAGTAGGGATCCAGCATGCATTTTAGTTAGGGATGATTTTAGTGATATAGTCATTTCAATTTAAATCTTTATAGTAAGACCAAAATATGTGGCTTTGTTAAAAATACTTTTTTTTTCAACGGCCGCCACTGAACGCTTCGCTAGTTCAAAACTAAAACGACACATCTCCAATTGAGTTAACATTGCAGATGTGTCGTTTTAGTTTTGAACCAGCGACTTGTTCATTTACTTTGGAAGATGCCGGAAGTGTTGCTCTTTAGCGTTACTTGGTGGTCACTCGTGAACCTTAGTCATGGAGGCGATCAACATTACCCACACTACAGGGGCCTCACTGTAGTGTGGTAAACGCTGTGCAAAGCGGTAACGTCCGGTAAACGCTGTGCAAAGCGTAGAGGTAGCGAGTTCGAATCTCGCTTTTACCCTCGATTTATCTTCTTTATGTCCTTCTCTGTTTTGTGCTATCCGCCCTTTTATTTGACAAAAGTTTATAAGCCTAAATAGTTACTGCCTGCTTGTACTTGCCCGCAATAGTACGTAAATTCAATGAACCAAACCCACGCCATACTGCCACAGATACATGTTCATAATGTGTACCACACTCACGCAACACACATCAGTTGACAGCACAGAGAGAAACATGCATGCTCGGAGCGGGATTCGAATCTGCAACCACCTGGTTTTGCAGTCAGGCACGCTAACCGCTCGGCCAAATGATATAGCGTGTTGAACACATGGATTTCATTATGAAAAATGATGTATTTTGGATATTTAGGCCTCTAGAGTTAGTGAATCTGGTTTCTTCGCATTTAGTCTACATAGCACAAAATATTAGCCTTTCCTTTGTTGGATTGCTACTACCCTTTCATTTGACATAGCTGTTTAACACAGCTGTCAAATCATCCCTGTTATTTATGAAAAACGTTATTAAGGTTAAGAACTAAAAAAAAAATATTTAACTCTTTGAGGTTCATTTTGAAAAAAATATTTTTTCTCTTGCCCACTGTCCCACATGGACTAATCGTAAAGACACTCCCAGAAGAATACTGAAATCAAGCAGCAATAGCTGCAGTCAGTAAGCCGGTGGGCGACCACTTTGATCAGCCTGCGCAGGTGTGTGCGGTATCAGTCCTCATTAAACTGTTATGCCTTAAAATGCTTGACTTCGCTAGCTGGTCATCGAACTACCAAAGCAGAAGAGCCATCCCCACTACAGAATATCGAAATTGTGATGGCAGGTCTTTGGATCGCCCTCAGGAATGTTTCTCAGACCGCCGTCAATAGCCCATTGTGCAGCTATAGTTCGACGTAAATAAAGTACCTACCTACCATCTAGTCCAATACCACTTTGCTCTAAAACCTTCCAGTTTGTAATAAGCTCTAAGGCTCTAAAGTATGAACCGGTTGTCCGAGATCTTAAGTTTTATTTCCCCCTGACCTTTCAGTCTCCGTCAAACTATAAGAAAGCCAAAAGCGTCTGTATAGCTGACAACTCTTCCAGTTTTCCCACAGGATTTTATTTCTATATTAAAATCATAATTTATGATTCATTATTTTCGACTACCATTATATGAAAATAATTTGAATATATACATAACATATGTGATGAGGTCTTAACTTTGTCTAAGCTCGAAAATTTTCTGATTACAATTATAAATAAAATTGCTATTCCAGTGAAAAATATTTCTCAAAAAGGCAATGTTCTCAAAAGTTCGGGATTTTGGGGTACTCCATCGTTCTCACTGCTTCTTTGTCATTCCAGTTTGATTTATTGTTACTCCTGCACTGAACCATGCGGCACACAGATCAGCACCAATGAGCCCTTCAATCCTCATGTAAGCTATAGATAGATTGTTACTTATACATATAGAGGCTTGTGTGCTGTGCAGCGTATAAGCCCTTTTCAAGTTGATAGCACACGTTAAAAAAAGGATTTTACAAAGATACTCCCAGGTTTGCGGTGGGATTTGAACCCGCTACCTTCAAATTAAAAAGTGTTTGGGGGTATGGTGCGGGTACTTGGCCAAAGAAGAGATTAATTTTCACGGCTTTGCAAGTTTAACTTACGATTATCTCTGAGTCATTGTCAAACCTTAGACATTGCTACACCTGAGCCTTTTTATTTATTTATTCATTATTACACTTACATATGCAAGATCTTTTGCACATTACAGAGACGTTTTATAAGTCCATGTCAAGTTGAAAGACATGTAACACAAGTAAGAGAAGAACATCACAAATATAAATCATTCAACTGTGGAGTTCGAACCTGCCATTTCAATGATATTGATGAATCGGGGAGGCAGCTTCTTGGCCATGGAGGGTCTGCTGTCCTCCAAGTCCTTCCTCCATGCTAAGTTTGCAAAAATAGGCAACTGGAAACTGTATTTTCAACATTTTGAAATTAAATTTAGAACTTTTACCTTCATCGAGTGCGGAATCTTGTTAAAATTTATAGAAATTTTTAATACATTTTAAGTGCTGCTGAACATTATATCCAGCTTAATATTAGTTCTCGATGGACTGTTGGAACTTTACTATCCATTAGTATGCGTTTTAATATGACAGCCATAGCGATACTGTGCCTACTTTTATTGGAGAGGTTCCTGGCTTCCGATATGGATGGTATAACCCAACCGGTTTTAAATGGACTTCGAACTCTTGAAAAATCTGCTACGAAACGCGACAAAGGTAAGATAATTTTGTTATTGCAAATTTGTGATTTCCATTACAGCGAGTGTTACTCAGGAAATTAAATTAAAGGTGTGGAATTGAACCATATTTTTCTCATGTTGAAGTTACACTATCAATAAACAAAGATTACGAATTACAATACTATGGTTCAGGTTATATTAATATATCAGAAATATTGATAAATATTATAATTTAATGGGCTTCAAAATTTTAAGCAATGTAGTTTTTCCGAAACTATTGGTTTATAAAGAAATTTGGAAACTATTGGATTATAAAGAAATTTGTCTCAATTTGAGAAAAAGAAAATATTATGAAGTTTTTATATGATTATATAATAAACAATTTTGGCGATTGAAAAATTATTTTTTTTTTGTAAATTTTATAACGATGATTAATAGATATTATTTAAAAGGCATTTGTATGGTTAATGTAGTATTTGTGAAATTAATATAGTACTTACATAATTAATATTTTATTTATATCAGTAACTTCCCTCCTTAATATGTATTTCATAAGATTTGTATAAAGAAATTCCAAAAATATTCGCATCACATATCGCCGATTAACTTGATTTTCACATGAAAGTGTTGTAAATAGACGTGTCACCTTACCTGCAATCAAACAAGTTTTGATGTTTTTAATACCACTTATCTCCTTAGTAATTTAAAAGATTTCAATTGCGTTTTTTTATTGTCGGTTAAATATTAATTTACGATCTCTAACTTTCTTTCAAAGAATTTTAAAAGTGTATATAGAGGATGGTGATTACAAACACTTCGTATATGCATGATTGTGTGCTTAAGAGTGTGCATGTTTAACAAGATGCTTAAAATTAATACTTTAAAATACTTTATTAGTATTGTGCTAAAGGATTTTTTTAAAAAAGAAATATTTACCTAGTTTACAAAATAATTATATATTTATGCAGGTGTTTAATCAATCAGTGAAATACAATATTAAATTACTTATTACTTTCTACATAACATCGAGTATTTATATATACATCTTAAAGTTTTGAAAGAATAAATTAAAAATTATCCAAATTATTTATTGAACTAATTTATATACAGATATGAAGGACGCGGGAAATATCGGGTCCCACGCATAAGATTCCGATACAATCTAGTGAAATTTTCTTCTTAGACTTTTTTTTTGGGTTTTGTACCAGACTTAGTTTATAACACCGATTAATTCGTTACCTCAAGAAAATTATTACGCTTGAGTTTGGCGTATTACTTCTATTTCATGAAGCATATAACTCTTTATTCTGTTCAAAAGGAAAATTCATGTTAAAAAAATTTTTATGTCGATAAAGTTATTTTTATTTATATGACGTAATCGAAATTTTTACTATTCGCAAAAATCACAAATGTATTTCTGTAATAATCGACAGTTTTATTGCTTATTATTTATGACTCATCAATATTCGTTTCAAACTCCTTTTCATTTACATTATTTCTGATATATAATAATAATAAGAAAGAATGGTCATATCTAAGAACCTAATAACAAAATAAATAAATATTTGATAAAGTATTTAATTAGAAGTTTTCAAAATATTTACACAATGTATGAAATAAATTATCTTTATAATATATTTCAGGTAATATACCTTTAATTTTAGAATAACATTTCATTTTAAAGATCAAAAAATGATCTACTTCAAATTAAATAGTAGAATGAAAAGATAGAAATTAAATCGAGCATTTTTATCTTAAAATACCATCTAGATTGATTTGATTAACCCTTTAATGGTTGCATAGTTTTACAGGAAATTTTCTTAAAATCTTTTTTTATTATTATTCAGGAAATTTATATAAAACTAAGACTTTGTATTATATGTATTCATTTTTAATTTTTAGGTTAATTTTTAAATTACATATTTTATAAGAGTTTGGCATTAGTTAAACTATCTCCAAACACACTATAAATAGTCTGGTACAGCCATCGGGTGTATAGATTCAGAAATAAACATGATTCCGGGCTTAAGAAATATTGTTTAAAGACTTTTGAACTCACCAGCCCGGAAATATCAGGGGTACGAGAAACAGAGGGCGAAACTCCACCCAGTCATTTTGATCGAAACTAAAAAAAAAGGCTTAACAAGCATATTTTAAGTGATCCTATTAAACCTTGAAGATTGCATTTGTTCTTAAAAATTCACTTCTTTAATTAAAAGTTATTCAGAGTGCTAAGCTTTTTTTTCTTCGAAAAAATACGTTTCGTAATACATAAGTATTTACTTTATTTTTCAGAGCATTTACCTCCCAGTAAGCATAAATCAAGTAGAAAATTCTCCAATTTTGATTTGTATACTCCAGATTTTAGAACGCAAGGGAAAAAACTAGATATAAGTGATCTGCGATCATTGCGTTATTTTAATCCTCGTCTAGAGACAAAAGTCATCATTCACGGATTTTTAGACAAAATAAGAATAGCCAAATGGATGCACGTGAGTATTAATTATGTTATAGTTCTATACCAACCTATTATTGCACAATTTACAAAGAAAAAAAAAAACTCAACGAGTAACTTCGATTCAAATTATTAGATTTTCAGGTATTAAGTGCAAATCTTAATGGTTCATAGGGTTGATTTTAAATACGCTGTTGAGTGTTGTGAAATAAGACGCGTATTTTCTAAGAATATAGCTTGCTTCTGATTCATTTAGATTTTGGACTATAAAGGAGGTCCTTGTCTTCTGGATTGGTTCAAAATTACAAGGCTACGGAGTTGAACATTAGTAGTCGTAAACCCAAAATTAAGTCGGCTGTTCAGCAACGGCTATAAAATAAAATATAAATGAGGTGAACAGAGTTCGAATCCTAGCAATGGCTGATCGATACGAATTCCACATCCAGCTCACACCAACCGCAGTGCTGACGTAAAATATCTTCAGGGGTAGACGGATCATGGGCTAGAGTCCTCTTGCCATCAGGCTGACAGTGGGGAGGTCTCGGTGGTTTTTCTTCTCCATGTAACGCAAATGCGGGTTAGTTCCATCAAAAGAGTCATCCACGAAAGCAAATTGTTCTCAATACTTGATTCAGGAGTTCTGTAGTTTTCTGGATTGGGCTCAAAATTACAAAGCTTTGAATTTTAACTTTAGTTATCGTAAACCCAAAATTTGGCCAACACTTCAACGGCGGTTATAAAATAAAATATAAAAGTAGGAGGATGTATCTACAATCTGGAAGAAAATGTGATCCCGATAATTTAATCATGATTTAAGAAAATAGGGTTTTTGTTATATCTTATATTTAAAAAAACTACTCTTCTCAAATTTTGTTAAATTTTTTTTTATTTTTATGTTTAAAATTTGAATATTTTTAAGTTTAGGAATTTTTTTTCAACTGACATTAAGTAAATTAATAGAACTAATAAATAATTAGAAAAATAATTTTTTTTTGAATGGAATCATCTTTGATAAACGAGTTTCATACTTATGGACACAAGTTTTTTCGAAACGCTTGAAGCCTCTTAAAATATGGTAAAATTCTCAAAGTGAAATATATATATGAGGGGCGATTCCCAGTCAAATAATTGGAAACATATCTTCCATATTACGCCCATCTTCAATAAAGTTCTGGATTTCAAAAGTTCTTGATTATCTGTCTTTCAGTTGATAATTTTTAAAGCTGTAGATTTAACTACCATGGGAATGCTTGACTCATTAGATTAAATCTTCTTCATCATCATCATCAATATTTATCTGGGCGCCTGAGGCCGTTAGCGGCCTTTTTCCCCATTATTAAATCTTCTTAACTTATGTAATTTCATTTTATTCAGCACATGAAAGACTAGTTTTTGATACTCGAAGATTTCGTAAATTAAAAATTAACCCTAATTAATTAGCTTGCTTACGATAAACCTTTCAAACCATAAAGATTGACATTAAATGCGTAAAAATCCAATTACTAGAACAGATGTTATTCAGATTTTTTTTATTTGGCCCAACTTACATCTTTTTAATAATCTGTTGTTTTTTTTTAAAAAGTTCTTTATTACCTGCTTTTTAAGTTGATAATTTTAAATAATAATTTTGATATTTTTTAAGCAGTTGATTAAACGTCTATGGAAATGCCTAGCTCATAAGATTAAATCTTCTTAAAAACTTGTGTAATTTAATTTTTTTTCAGCACATGAAAAACTAGTTTTTGATGCTCGAAGGTTTCGGAACTTAAAAATTAACCTAATTAATTAGCTTGCTTATAATCAACCTTTCAAACCACAAAAATTGACATATTATTGAGATTGATGCTATTCAGATTTTTTTTTATTTGGCTCAACTTGTATCTTTTTTACAATCTATATTATTAGAAAAGTTCTTGATTGCCTGTCTTTAAGTTGATAAATTTAGATGATAATTTTGATAATCAGGTCATAGATTTAACGTCTATGGAAATGCCTGGCTCATAAGATTAAATCATCTTAAAAACGTATGTATTAACATTATTTTTTTTAGCACATGAAAGACGAGTTTTTGATGCTGGATGATTTTAACGTGATTCTAGTGGATTGGAGCGTTGGGAATTTTCTACCATATACTCAAGCTGCTGCAAACACAGCACAGACAGGAAATGAAATAGCACAACTATTGAATACATTAATTGTGAGTATAAATAATATAATCACCGCCCTTAATATACACGGTTAGAACAAATAAATGACAAGATTTGAAAGATTTGTCGTCGAAACTATTACACTTATTCTGCCGGGCAATTGAAAAATCAACGTAAAAGACAAAAATTCAAAATTGAGATTTTTATATTTGGGGATTTTTTATATGGTAAGCTACATATATTACAATAAAATTTTTTTAAAAATAAATCTTGTCTTATTAGTTTTTTGAAATTCTATTTTAGCGTTCATAGCATCCTATAGCGTTCATAGCAATAGAAGGAAAAAAGTTGTCAAACAACTTTTCTCGGAGTCGATAGTAAAGCACTTACGTTGTTTTTTTTCAATTGCACGGTAGTATTATAAAAGTTTATTATATAAAGTATATAATAATGCATTTTATAAAGTATATTAAAAAAGGTTAATTTAAAGGTTTCTGTAACTTAATACTCTCAATTTTTCCTAATGTGGCCCAATTCAGCCCTGTTTCTTAAAACTCTATCGTCAAGAAAATAAAAAATTCTTCAGTGCCTTACTTTTAATGCAAAATTATACTCTTAAACTATGTAGTTCCACAGCTCGTTATAAAGAATTATCTAGGCTATAAGACGGACAAATAACTTGAAATAATTTGAAATATTTTGAAAGTTATTAAATTTTTTCTACCTAAATGAAAATTATCAAAATTAATGACTAATTCTAATTTACGGAAATTTTTGGGAGCCCAAACAAGACAGAGCTGGAATAACATTTAAATATTTCATAAAAAATTAAATAATTCTTCACGTGGACATTTTGCACCATTTTCAGAATTAGCATGGAGATCACTGGTACAGTTACGCGAAACTTGTCCTAACAGTTATGAATAATTGTCGCTAAGATACAGAAATTAGAAAAATAGCATATTCGCAAATTAACGTTATTTTATGTGACGCTAGAGCATTCGAAAAATAAAATTAAGTTCTTGCAGTCTTTTCGGCATTGGTAGTTCCTAAACAGTGTCTATTGAAGTCAACCCCATAAAGAAGAAATCATAATGTGTTAAGTTCGGATATCTTGGTGGCCGCGCGTGATTATGGGTATAATACCTGTCATCCGCATACCCAAAATATTTTATGAACTACTGATACTGTAAATACTACAAGAGCTCTAAGAACGCGTTTATGCACAATTAACAATTGACAGTGTAAAAATGCAGAAAACGAGGAACAGACTTTATTACAAGTAGCTTGTCGTTTAATATAAGGACCATTCGTCGAACATTTGTTACTGTTAAAAAAGTTTAAATATATTTGTTTTTTAAATTTCTTGGATCACTTATTTTCATTTAATACTGCGGAAAATATAAATACATAACAACGTTCTATCTTATTATGGAATAGTTTATAAGCAAACTATTCCAAAATAAAATACACTGTTTAAAATGAGAATTTCTACCTATTGCATATCGATGACAAAAAAACAAGTTTTTTAAATTGTTTTTAGTATTACATTGTGCTTATATAAACAGAAATTATACTTGTATTTGAAAGTGATAATAATAAACCTTTCTCAGCAAACGATTAAGTAGGCATTTTGAAATTCTTTTCTAACTTTCGACTTTCAGATTAATTAAAGTGATAAACTGTTTAAAACGACAATTTTCTCATTAATATAACACATTAATTTATACTTATTGACTAGAAAGAAGTTTTGAAAAAAATTTAGTTTTTAAAAGTGTTTTTGTTAGATAAATTGTGTTTATAGAAACAGAAATTAGTTTTATATTTGAAACGAGGATTATAAACAATTTTGAGCAAACGATTACATGCGCATTTTAAAATCGTTTTCTATCTTTCAATTTAGATTGAAATCTTTCTTTTCCAGAAGAATTTTATTGCAGACGGCTAAGGAACTTCTATTTTAGATGACAGAAAAGTAAAAATGCTCATTATTCTAATTCGATAATATTTTTTGTAGATAATTCGCATTTTAAAGTTCTTAAAATCGATTTCACAAAGGTTTTTATAATTTATATAGCAAAATCTTGATGCATATTCTTACGTTTTTTCCTCAATATGTACACACTTAAAAAATTATAATTCCTACAATATTTTAATAAAAATAGTTAAACAGTCTTGTTTTTTACGTTAGAATAATTTCGGAGCTAAGCCAAGCCAGTTTCATTTAATTGGTCATAGTCTTGGATCCCATGTTGCAGGTTACGTTGGAGAAAGAATAAAAGGTTTAAAAAGAATAACAGGTAATGATTTGAATTATCAAATATCATTATTTCACTAGTTCTAAGATTATATTATTCACTACAAAAATATAGTTTTATTATTTATAAAATTATAGTATTCTATTTTCGCATTTCGTTCAATTTACGAAAATTTTTAATCCCGTTTAAACTTTGTATTTTGACGCATAAAATTATATTCTTTAATATTATGTAAAAAATTTTATACCTTACAATTCAAAACCGCGATAGTTTGAGGGTTAAAATGCAAATGCGTCGTAAAAAAGTGTGTTTGTTGAAAGACTAAGTTTTTTTCGATAGTTTTTTAACTTAAAACATCGCCTACTCTGATTAATTAGCATATATGAAGTCATCGCCTCAAGATTCGAGTCCTAATACGTAAAGATCAAATCATTAGATCAAAAGTTATTCAGGGTTATTCGTTTTTTGACAATCTGTTGGACGCTCCTTAATTATTTCTGCATATTTTTCAAACAGGACTATTTCCTGAAACTTTGACATCATTTAAATTTTCTGATTTATTTTTTACGACAATGCCAATAGATGTTTAGCATTGTTGAATTGTTTATAGATTTTTTAACAGAGCTAGATCTTCTAACCTACAAATTTTAATTTTTTTAAAAGAAGACTGGATCTTGCAGCTTTATTTAAACCTGATTAATTATTGATATATATTTTTTAACAGAGATAATTCCTCTAATCTGCTAAATACTGCTTAATTGTTTAAGTACTTAATAATGCTGTATCCTGCAATTTTTTTAGCACAGTATAATTATTTATATATATATTTTTTTATCAGCCTTTGGCCGTGCAACTTGTTTACATCTTTTCAATTACACATTTATGTATCTAAACAGTCTTGCAAGTTATTTGGTGCAATTAAAAAATTTATTTATACGTATATATTTTGTTTAAACAGGACTGGATCCTGCAACCTATTTGTTCAAGGATTCACCACCGCAAGAGAAACTAGATCCTTCGGATGCCCATTTTGTGGATGTTATTCACACCGATGCTGGGGGTATGTTGGAAAAAAAAAATTCGATTTTCTTAAGCGATTATCAATGAAATCTTCGAAAGCAGTTAATTTTTTTTCTCTTTCTGAAAGGTATTGGAATGGAAGATTCATTGGGTCACGTGGATTTTTATCCTAATGGTGGCGAAATACAGCCCGGTTGCACAGCTTCGAATTCTTTGAAAGCTCTTCTAGAATTTGGAATTGTTGAAGGTACTTCGTTTAGATTAATATTTAAACTATTTCTTATTCTAACTGCTTTTTTTTCTATACTGTTAGAAATTTTGGAGAATATTAACCCTTTCAGGACTGGCAGAAGAAAGAAGTGTTTCCCCAAGCACGTACGCTTTATATTTACGAGAGTGTCCACGCAAAGAGTAGCGACTTCCTAATACTATAATATGAAAGATCACATATTAAGACCACGTATGTGTAATCTTGGACCGCTAGTGTAAGAAAGGCGAGTTTAATATTACTATGAAGAAAGAATCGCGCAATCGCAGTTCTAAAAGGTTTATATAAAAAATCTCGTGAAAATTTGCTATTACTTCATAAGGTGCCTAAATGAACCGTGTAATCAGGCAAATTAAACCATCCTAAATTTGATTACATACTACCATGCTTTAAATAGGACAGAAACATAGTTTAATTTAACTATGTAAAAAATTTGCTACAACTTTAAGAGGTTGAACGATAATATTGTGCAAATTGAAGCATCATAGATTGGGTTACACGCTATTACGGTTCAACTTGAACAGAAACATATAGTTTAATTTCACCGTATAAAAATTAGCTATACCATATAATGGGCTAAAATCAACCATATCGTGCAAATTAAGCAGGCCTAAATTTGATTACATGCGAATATGATTCAACTTGAACGGAAACAAAGTTTAACATATAGATAAGGTTGAGGCATATTTGAGCCATATTATGAACAAGCACAACATGTTGTGTTCATGTATGAACATGTACACAACATGATGTGTATTCACAAAAATTGATGACGGATACGTATTAAGATAATTGTCACAACGTTTGTCACTCTTTAACAGATCCCCATCCACATCATGAAAATTCAAAATTTCAAAGTCGCCAAAGAATGACGCCAAGTCACTTGTAGCCGAATGGCGAAAATTAATAATTTGTTTATTTGTATATCAATAATTTGTATAATTATCATAAAATACCGATAATCTAAGTTATAAACTAAGTTTTAATCTTAAGTTATAAGCGTTGAGGCAAGGTAAAATAAAATGGCCATGCGTTACAAAATAAAACCATAGATAGCGCCACCTGGAGGTCTTTTCCGTTCTTTCCTCAAAAAAATGCGAGATATGGGGTAAATGAATTATTATACAAATTCGCACTTTGTAGATATTTATTGCTAAAAAATAAGAGTTAAAAATACTCATTTATTGTGTTTCTAGCAATTTCCTATAATGTTACTTCAGAAAAAACTTAACAAACGATAAACTTTGTATTATATGCATACATCATTGCAGAAATTTGAAGATTACAAACAAAATCCTCCAATAATGATTAGTAGTCTTTTTTTTTTTTCCTTTTCCCTTTTTGAAAAATGGACTTATTTACATACACAATTCTGTAATTTTGAACTTCGGTTTTAACTACAAAAAAATGGAAGGTTTTTGGTAAAATTTAAAATAAGTTTCTATAATTTTAAAGCTTTATTTTAAATTTATAAATTGTGAAATAATTTGTTTTAAAATTGTTTAACTTAATGCTTTTAAATTTATCATAATTAACGTGAACATAAATAAGAAATAAATTTAATGCATTTCTATTGATAAATAAGAGACATATAATGCGTGTGCATTGATGCGAAAGATGAATAATTTGATCTAAATTGCATATAAACTTTCTCCAGAACATTTTTTGAATATTTATTAGTCTAATTTAATAAAAGATATGGGGTTGATAATATTATCTGTTTGCAAGTTAAAACAGAAACTAATTCGAAATGAATTGAATAAATGGGAGCCTTTAACAATTGAAGTGTTTTAAAAGCTTTAAATAAATTCATAACTCAGTGTTTAACGGAGCGTTTATTTAATCTGATTGAAAGCATGTTTATTCCGAGGTTATTTTTTAATCTGATAAAATTTCGCTATATCACCTAACATAAAGATGATGAGAGAAGAAGCACAAAAATAGTTTATTAAAAATGTAAACGAGAACACCGTTCGAAAATTTGGAGCAAGTGAATCGAAAATAGTGTGTTTTATCTTAATAAAATGCCCAGTTTAATCTTATGAAATTAGTTGACTCGATATTAAGTTTTAATTCGTACGGAAACATGGTTTAATTTAAAATCATATGAAAGTAGCAGTAAATTTGTGCGATATTATGGTTCAAGTAGCACAGAATCTTGTTGTAAATTGACATTTTATGAAAGTTATAGCAAGTTCGCATGTTTTGGTTCAACCGGTACACAAACATTGTTTATTTTCAAATCTAAAGAAAAATTACAGCAAATAGCACAGAAATATCGTTCAATTTTACATCTTATGACAGTTACAGCAAATTTGTATCTTATTATGGTTCAAGATATCGATATTATGGTTATCTTTGAACCAATTTTTCTAATATTGTATCAGTAATTAATAATCTAAGTAAATTAAATATGAAATTTAGGGATTATTAAGTAATTACTCATAATAAATTTCATCACTCATGATTATTAATCATCACTGATGATCACTCATTATAAAATATCTTTTTGGATTTAAATTAATTTCCAATGTAAGTTTTTTCTTTGCCCTTAAATGTTTGGTTTTATGGTTGTAAAATGTTTTTTTACATTAGCTTAACCTATGTCTTAAGTAACATGTTTTTAAACATATTTCAAATAAAGAGTTTGAAAGTGTAGCTCAAATATATGTTTAAAAAAAAGTATTGAATTATAAATTTTTCTACTCGAAAAAATTTCTTCCCAAGTTTAACATTCAGAACAACCTTTGAAGAATCAGTTCAATCTAGAACTATTACTGTAAACCGTAAAATGGTGCAAATTTGGGAAAACCTTAACTGTTAAATGGATGGAAACTTAGAAAATTGTTTTCGTTTAAATTAAAACCGTAGCATCATGCAGTAAAATTCAAGAAGTATGGGCATTAGGTTTAAATCATCACAATAATGTCACCACAAATTTGAACGATATTATGGTTCAAAAAGTCATTAATCAAATGTCAAAGCAGATGAAATTTGAACTCTTATTTTAATTGTAGGCGTTCGAAATATGATTTGCAGTCACATGAAGGCGTCACATTTATTTACTCACTCAATTAACGAACATCACTGCCAGATGATTGGGTACAAGTGCTCAGACTGGGAATCCTTCTCCAATGGAAAATGTGGTTTCTGTGGTGTGAATGATGAAAATTGTGCAATAATGGGCTATCATGCTGACATGGAACGAAATTACGCCAATGGAACAAAGTATTATCTCCTTACATCCGATACTGCTCCATATTGCGGTAAGTTCAATTTTTAGTCTTATATGGAGTTTAAAATCAGTGTCCCTCACCAGAATTCAATCTGTGATGGAATTCGATGAACGGGATACCACAAGTTTGATTCATTGCTTTTTTGTGAGGAGCCGAGAGAGCTGTTTTAAGATCACCGTACTTTTGAGTGCTGATCGTGAGAGCTGTGATAAGTTTACGGTCGTGGTCGCTCTTGTGTTGCCATTACCAGTCGAGTGTACACAAGCCGACGGTGTGTGTGATAGAGACTGAGAGCAACAGCGCAAGGACGTGGATAATGTCGCAGTCACAAGTAGCAAGTCAACTGTTCAATGCGGATTGTTCATCTTAGTAGGCATGTTCAAATCTAATCGGAAGTTTCTGTAAAGGTAGGCGTTTTCCCAACACGTTCGGGTCACCAATGTGGGATACTAGTTACCGACAATATCAACCTTCATCTATGAAAAAGTACCCCAATATTGAATAGAGTTAACAAATCTTATATACTAGGGAATTGGAATTGAAAATGACCAACAATTAGAAAAATATCATTTAGTGGAGAACGAACAGAAGGAAGTAGAAAATGTACGATTTTTTTTCTTCAGAAAGTGGACATATATTTTCTCTAGGTTTCAGAATTAAATTTCAAGAGATGGCGTAGTTTGATTAAAAATTCTTAAACTACGCCTTTCACTGCGGGGTTAAATATTCAAAACTTAGAACTTAAAACCAATATCTCCACTTCTAATGTCCAGCAAATGAACAAAGATTTGAAAAAAAAAATATTTATTAAGTCACAAAGGAGAATGAAATGCATTATTTGCAACGTTCTCCTTAGCAAACCATATATTTATTTTTCCCGGGTTACTGAATTATTTAATTAGTTCAACAAATGAACTGCTTACTTGAAGTCCCAAATCGTCTTCAGCATTAGGTTTACTATTATTTTTTATTTTATATTTTATAACCGTCGTTGAGCAGCCGACCCAATTTTCAGGGTTTACGGTTACAAATGATCAACTCCGTAGCCTTGTAATTCTGAACACAATCCAGAAGACAAGGGAACTCCTGAATCTCCTGGTATTGGGCGAAATTTGCCTTCGTGGAGTACTTTTTGATGGAACTATAGTTCGTTCACTAGGAGTTGACACTTGGCTCCACCTCTTCGGACGCCGAGTTCATTTCAGCACGGGAGTAAGAAGAGAAACATCTCCGTGCTTGAAATTGACACAACCCTTAATTTGCGCCAAACACAAATTCAGTCACTTACTTCGCTTCATCGTCTGCTATTATACCGTTCGTTACTCTAGCTATATATTTTAAGTTTAAAAACTGCTGTTCTCCCAACAATATGTCTCATAAAGGACAAACTATTCATTCAAAAGAAAGAAATATCAAAAAATTATGCAAAATATCATCAAATTTATGAAACATTTATTGTTAAAAAAATGCACACAAAGTTTGAGAAATAAATATTTTTGCCAAACGATCGCCAAATGGCAACCTTTTTCAGGATTGCTCACAACCTTCTCCCAAAAATAGCGAAATAGTATCGTCGCGTACCACGTGATGAAGGCGGAGCCAAGTGCCAACTCCTGGTGAACGAGCTATAACCAGCATTTGCGATACATGGAGTGGAAGACCAAGAACCTCCTACGGTTAGCAGGACGACAAAGGGACTCTAGCCTATGATACGTCTACCACTGAAGGTATTTCACGTCAGCACTGTGGTCGGTGCATGCCGGATGTGGATTCGTATCGACCGGTCACCACTGGGATTCGAACCCGGTTCTCCACACCGAAAGGCAACGCTTTATCCCCTGAGTCATCGCGACTCTAGGTTTAATATTATAATAATATTTAGTTATAATGGAAAAGTTAGTGGTTTACTGTTTAACTATTATAAGCAGGAGGGTCTGTTTAATTTTGTCCTTAGACCAGGCCACGATGATTTTGCAATTAGAAGTTTTTTTGAAAAGAAAGTTTAAACTTTTTATTTCAGTTTTGCTATATGACAATCTTTGTAACCAATCTTTAAACTGGTAAGGAAATATTCCAGGTTTCTTCAAACTTTGCATTTCTGTCTTCCGCTTTTCTATAATTTATTTCGCAAATTATTGATCATTTTTAGAACACACAATATTTTAAGGTTGAATAAAGCTATGTGTTTTAAAATTTCATTTTCAATTTAGGTCCTAGTTTTAACGTATTTTCAATTTAAAGTGCTTAGTTTTAAACTTGTTGTTAGAACTTCAAATTTCTTGTTTTCAATTAAAATTTTCGTATTTCAGACTATACTTAAAATAATATAATGCACAGAATAAAAAAGAGAAAATAACTTTTGTTTAATAATTTAATTTTCATATTTTACGACGAATTTTCCATATTCTATTATTCTAAGATAAATGACTGACTTTGAAAATGCTAGTTAATGTATGCAAATGATATTTTAAGCTTTAAAATCAGATACAAAAACATACTTTATCTTAATAAATATTCCTTTTTCTAAATGTTTTTTTCTTATTCTTAACCATCAAAATATTTCTATAATCCCAATAGTTTAGGCCGGAGAAAGGTTAAAAATTTAGGTCCCTTATGAATTTTTCCCTCTTTGTACTCTGAATAGTTTAAAAATAGAATTAATCAAAAACTGTTTGATAGATTCCAAATTTTAAATTAAGCGAAAAAAGATGCAAAAATGTATTTACCCTAGAATTAATTTTTTGATTATTTCCAAATAATTAAAAAATAACTTTTTACGCGATATTATGTGTACAATTATCTTTTGATTTGTTTAAAAGTTTGCTGAGATGTAGCAAAATGCTCAAAAGGAGAAATTAATGTTTAGATGCTTAAACTTTAGACCGTTCTTTTGGAACATTCCTTTTGGAACCATACGTTCCAGATTACGCCCCCTCCCCATTCTAAGGGTCAAAATTCCGAATATGTTGCCTTTCTGTGTCTGATTTAGTAACTTAAAAAACAGCGTATGGACTAATTAGTTAGGATATATGAGACTTTTGTTCAATTAAGATTTATATCTAGCTCACGCAAAATTCGATTATTTGTATAAAAGTTTTTCAAGTTGCTATTAATAAATAGTTTGTTACAAGAAACTTGTATTTTGTGCTATTTCTTTTCAGGGTTTGAGTATAAAATAACATTATTTGAAGAAGAAAATAAAAATGTTTCCAAGAATAATAAGAAAAAGTGGGGTAGCATGGATATATTAAACATTTTCCTCTATGGGAGCAACGGCAATGCTGAATTTAAAATTGAAGGAAAGTAAGTAAATTTATTTTATTTTATTAGTTTCGAAAGCACAATCAAGTTATGGTTATTGAATATATATTTTCTTACATCTAAGCTAACACAAAATTGAATTAAAATGAAAAACAATTAACACCACAAATTATTATGTTAAGTGAAATTTAATTTTTTTAAAAGTTTATTGTTAGAAGTTAGTTCACCGACTACCTACTGGAAAAAGGATCTTTTAATTAGTTCTCCAAATAATATTTTAATCCTTTTTATTAAAACAAATATGCAAAAAGTCAGTAATTTATAAAAAAGAATTTTATTTTTATTTTCTCATTGATAAACTATGTAATGAAAGAATTGCCACCAATAATATTTTTATTAAGAAGCAATTTTTGAAAGAAGAAAAACTAAAAATCCTAAAATTCTTTGTCGTACGCGTATTGTCCGAAATTCTGCATTGTATACAATACTTGGCGTTTTTACGTAAATAATGAAATATGTGGAATTTTTATTTACAGCATTATTGTATAAAATTGCGTACAGTCTAGGTAAATTGCATAGTAGGTTTTAGTATGTGAAGAATGTAAATCTGAACGGAAAAAGCAAGCAATACAAAACTTTTCAACCACTTTCTCAAAAAAAAAAAAAAAAAAAAAGAAAAAAAGAGTTGATGATTAAAAAAAATCAAGCAATTTATTTGGCCTACATTAAATAATATCTCATTATGAAAAACATCATTGTAGGGTATACCGGGCAGTAAACCGGTTTAAACTGTTAAGTTTTACTCCGGTTTTTATTATTACAAGGCAATTGTTAAAAATTTGCTTTTTTGATTGAATTAAATATGAACCTATTTATTGCATTAAAAATTACACTCAGTCAATCTTAATAAATCATAATCATACTAATTAAAAATATGAAATTATTTTAAGTATCAATAATGCATAGCAAGAACTAAAAATTGTATCCATTCTCATATACCCACTCAGGAACGTGATCACATATAAGTAATCAAGTAATTCTTCGTTCACGGCCCACTGTATTATGTATGAAAAGAGCCTTTCTGTTTTTTGGCGGCCCAAAAACAGGATATATCAAGCTTTATTTTTTTTTTAAATATTATTACCGTTACCTAAGAAATTGATATTTCAATAAAATGCCTATTTATAGAACCAACTTTTTACATTGCCTATTTATAGAACCAACTTTTTACATTGCCTATTTATAGAACCAACTTTTTACATTGCCTATTTATAGAACCAACTTTTTACATTGCCTATTTATAGAACAACTTTTTAAGCTTTTAATGTGTTTATTCATATCAGAAAGAGCAGTTGGCAAGAGAGTCATATAGTGTTCAGCAGTTCCTTTCTTGGCGAGATATTTGGCGCCGTCATACGATGGGAAAAGAAACCGATGTCAAAAGCCAAAGGTGTAATGGACGTCGTGTCTAAAGTGATTAAAAATGACTCCAACAAACCTTTCTTTAAGAAGATGAACGTCTTTCCTTTAAAGTCATACACTCGATGGTAAGAATTCATTTTTTAGCAATTGCAGAATTTATATTGGTACTATAGCATTTCAGGGGCTGTAAAAAATATATAATTAATTTTTGACGTCATTTCTCAATTTTTAAAGTGATTATAGTATGTATTGTGGTAACAGTTTTGTGTAACAGTATTGGTATTGTGGTAACAGTTACTGTGATAATAAATAACTAATATACTAGTATTAGTTTTTTACGGCTTTCCAAGGCAGAATTGTGCCTTACTTTTCTTCATTGGTTTCTAATATTATAAAATGTCATCCACAAAAATCTGATTTAAGAGGAAAAACTAAATTCAAAAACCAATATTAATCCGAAATAATTCGGAGGGGTTAATTCGAAAATTCGATTATTTTTCAATGTATATTTCCGATACCTTATACTACGGAGTGCATGTGTGAGAAACTGTTTTGCCCGTAAACATTTTTTTAAATTGGGTGGCCGTATTTTTCATAACCGGCTCTGATAGATTATATCCTAAATATGTAAACTTTTACAAAACTTGTCCAATAATGTGCAAAAATCTGTCTGAGATAAGCTCTGTACTGTTCATTGCACCAAAATGTACATTTGCAAATGTACATCTGGAAAATTTCAATTGATATGCACAAATTGATTTCTAAACAGGCATTTTACATGAAATAACTCGAACAATTCGAAAACTATAAACTCTGGCGAAAGTTAGTAAAATATAGAAATCCTTTTCACACACAAAAAAAAAACCAGCAGTCACATAAAAAAAAGTGAAAAATTTTGGGTCTGAAACTTAGGGTTTCATAATCCAAAAACTCTCCGTGACGTTCAAGTCAGTTAGACCTTGGCATTCAATACGCAATATCCCTTACGCAATATCCCTTACATTTAATGCAGTGTAACCGCTTCCGGATATTATGCTGAAACAGCTTTTATGTTAGATTCATTTAACCGTTTGCTATTGCTAAGTTTTAATTTACAAATTTATTTTTAATTTTTAAACTAAAATCTGTTTATATTTATACATTCATCAAAAATATTAAATGAATTTAATGAATCATCAATTTAAATTGTTTTTTAAATAAACGATAGGAGGGCATTTGTATCATTGGTAAAATCAAATATAAACGTAGGTCTAAACCTTTTCGAAGGACGTTGTAGGAATTTTCGAAGGTGGTGGAAGGAAGGCGATGCACTCTATTATTTTCCTCTCAGATCTGTCAAAATTAATTTATATCTCTTTGTAAATATTTCTTCCATTATTGATCTAATACTAGCATTTTTGATAATCAATTATTTACTGCAAATAACAGAAAATGGCCGAGATAGGCCGGTTGGTAGGGCACTTGGCCCATGTCCAAGAGGTCGTGGGTTCGATCTCCACCAGAAGAAGACTCCCCGTGTAGTAAATGGTTACTGATGCACGTTAAATCAGTCGACTCACCAAGTCCTACATGTTCTCGTAAAAAATCATACCTCTGGGAGTACTGCTACAGGAGTTTTCTTGTTTTCTGGATTGGTTCGACAAGGCAATGGAGTTGGATATTAGTAGTCGTTAGGCTGTTCAACGACGGCTATAAAATTAAATAAAATACCAGAAATTTTTTTTTTGTCATTTGGATGTTGACGTATGTCAGTGAACTCGCATCATGGTGAACTCTCATGGTCACTAATGGTGAACTCTCACCATGCAGACGGACATGTGTTCAATTGTCATTCTCCTTTCAGTCAACTGGAGAAAAAAAAAGATTGACGCACGAAATTTAAGCATTCTAATTAGTTAGAAAGTGGTCAACACTTGAGTGGATGCTAAATTCTATTTGTTGGTAAAACGTCTATAAATTTGGATTTGTGGAGATCAGAAACGAGTGAAACTCAGAACGATTTAACTCACTGGTCAATTGTCCGAGAAAGAATAACCTCATCTGTAATAGAATTGATAGTAAAAAACGACTTTTACTTTGATCGCATCAAATTTCCAATCAATGTCAGGTTGTGAAGACAAGCTGATTGAAATATTAACATTTTTATTTTTATTAACACTAGAAAGACTGAAATTTAGTATATACCTATATTGCCCAAAAGCAGTCAAAATGTCTGAATTGTGGAAGAATAACTAAAATGTGAAGAAATTTGTTTAAAATTAATTTTTAATATTTTTATATTATTTATAGTTATATAACAAGTTATCAGTAAATATTAGCAATAAAAAAATTATGTGTTGTACAAAAAGTCACAAAATTCTTTGAAATTGTGTCATTATATACATCATTGCTTTTCTAACTGAAATTAAAAAGCGGTCAAAATGACTTCCTTGGGCAATTTAGTGTTAAGCAAACTTTTGTTAATAAATATAATTATTTAACTTTTATTTTTTATCTTTGGTTGCCATATTAAGTAAACATTTCACGGAAAATGTTTCTAATGACATTTGTGCAAGCCAAACTCGCCAACCTTGTCCTTGTGAGTTCAAGTCTGGAAGTCCATTTAACAAGAGAGCACCGCGAAGGTCGAAGTGCAACTTAGCTCATAGCCTCTCGGAATTGCCACTCATCCGTGAGACCACTTTTACTATTTAGACATAGTCTGAATAGTAAAATATTTTCTCCATATCTCTGAATCTATGATTCTGCTCTGTTACTGACCGCAAGACTATAGATTCCACAGATTTTACAAGCAAGTATATCTCAGGAATTTGGTGGGTCATAGCGGCTTTGAGCGGCAACCCTACCGGAGTAACAATGGCTACCGCGGCCCTTGGAAAATATAATTTTCATTTGAAACTTACCACATTAATAAAATTTTAATTAGTACAATTTTTAGAATACTTTTTTAATTAGTATAGTTTTTTTAAGCTTGCAGAAACAAGCCAATTCCGTTTTGCAAAGAAACATATAATACCTTTAACACTTATAATTTACCCTAACTAATCAAAATGCAAAACAAAAATGGGGTAGTACTCCGCAACTTTAAATTCTTTTTCTACCAAGAGATTGGCGACAACGGTTTTAACTAGTCGGAAAAAGGTAGAAATTTTGATTGCAAGATTTGATGCCAGCGAGTTATAATAATGAAGTAAAATGGCTGCGAAAACAATTTTTGTTATACAAATAGATTTTAAAGACTTTCTCATTCATTGAAAGTACTCTATTGAGTCCCATTAAGGGATTAAACGGACAATTACGTTCCACTTTAGAACTTTCCTCTTTTGTTTCAACATAATTTGGAGATGAATTGCGACTTAAATAGCTTATTATTATTTTCTTATTTCAACATTCGTGCTTTTCATACTTCCATCATTTCATTTTAAAAATCTTTTTAAATTATTGAAAAAATATATAATATAAGCTCCATTAAAACAATATGCCCAGTTAGCTATTCGGCTTAAGTATTAAATATTTTAATAGAGCAACTGCTTAAAATTATAATGATTTAAAATTCTTACGTTGAGAATATGTTTTGCGTTATAAACATTCAAAGTAACCATAAGTTGTGTATAGATTTTCTATTTTGGTACCTAATACTACAGCATTTTCATTACATTCAATTAGAATTTTTGAACTGCTTATAATTTATTTTTAATGCAATGGCATGTAAAGAGAAGAGCCAAGAGAGCAACTGTCCCTGGCGTCCACCCTAAGGTAAACATCTAATAGACGAAAATAAAAAATTTTAACAGGTAAATATTTCGAGCAAAGAAAATTTTTTTATGGAGACATGATTTTGAAATAGATTTAATTGTTTTTGGATGGTGTTTACATAATTCCATAACCTATATACAAATTTTTTTTTTTAATGAAATAAGCGACCTTTATGAAAAATAACGGTAATGAATGAGTAGTGGTGAGGAAAGCGAGCAGGGGGTGAAGCCTCTTAGGCTGACTGCGTTCAGTGTGCAGGTGGGTAACCCCTTGGATCAGTCAGCGTAGAGTTCGAGAGTGTGTGGTTATTAGTCCTCGCTAAACTGTGCTACCGTAAAGTGCTCGACGTGCAGATCGCCGGGCTATCGAAGCGGGGATGCTATCCTGCAAAGGATCAAAATTGCGATGGTATGTCTTCGAATCATCCCCAAGGATGTTTCCCAATCCCTCGACAATATCCTGTTGCGCAGCTCTAGAGCTATATAAATGAACTACAACAACAAAAAATTTATAGTCATCAATAATAGCTTACATTTCCTGTTAATTGTTGTAAAAATAATTTTTCAACCGTCGTAAAAATAATGAAAATAATTTAAAAAATTTTGTTTTCACAGGCAAATTTCTCCAATTATTTTTGAGTTGTGCACTCGTCCAGATGCATCAGACGACAGAAGTCAACAAGGGGCGATGTTTAGCAACGAGTATTGTTGAATTCCTCCAGGCGGAATTAGAATTTGCTTTGACTAAAAACTGGTTTTAAAGAGTCTTAAAATCGTCAACGTATTTCCAAATTTGAGATTCTACTTTTATTGAATAGTTTATATTTTAAATAAAGTTTGGTTTTTAAAAAAAAGCTTGAGTTTGTTTTGAAGATTGTCCCATTCATTATTTTCAAACATTAAAATTTTGGAAACTATTCTGTCTAACTTTAAACTGCAATCCATTTTGACGGATTTATTTGTGTAATGAAGTTGACGAAAAATTTGAATTTATACAATAAAATGTTGCCAATGAAAGAAAAATATCGGCACAGCCTATATTACAGGGTTGAAATAGCGTATGCTAGATTAATCATGAAAAGTTAAGATAGCTAATTTTCAACAAAACTAATAAATTCAATTGGTAGATTAGTAAATAAAAATACAAGATAACTAATTTTCGTTATAAATGCACCATATTAAAGATCAGTGTAATAGTTTCCCTTGCTAAACTTAAAGTTATTCAAAAGTAAAATATCACAGTTTTCATTCCAAATTTTTACATGCTCAATTAATAAGTAAAGATCACAAATTTTTAAGTGCAAAATCATTTAGTTCAATTAAAAATAATTTTTGATTCAAGACGAGTCAACAAAAGTATAAAATCTTCATGCTAGATTGGTCAAAATCACCAACTTCTATTAAAATATTTCACTCAGGACTAGATCTCAATGATACAAGATCACTAATTTCCGTTAAAAAAAATTTTACATTAAGGACCAGGTATCAAAAGTAAAAGATCACTAATTTCCATTAAAGCAATTTTACATTCATGACTAGTCATCAATGATACAAGACACTGATTTCGATTGTAAATAATTTTACATTCAGGACTAGACGTCAAACATGCAAGAACACTAACTTTTCATTAAAAATAATTTTACATTAAGGACCAGGTATCAAAAGTAAAAGATCACTAATTTCCATTAAAGCAATTTTACATTCATGACTAGTCATCAATAATACAAGACACTGATTTCGATTGTAAATAATTTTACATTCAGGACTAGACGTCAAACATGCAAGAACACTAACCTTTCATTAAAAATAATTTTATATTAAGGACCAGATATCAAAAATAAAAGATCACTAATTTCCATTAAAATAATTTTACATTCTGAATTAGACATCAGACATGCAAGATCACAAATTTCCATTAAAGATAACTTTACATTCATGACTAGACATCAATAATACAAGACACTGATTTCGATTAAAAATAATTTTACATGCAGGACTAGACATCAAACATGCAAGATTACTAATTTCCATTGAAAAGAATCTTACATTAAGGACTAGATATGAAAAATACAAGATCACTTATTTCCATTAGAAGCTTTACATTTAGGACAAGACATCAAACATGCAAGATCACAAATTTCCATTGAAAATAATGTTATATTCTAAATCGGTCATCACATGCAAGAAGTAGCTTACATCTATTAACAATTTTATAAATTTGCGTTATAGCAGCACAAGATTTCTAACAGTAATTTCCTAATTTCTAACTTCTGAATATTACAATGTGCGTTAGACAAATATAATTAGTAAAATTGTTGAAAAAGAATACGAGATTCGTATAAATTTTATTTAATATCAGTATGAAAATATATGAAGAATAGTTTGCGAATGGCAAATGAATACGACGAGAACTTGGAATGCCTTAAGGTAAAGGATAATTTCGACATTTGTTTCTCTTTAGGCAGTGTTTGTTACACGGAAAACTTTCATTTTCCTTTTTGCAAAATTACACTAAATTACTGTTTATCGATAGTCTATTTACTTTATAAGTTATTTTTTTAGAGTATTCATTTTCTCGTTTAAAGCGTAACTTTAACCATAATCTTCATGAAACGAGTATCGAGCTATGAGAGGGTTTACTGTCATCTATTGGATTGTTTGTATTTTACTGGATTTTGTACTTAGTTCAACTGAAAATGAAAATGCAATAAATGTCCGTAAGTTAATTTTAAATATTTTCATTAAATTTAGCATTTCATTAGAATAAAATAGCTTCATAAAAGTTTTAAAAGTCTAAAAATTTAAGTTAGACAACAAAAATATATCAATACTATGCAGAGGTGAAATAAATTGTATTTTAGACAATATATAAGGAACAATGAAAATTGGTAATCATTAATATTAATTTCGAAAAGAATGTAATATGCGAATAAAGCTATGTATTTCGAACAATAATATTCAAGAAAAGAATATCTTGGGAATAACTAAATACATTTTTTGTAATAAAAATATTTAGCAAAAGATTCTGCAAAATTTAGAAGGAAATATGATTTATAATAATTATTTTAAGATAGAGATCTGAATAACACTATAATATGCTACATAGCTTTAATCTTGGTCACACGACTTGGTTGATATATGATCTAGTTTACACCATCCCTCCGTTGTTTATTTATCACAAAATGATGCATAAATATTTTATCGTATGAAATCGCAACAGGAACATTTAAATGCTTATCTAATAATTATAAATTTAATAGAACATTTTTGCAAAAATTGTAGAATATTTTTTGGGTTTTTTGTAATGTGGATTCGTAAGATGTGTTTGCAATGATATAAAATATTTAGCTGCTAATGCAAATTCTAGCCTGCTTGGGAGTCGAACACGATTGGCCGACCTACGCGTGACATAGCTTGCAAGTATCCAATTTGATACCTTCTAGTGACGTCATCGTAGGTAAATCATGGCATTTGTCAATTCAGAAGCCAGTCAGGTTCGACACATGCCCATGACATCACTTACTGGTATTCAATTCCATCTCCTTTAAATCACATGGTTAGCGATAATCACTTCACTTCCTCTCGAATCGCAAGTGCCCAATTATGCACTGGAGTGTTTCCATAGAAATTAATGGAAGCTGTAGTCACGAGACTAAGATGTTCTTTTGGACGGAGATATTATCTGATGGAATTTTGAGCTCATAAGATAGGGAGTTAGAGTATCTGTATTTGAAGCAGTGCACATTACGATGCATCTGTTTTTCTTTTGCGTTTTTCGTTATCTGTAAATAGATCATCTTAGTATTCTTGTATCCATTTGTTTAGAATTGAAAGTAACAATATATATACTTAATTTATGTAATCCTTATAATTTTTTTTCACCCTTAATAATAACAACGTTTATTAGAGTTGAATGTAGTCTCATTTGTTAGCTGTGAAAATTAACTTTCCTAATTCTTATTTTTAAGTTATGACTACTGATTCTCTTAAACCACTCGCTGCCAGAAATATATAAAAACAAATTAACTCCAATCAATAATTTTTTTACGTGGTAGACGTTTTGTAACTACTAAAAAAAAAAAAAAGTGTTAGTAATTTGGAGTAGTACTTAAACCTTGGGGGGATTAATTTAGAACTACACAATGTAAGAGAAGATTACTGCTACATATTTAAAAATATATAAACAATTTAACTTCTAGGCACAAATGGAACACCGGTGTCTCTGTTCCATATTTTTTCTGGTTCTCTAATCAGAAGCAAAGTGACGGTTATCACTTGTAATGTTGTTTTTCACTTGTAATGTAGTGACGTTTATCCTTTTTTGTTTTCATGATACAAAAAATAGTCTAATAGTTACTAAAAAATATGATAAATTGTCTGAATTATATTTGAACACAAATATAAAATCCTAAAAACGTAGTTTGAAGTTTTTTTCATTCATCTTCGAAAATTTATCTATAATTGATTTTACAAATTTAAGAAATTTCAACGATGAATGACTGTTTCTCTTAGATCTAAATGACTGAAAATTTAATTAATTGTTTTAGAATTGAGTCGTGTTTAAAAGATTTTACCTCACAACGAAAACGACGCCGATGTTTCAATAAATTATAAACATGCTAAACATAATATTTTCACTTGTTTTGACCTAAATCATACAAAATAATAAAAATTAGCATGAAAATATTTTTAATAAAATTTCTGCGTCAAAGGGTAAAACATAAACACTTGCTAACAATTAAAAACATTCTTGCCATAATTTCGAATATTTTGTAACCCTACAGTAGGGATATGACCTTTACATCCTCCATTTGTCTACACCCCTGACACGCTATCATTTACAGTTGATCATTTACAGTTGAAACAGTCTATATCATTTACAGTTGAAACAGTCAGCAAATTCAGAACAGTGTGCTATGGTGATCTTGGCTGTTTTTGGTCCGGACCTCCATTTCAGCATCCCTACTGGCGACCCATAAGTGTCCCACCCCAGACACCAGAAGAGCAAAACACTCTATTTTACTTCTTCACGAGGCGCCATAAAATTATACCAATAATTATATCACCATTCCAAATGGAAACTCTAGACAGCTCAGATTTCAACGTTGATTCGTGGACGAGAATTCTCGTTCCCAACACCAGAGAAGGACAATCGACGTGGATGATGGCAAGTATCCAAATATATTATTTGTTATTTATTTATTTTTTAATGTGTCTTTTTCGAAATCGTTTGAAGATCTTAGCTAAGAGAAATTTGACAAACTATATTTTAGAGAATTTCTTTAGAAAAAATCAGTTTTGAATGCATCAGGTATATCTTAAAAATCATGCATGTTGTAATTCTGGTAGAAATACAGGTTTTTAATAAACAGCTCAGATTTTTTATTGATTCAAAATAGTATACAGGGTGATTCTGCATAGTGGTTACAACTAAAAACAGTGTTTCTGATAAGAATTGAGAATTACATATCAAGAAATGGTCAAAAATGCCAACGAATGTCGCTAGAAGCTATTTTTAATCAAGAACTGCCTGTCTATGAGCATTTTAACCTGCATTTTTATTATTTTAATTTCAATTACTTTAATATCACGTTTTTTAAAACTTATTAACGGAAATTGCATTTAAATGCACTTCGAAATAGCTGTTTTAAAGTATTTTACTTATTTGGCAAATAAGTTGGCAAGATCTGCAAGTTAGTCGTCAATTCAATCAAACTATAGTAAAGCAGCGAAATAAGGGCTATTTTAATCACATAAAAAATAAGAACTATTTTTTTTTTAATATTTATTTTCCGGTACTATTTCTATCTTCTCACATTTACCATCTCCTGCCTTTAAATTAATTGTTTGGATATTTTTGAATTAAAAAGTATGAGCTATTTGTTTTCAATATTTATTTTTCGGTACTATTTCTATCTTACATAAACCATCGCCTGCCTCCAAAATAATTGTTTAGATATTTTTGAATAAAAAAATAAGAACTATTTTTTTTTCAATATTTATTTTTTGGTACAATTTCTATCTTATACATTACAAATATCGCTTTACAAATATCGCCTGCCATCAAACTAATTGTTTAGATATTTTTGAATTAAAAAAATGAGAACTATTTTTTTCAATATTTATTTTTGCGGACTGTTTTCAATATTTATTTTTCTATCTTTATGCATTTTTTTCTCGCCTTGTATAGTAAATATATTTTAACATATTACCAATTTTTCATATTTTGTTTTCTTTCTTTCTTTTTTTGAAAAAAAAAAAAATAAAGGAAATCTTTATTTTGAATTTTACCTTCAAGGATACAAAGGATAATTTCTTGAGTTTAAGTGATGAAAACATCATTTTGGTTGGTTATGGAAACGAAAAGATTATGCCTAACTTTTTAACTGCTGCCAATGCACGAGTAGTTGGAGCTCAAGTTGCACAACTTATCGAATATCTCAGCGTAAGTTTTTACCAATGTATTTCACAAAATATTCTTTAGAACTTTATGTACCATAAGCCCTAAAATTTGAATATTTAAAATATCTAATAGACAACCGGTTTATTTAATGATGTTTTTAGAAATTCTTTCGCAAAGGAAAATAAAAAGAACCTACAGTTAAGTGCCTTAATAAGCTCAGTAAATCGGTACGAAGTTATAATTTTATTCCACCTCTACCATCTTGTTATAAAGATTTAACATGGCCTTACAACAAAGAAATATCCTTAATATTTTTTTAAAAAAATTTTTAAACCCTTCAATTGGCGAAATTTCTTTCTCTCAGATGGAATTTATGAAATTCATTTAATTTCATTATTTTTGCAAATAATTTTGCGAAAAACAATGAAATTGATTTTTTTTTACGAAACGTTCATTTTTTCACCATTAATCTTTTCGGCAAATCGTTTTGCAAAAAAAAAATCAATTCAAATTTGCGATTTCTGTTCAATTCGTGGAACCAATGGAATTTTTTTAACATTTTACGCAATATCTTCATATATTTTTGCAAAATTTAACTTACTAAAAACTTTTTAAAAATTTTCACCCCACACTTATTTTTTATGGGAAACTGTGGCTTTTCTTTATATTAACATATTGCTCAATTTTCATAATTAGCATAGAGAGCGCTAGGTAATAATTAGAGCCCGGATTTTGATGACATAAAAAATCTCAATTAATGCTCTTAAAGAGTGCAAAAAATGCCCTTTAAAAGTGCAAAAAATGCCCTTTAAAAGTGCAAAAAATGCCCTTAAAAATGCAAAAAATGCCCTTAAAATGCGAAAATTGCGCTAAAAACGCTTTATGACATGATTTAAATAAAGTAAAAATATTGAACTGAAACAATTTTTTACTCTTTAAAATTATTATGAGTCATTTCAAAAAATATAGAGCAATGCAATACTTGTTCTACGTCCATTAAAGTTTTGAAAAATATGTTTTATATCCTAAAATAACAAAAAAAAGGAAAATATATTGACTCCAAAACATTTTCATTTTGTATAGAAACTTTAATGAGTATAACAACTTCCATCTCATAATATTACTAAATATCAGAATTACATTGGATTATTAATTTTTCTTTTAATATTTTGAAATGTAAACGAGCGTTTCTTGTCTGAAAGTTAATTTTTATACCTGAAGAAGCCTCTTTCAACGTCTACTGATGTTATTGGTGCGTACTTGAAAAAGACGGTCTCACTTACTGACAATTCTTCTTCAATTTGAAAAGATGTTGCTTCACCTGTTAATATCCTAGAGATTTTCTTCATTGTTTGGAAGCCAGTGTAATAATGAAAAATGATAAAAAGATAATAAAAATTGGAAAAAATTAACAAAAAATTTAAAAAATGCTTTAAAATGCAAAATATGCCCCAAAATTTAAAGAAAAATGCCCTATAAATCTAAAAAAAATGCTCTAAAGGACAAAAAATGTCCAAAAATGCAAAAAAATGCAAATGTCATCAAAATCCGGGCCTTAGTAATAATAGACAAAACGTAACCTAACAGTCATGAATGAGTGTTGTAAACTAACAACAACTGTGAAAATAGTATGATAACCACTAGTTAGCGTTATTTTATACAGTGGTAATCATTGTGCAGAACAGTTTTAAACTAACTGGTAAATGTAACGAATTTCTGAATTTATTTATGTCTTATATATTATGTAAGCATTTCTTATAATGTCTTTTTAGGACCATTTAGGGACTGATTCAGAAAGATTTCATATAATTGGCAATGGCCTAGGTGCTCATATTGCTGGATATGCTGGAGAAAGATTGAGCAGATTGGGTCGTATAACAGGTACAGTCCCTGTCCAAATCATTCGACGCACTGTAAGATTCTATGTAAAATCTTGATTATCAGGTTTTATTGTTTTTACGCTGTTGAAACTGGGTTACACTTGTTTATGTTCGTGTTTCAATTGGGGTTAACATTGTAATGCAATACGTTTAAAATAAATAGAAATAGGAAGTATATGGGCGAATCTCAGGAATCATTAACATATGTCTTCAAACTTTTCTTATAAACGTCAAACCGTTACCATCGAAAATTGGGGGGGGGGGGGAAGGTATACAATCCAATTCTGCGAGTTTTATGTTAGTGACATTCCAAAAGCTTATATAAAGTAAAACAAACTTGTATCATTAGTTTAACTTGTAACTCGCAGAATTGGATTGTATACCTTTTATTTTTACTTCCAATTTTCGATGGTTACGGTTTGACGTGCCAAAATTTGGCGACAAACTTTAAGTGTTTGCAAACGTCAATATTCACGAAAAATATCATTTAAGAAAATATGATAGTACAGCTGAGCTACTAAATTATGTTTTTAGTGATTTTCAGTTTTTTTTTTTAAACAGAATACATATTGAAAAAAAAGTATGTTAAACACTCTAAGCGACACTCATGAAAATTTGTCAAATGTAGGATTGAAGTAAGAAATGAAAGCCAAAAGCAAGTTACTCGCGATCAAAACTGTACGTATCTTAAAGTTAGTAATGCATAGTTATTCCTGTAATTTTATTAGAATTAATTTTCGCTTATTATGTTATATATTTATAAGAAAAGTTTGAAAACATATAGGTTAATGATTCCTGAGATTCGCCAATATAGGAATCTGATCTATAAAAACAAATTACATGTAGGTTTAAATATAAAAGTATTGCATAACTCATGCAAAACATGCAATTATTAAAACACTACTGTGCGCCTAATAATTTGGTATAATTATTATAATGCACTACTATAACACCTGATTTAATAAATATTCTATACTCTTATTTTATATCGTCTAATTTATCAAATCGTCGAATTTATATTATATATCGTCGAATTATGCTCTTTAACAATTAGATGAATTTCTTTAAATTGGCTATTGGACTTATATTACAATTACAATTTACAATTAGATTCTTCAGCAATTAGCTATTGTAACCTGATTAATCACCTAATAAACTTTTAATAATCAGTAATTGGAATTCTCAACAATTATTGATTGGACTCGTTTACAATGCAATTGAAATCCTTTACAGTTAGCTGTTGGAGTTCACAACAATCATATATTATTTTTTAAATTTTTATTTACAATGAGCTGCACAATCAAGTCTTCCCGATGAGCAGACCTAGCGCGTTCTCTAGAACGTGGTATCCACTCTTTCAGGACCACCACAATGGGTGGGATACCGTTGGTCATGTTAATTTGGACGTCTAGTTTCTGCCACACTAGATGGCAGCACCGAGACTCTATTTGGGATGCTAAAGTGCACTAGGAATTTAATTTTGCCGGAAATGCCAAGAGCCAACAAGGCATTCCAGGGATCTTTTACATGCTGCATAATCATACGACATGGCCGCTGAGGATTTTCTGCATCCCGAAAATCCGGTGTCTGGGCCGGAGATCGAACCCGCAGACTTAGGCTCAGAAGGCCGACGACAAACCAACTGCGCCACCCAGCCACACAATCATATATTGATTACTTCATAAAATTCAATATCGTTTATTCCTAATTCCATATCGTTTAGAATCGACTGCTTAATGTTTTTGAGTTGCAAATTTGCTAAATTAGTTAATTAATTAATTAACAAGTAAAACCCTTTTTTCCCTTTAGGCTTAGATCCATCTGGACCATATTTCCGAAGCGTAGAAAATGAAGTTAAGTTAGAAAGCACTGATGCTCTCTATGTTGATGTGATAAGTTCGAACCCAGGAAGGAATTTAATCGAAGTTATGTAGTAATTTTGTTATTTCATTTCCGTTTTATTTACTTCTTCATTTCTGATTATCATAGTTCGAAATTTATATAAAAATCAATTTTTGAAAATTATATCTTTGAAGATGTTTTACAAAATGTCAAAAAAAAGTAACAACCTTAAATTTTTATTTAATTTTATTATTTTTATTTATATTTATATAAAATTTATTATTTTTTATTTAATTCATATGCATGTTGTTTCGTAATCACCATTCTCTATACACTTTTGGATTTTTAATTTTGGATAAATGGAAGCATGGACATAAGGTGTTTCTAATTAATATTTAAATGGAAAAACTAACAATATCAATGTTTTACGAATCAATATCGAAGTCAATCACATCAAAAAAAGAATTAAAGGCAAAAAATAATATGTTTAGAACAATTTGTAATTTTAATTAATTTATTTTCTATGTAAGGAAAGTGGAATTGGATAAGCTTTGATATCTTCAATTTTAATTTGTTTTTGATTGACTTCGATATCGACTGGTCAAACTGAATTTTTCTTTCTTTTGAAACTCAGATTTTTATGGTCTAATAATATCTACAGCAAATAAGATTGACTTTGAATCAGCAGTTTTCTCATCATCGAGGTTTAAATTAAATTACTTAAATTATGCTCACTTTTTAAATTTAGCATAATTTCAATCAAAAATAAACCTGATCTAATGTCATATGAATAGATAAATAACGTGTTTTTTTCTAAGTAATGTGCTTCTCTCAAAATGCTTTAAGAAAATTATCTTTGTGTTATAGGTTCAGGAACAATCGAAGATTTGGGTGATGTCAACTTTTGGCCAAATGGCGGGAAACAACACTCCTGCTTAGTTTTGGCTCCAATTAACCCTCTTCTGACAGAGATTCTCCCACTAGAATGTAAGTAGAATTTTTATCATTATTTAAGTTTTAAACTGTTGCTATTAGCAATTCTCGCAGAAACATTTTCATCAGTTAAGGAAGTTTATTATTTATTTTTAACTTATAGAAGATTGATTATTATTCAAAAACGAAATGGTTGGTGAGTTGCGGAAAAACTTAGCGGAAGAGATCACTTTTTTTTTTTTATAGGTGATGAAAGTTAAAGCGCGCAAAACATGAGCTTATTTCTTTTGGCAAGATTTCCAAACTGGCATATCGTTTCGATTCCTAGGTTCATTACGATAGAAAACTCTTTAAATAATTAAGATTTTGTTAGATTTCCTCTTCTAAAATACACCGAAAATAAAATAAATTGTCTGTATTTACTCTTCGCGTCTCTTTCGTTTCGACTCTATGTGCCTTCTTCCCTTAAATTGCTGGAATAAACTCTACCGGTTCGCTTTAGGCTCACTTTGCACCCGCTTACTTGTCGTGGTTTAATAGTAATAACTCTTTGTTTATGCTTTAGATCCGTAGGTGGTCAAGTGTGTAGAGAATCGGACTCCGGCCCGGAGGGGCCTGGATTCAATGCTCGACTCAGCTGAGATCCAAAGAGTACATATGATATACGATTCTAGTAAAATCTGTTGAATCAAAAGTCCTGTGGTTGCTCGCTGAGCAGTACTGGTGGCACAGGGATCTGAAGAAAGCTTCCTACCCCTTCAGATTTATGGCCTAATAGGCAGTGGCTTCACAGACTGTAATGGTATGCTTTAGGACCATCTTGGGGAATGTTTCCCAGACTGTCGCCAATAGACCATCGAGTAGCTCTAGCGCGACGTAAATTAAATACCTGACTACCATAAAATACCTACCTACCTTTCGCTTTCGACTTTCTATGCCTTCTTTCCTTACATTGCTAGAATTAACTACCGGTTCGCCTTGCGCTCACTTTGCACACACCAACTTGTCGTGGTTGAATAATAATAAATCTTTATTTATGCTTGATTTTTAAGCGTGACTTCGAATGTGTAAGTGTTTGTGTGTTATTCCCTTTAAACGAGTTATTTTCTTACCTAGCAATTCAATTTTGAACTAAATTTTCTGGTTCAGGTTTATCTGCTCATCTGGTTCATCCACATCTTTCACACTCAATTTTATCAACATCTGCTTACTTAAATGGACCATATGTTGATCGAAACAGGATTGCAACCTAAAACCTTCTTATTAAAATAAGGGCATTTGATGATATATATATATATATATATATATATATATATATATATATATATATATATATATTTTCTTTTTGCATGGACTGAATCTTGTTTTTTTTTCTTCTTCTTAACATTAAGAGTGAATTCCTAGCCCCGTATAATTTGTTTTCCAGAAATTCATATACTTAATTATTACTTGTCAATTAAAAATGAACGCGATATCGACTGAAAGTTTTTCGTTTATACATTTTGTTTTAATTTTAGCAATAATTTAGAATGCTGCAGGTTTTACAATGGATGAGTGTGTTTCCGGTTTACTTACTTATTGTTACGCATACCTATCCAGTGTGTGCTCAGTACAAAATATATTTTACGAGCCCTTATCAAGTTCAAGAACTGACAGCACAAATTAGAGAAAATCATTCCTAAGATGCATCCAGAATAACAGTGGGATTCGAACCCCTTACCTCCATGCTACAGAGCGTTTGAGGGACTAGTGCTTGGCAAGGAAGACCTCCTCTTCTTAGTTAAATTTAAAAATCACGGTTGAACATTGTATTTACATACACTTGGAGGATATACCTTCTCCTCACTTTATTCATCAATCTTAACAATTGATGAAATTGTTTTTGGTTTATTGACAATAAACTGATTTTTGTAACGAAATTAGAAAGTATTCAATTGAAAGATCCAAAGATTCATGAGTAAATTCTTTAATTAACAGAAGGTAGGTACTATATTTACGTCGCAGTAGAGCAAATACCGCACACCCTCGAACCCTTCTCACACTGATCCAAGTGGTCACCCACCCGCACATCGGTGATCTGCTGGGAACCATGTCTTAACGATCATTCCACTGCGGGACTCAAAAAAATCTAAATAATGTAATTCATGTATAGTGTAATGTATGAATGCATATTTAACTTCCGATTATATGAGGATAATCATTTTGCTTGGTTACCATAGCAATTTCATCTGCAATTTTGTATTTTAAATTCCTATTTAACTTTTGGTTATTTAAAACTTTTATTTAAAATATTTCGAAAAAAAAGCTTTTTTTAGAGTAGTGTGAAAAATTAATTCCAATTAATGTTTTATAATTTTGGTATTCATTATTTTGATTGAATATATTTGCATAGGACGGACGTAGTTTTTACACAAAACCTATAATAAAAGTAAATATGAACGGTGAGTAAATTCAATAACCGATTTAAATATGTTTATAAAATAATAAGGTAATGTTATAATTTTTATTCTAAAGAATTACAGTTTTTATTATTAACAATAATCATAGGAATAAAAATAACGATAGCTGAGAATGCTAAAAAAGGATGATAAATAAATATTACAGGTACCAATATCTTTAAATTTGGAAAAAGAGAGTTTTTACGATAAACAATACCTTTTTAACTTTTATTTATTTATTGTGGATGACAACCTAAAAATTTGTGTCTTCTGCGTGAAAAAACTGGATCGTGCCGCGTGATTTATCAGTTCAAATTTATTCAATGAGAATGCATCATCTGATTTTTATGTATATAAAACCAAATTTTATTTTAAATACTTTGGTTGTGCGAGAATATCACATGAAATCTTTCCTTTCAGCATTTAAAAACACGTTATCATGCCAGCGCATGCGCGCCACTGAGTTCTTTTCTCTGTCGATAATTCCAAATGAATGCCTGTTTGTCGGTGTGGAATGCTCCAGTTACGATGCTTTTCTTCAAGGTCACTGTAACTGTGGCTATAACGGTGAGAGATGTCGATTAATGGGACAGTACAGCGAACCTGCGGAACACGAAACTAGGTATTTTCTACAACTTGGCGAGGAGAAACCATATTGTTGTAAGTATATATGTTAAATATTATTCCCATGTTTTTATTAACTCGCCTTTATGCGTGTATGTGTAATCCCGCAATCTAAGTTTAGACGAATTTCCGACGAGCTAGAGTGCTCAACTGCAACTCTGTGTCGGAACACTATCAGTTCTTGAATGCTACAAGGAGTTATGTTTAACCATTTAGACAACCAGGGATATTTTCCCGACAATTCCAATAATTTTTAAATGTTAATGGGAAGGTATTTTCCAATTTATGAATTGTGCGGCTGATTGCTTCAGAAAATAAAAAATATTAATGAAACTCTCTATTTACTTAAATTTGTGCAGCAGTAAAGGTTGGCGTAATGTCAAGAACAGACTTTAACAGGGTATTTATTTTTTCTTGCACGTTATGCGTCTGTTAATTTTATCATTTCTCATAAAGTTCATTTGAAGTTATAAATTCAAACTTTCTAAATTAGGTTGAATACATGATTTGTCTACACTCAGAAGTTTATTGCCAATTTTAAAAAGTTGGTAAAATTTTGAAAAAATCTCTACCCACTTGCCCTTTAAAACAATGGTTTAAAAAACAAATCAATCCATTATAATTTATTTAGTTAATTTCTTTTTATAAATCAATCTCAATTCCCGAAATATTTTAACATAACATTATTATAAATACATGGCACTAAAAAGGATTAAAATATCAAAGTTAACTTATCCTCAATCAGATTAATAATCATTTTTGCGCAAAAATAATTAAAACAAAACTAGGATGGAAAACAAAATTTTTTTTAATCTAAAAATCATGTTTTGAAGTGAAAGTTATTTTGGATATCCCTTACATTTCTCGTTCTTGCTGTTTAACATTAGTTTATACATAAGTCTGCTTGAAACACGTGTTTTTACATTTTCTGCTTTAATTTTTAACTTGTTCTAGGATATATCTATGGGAACTTCATAGATATATCCACGGCATAGATATATCCTAGAACTAACTTCATAGAGAGGTGAAGATAATTTCTGATTATTATATCTGAGTCAGCTGAGAACAAATTTCTAATTTCAAAAGTTCTAAGCAGTACTGTCTTTACGCAATGGCACACCCAGGCAGTGCTCTGGGGCCTTTGAGAATCTTACTTTTTATAAATTGTATTAAAAAATGCTAAGAATAAACAACAATGCCTTACTTATTTTTTAAAAGAAATATACTTCATTAAATAAAAAAAAAAAAAGAATAAAAACATTAACTCATAACTCTTAGTGTTATTTTGTCCAGGAAAACTCTCTCTTATTTCGCTGTTTTCAATCCCTGTTTTATTTTTAATTTGATTTAATTTAGCTATTTTTGAGGACAGTGGATCAAGAGGTATCATATATATATATTATAAAACTTCTTGCCCGGAATATTCTTGGGTGGTTTATAAGTTTTCCTTTTTATGTAACGCAAATCCATATTAATTCTATCATGAGGCTATGAGATTAGACATTGATAGCTGTTATTTCTTTAAAGATTGCCTGTTCAATTTCGATGATAATAAAAATAGCCTACTGAATATTATAAAAAAATTAAAGTAAATCAATATTGCTGATAAGTAATGTGAATTAAACACATCAGTGTCATTAAACGCATTAACCAGTAAACGTTTCTTATGTTTAATAGTGCATCAGTATCAAGTCATAGTTCATTTGGAAGTAAACAGTGAACACGAGACTTATGAAACAGTCGATGCTGTGCTGAATTTAAAATTAAAAGCAAGAAATAGTTTTCAAGAGCATTTGAAGATAAGGTAAGTCAAATGACATTTTAATTATTAATAGATACATAGGGTGTTATGAAATTACCACCCTTGATATTTAATTATCCAAAGAAGTTTAATTAAAAAAAACTCCTTATTAGGTGCAAATTATTACTAAAAAGACGCAAAAATAATTAAAATATGATCCAAATCTGTGTATCTGTATAAATCTGATGAAAGTAATTGATTGTGGAAGACTGTATTACAGAATCCTATTCGATTGCCGAGAAAAACTAGTGGATATTATAAATAACCGCTTTTACCCTTCTCTTAATTTCCTTGCGCAATCAAACAAGTTTTATCCTGTCTTCCTGAGCCGTGATGGCTCAGGAAGACAGGATTCTAATAAAGGATTCATGTTCGCCTTCTAATGGGGTGAACCGAGTTTGAATCCCAGCAATGGTTAGTCGATACGAATTCTGCATCCGGCTTGCACCGATGACAGTGCTGACGTGAAATATTCTCAGTGGTTGACGGATCATGGGTTAGAGACCCCTTTCTGTCAGACTAGCCGTGGGAGGTTCTCGTAGTCTTCCCCTCCGTGTAACTCAAACGCGGGTTAATTCCATCAAAAGGTCCTCCACGGAGGCAAATTTCCTCCAATACTTGATGCAGGAGTCTCCTTGCCTTTAGGATTGGGTTCAAAATTACAAGTCTACGTAGTTGCACATTATTTATCGTTCACCCAAAAATTGGGTCAGCTGTTCAACGACGATTATAAAATCCAGTCTTCCTGGAGCCGCGGGTGCTCATGGTATAGAATATTCGCCTTTCACTTAAGTGATGCAGGTTCGAATCCCCGTGATGGTTGGTTTATACGAATTCTGCTCCCGGCTTGCACCAACCACAATGTTGACGTAAAATGTCCTCAGTGGTAGACGAATTAGGAGTTAGAATCCTCTTCCCGTCGGACTAACCATGGGAGGCTTTCGTATCTATGTAATGCAAATGTGGGTTAGTTCTATTGAAGAGAACTCTACAAAAGCTAGTTTGGCCCCAATATTTGTTCCAGAAGTTCCCTTGTCTTCTATGTTGGGATCAAAATTACAAGGTTACGGAGTTTAACTTAGATAGACTTAAATTCATAGTTAGGTTTCGGCTGTTTAACGCCGGTTCTAAAATAAAATGCACTCTTTTTCTTTCTCATTAATGTTTCATCAGGTCTATTTTTTAAAAAAAAAAAATTCAGTCCTATTTAAAGTTTATTTTAGTATGAGTCCTTTAGTAGAAATTCAGACGCCTAAGTTTCGTCCTATTTTGAAAGATATAATATTAAAATTATTTATTTATGAAGATAATGAGAGTAATGAGACTGAGTTTTCCTAACATTTTATTTTAATATCAATTGGATGATTTTAACACTATTTTTATTTAACTTTTAATGCAATAGAGTAATTATCAATAGTAACAATTTATCAATAATGAAGGTGAAGACTTTAATTAGCTATCGTCTAATTTAATTTTTGTCTCGATTTGATGAAAGAGTTTGAAGAGAAAGATATGGCGCAAAATTTATTTCTCGCTTTTATTCATCCATAGTAATAAATAAGATGTTGAAGACAAAGACGTTTTCACTTTTCATCGTTTCTCGTTGTTTTTTCCTTTATAAGGCGATGATTTTTTGTGATTGATTCTTTTCCTCGTATATTATATATTTCTTAAGAATTTTTAATGATATTTTCAATTTTAAGAGCATTTTCTTTGGGAATTTAAGTTTTGCTTTATCGATTTCAAGGTGTTTTATAGATTAATGTGAATTGCATTAAATCTAATTTTTTTTAATAATAAGATTTAATGCAAATTGTTTAATAATTCTAATGACAAAAACTGATGTTGACTAGGGTTTTTCAAGTAATTATAATTCAAGTTATGTTTTATGGATTCAAGTGTGTTTTAATAGATTAGTGTAAATTTTGCATTAAATCTATATTTTTTAATTATTCTTAAAACAAGAATTGATGTTGACTAGAGATTTTCACCTTATTAGAGTTTGCTTTTGATCAAAATCCAATCTTTAAATTTGAAGAATATCAAAATCATAAATATTTATCTGGTATTTTAAATTTTTTTACCCATAAATTACATTTTTAACTACTATTTTATTAAGTTTATAAATGTAAATTACGAATTAAAAGTTTTTTTATATAGATTTTAATATAAAACATGTTTTTGAAACTTTTTGAGGACACACTTTTTTAGTTGGGTTTTTTGCGTTATTAAGAATGTGTTGGTTGTCAACTTCCTAGCTCCGGTAATAATTATCAATAATCAGCATTATTATTTTGTATAAATTTTTCCCATAATTCATTTCAGTATCAACTTGTTGGAAGAGTGGCAAACGCACAAGTTTCTTCTTACTTTTGATAACCCCATGGGAAAACCAGAAATAGCAAGTGCATCCATCCAGCACACGGAGCATGCGCATTGTGTGTCCTTGGAAGACATCGAAATCAACTATCTATTACCTGTGTGAGTAGCCATTTTTAAAATTTTATTATGATTTATTAGTGTTATTAGATTAGATTAAGCCAAACATATTTATAAAGGGTGTACTTTTAAAGTTTAATGTAATAAGTTTTTTTTATAAAAAACCCAATTAAATATTAAAAAAGTTTTTAATTTTTTTTTTTTTTTTTGTCCTAAATTAGTTTTGTTAAATATAAAAATCTCCGTGGCCATGATTATTTAGAGGTTAGAGAATCTGATTTTACCCCGGAGAATCAATCCGGAGGGTTCGGGGTTCGATCCTCGACTCCGCTAACCCACCGAGTGCATGCGATATACGTGCTCGTAAAAATCTGTGGAATCGAAAGTACTGAAGAAAATTTCCTTCCCCTTCAGATTCATGTCTACATTGAGGAAGTAGCCTCGTTAACTCTAATGGCATGTATTCGGATCATCCTCATGGATGTTCTCAGACTATCATCAATAGTCCGTTGCGCAGCTCTAGTGCGACGTAAATAAAATACCTGGCTACCATAAAAGACCTACATATCTTTCGCTTCGACTTTCTATTACTTCTTCTAATACATTGCTAGAATTAACTCCACCGGTTCTCTTTAGGCTCAGTTTGCACCCTCCAACTTGTCGTGCGAATGATTAGTGCTTTCCATCTATCCGGGGGGCTCTGAGCTAAGACATGCTTTAATCCTCGCGGTGCTTTTTTGTGAAATGAAATGCCTTCCTGGCTTAATTCGTAAAAGGTCAATGAGTGGCTAGCTTGGCTTGTTCAAATATTTTTAGAAACTACAAAAAAATAAATAAATAAAACGAGAAGCCTTAATGATTTTTCCTCCTTATATCATTTTTCTGTATTTGTGCTATAGTTTAAAGCACACTTTGCTTTGGGGAATGTACTAAAGTAAATCCTCTTATATATCACAAGCTTCACAATGCTATAAGGCAAATAATCATTACAGTTTTCATTCCCCTTAATGATGGATAAAAAACTAAAATCTCTACATTTGTGTTTTTTTATTCAATACATATTTTATTTTAAGTAGCAGTTTATGAAATTTTTATACTATATTTTATGTTAATTCTTCTAAATTTAACAATCACGTACTTTAATATTAACAATATTTATACAATTGTTTTATTGGGTAATATTAGTAGCCAAAGCTTTTACGTCACTCTAATAATATAGGTTGATAACTTAGATTCAGCCGGCCAGGTGGCCGAGTGATTAGCGTGTCTGACTGCGAAGCCAATGGCCGCGGGTTCGAATCCCGCTCTGGGCATGGATGTTTCTCACTCTGTGTCTTCTGGTGTGTGAATGATTGAATGTGGCCCAACCTATGAACGGGTTTGTGGCAGTGTGCCGTGGGTAACGTTGCTCGCCTCCGTGGCTTTGGTTCACTGGTGCCCACTGGGTAACAATAAATGAGCAACACCTCCGGCATCTTCTATGGCGAAGAACGAAAGTTCAGTGACTGCCGTTATAAAAAAAAATAATACTAACTTAGGTTCAGATACCGAACAATTGCTTAAATTCTGAACACATGTCTCTAACGCAAATAAATCATTTTAATCAAATAAATTATTCTAAAAAATTTTAGCATTCAATAAAATAATATTATGCAAAAATATATTTTACTTCACATAGAAAAATCTTCTAAGTTATTAAACTTAGTGATATTTCCCTATGTAAAGTCATGCCAAATTAACATGGTTTACGTTCATAAAATGGTTATAATTGTGTTTCAAAGTTGAGCATTTTTTTAACATTTAACTTTCATTACTTTTCCTAAGAAAAAAAAGAGTGCTATTTACATTTCAAACCAAAATTTTATACATTCACACATATTTTTAATTTCAGGCCAAAATCTGAAGTTTCAACAATCTTGTGCAGAGATCCAAATTCGGAGAAATTTTCTGGAACACAAACACTATTCACTTACGAAGCATGCGCACAAACCACGCCAATGATGTCACAACACTATTAATCCATTTTGTGTAAATAAATGTAATTTTTTTTTAAATCTTAGAACATAAAGTTTGAAACTTTATACAAAATATATTTTCATAATGAAAATCGAGATACATCATTCAAGTTATTTGACTTATTTTCGTCAATTTCAATAATTACAGATTCATGACAATAAGCTTAAATCATGCTCTTATAAGTAGTCATCGCAATAATTTTATCTGTTTACGAATGCAGTTAAAATTCACTAAAGCATGCACACAAATCAACAATATTAGTTCATTTTATTCAAATAAAGTTTATTTAAAATATTTAAATATGAAGTTTGAAACTTTAAAAAAAAATATTTTCAGAGTAAGAAATTGACAGTCACGTGATTGACATTTTTGTCATCAATTTCGATAGTAAAGTTTCAGGCCGAAAAGTCTAAAACATTTTCTTGTGAATGATTATCGCAATAATTTTATTTGTTTATGAAGGCAGTCAAAATTCACCGAAGTAAGCATCCAAGGCACTTCAATGATAATGACGCAACAATATTTGTATATAATATACATTTTTTGTAAGTAAATGTAAATGAATTTTTTTTTAAATACTTAAATATAAAGTTTAAAACTTATACAAAAGTATACCAATAATACAAAGAACTAGATCAAAAGAAATTGAACTATTAAAATTGGCATACATCATTCAAGTAATTTGGCTGTTTAATTTCATCAATCTTAAACATTTATGACAATAAGCCTAAATCATTATCTATAGAGAATAGTGATTGCATTATTTTTATTAATTATGGAGGCTATGTGTAACTATGAACGATTTGACTATTTTTTTCTTCATCAGTTCCAATAATTAAACATTTATGGCAATAATCCTAAAACATAATCTTGAGAATAGTGATCGCATTATTTTTATTAGTTATGAATGCAATGAGTAACTTTGACTATTTTTTTCTTCATCAGTTCCAATAATTAAACATTTATGGCAATAAGCCTAAAACATAATCTTGAGAATAGTGATCGGATTATTTTTATTAATTATGATTGCAATGAGTAAGTATGAATGATTTGACTATTTTCTGTCTCATCAATTCCAATAATTAAATATTTATGACAATAAGCCTAAAATGTTTTAGTGGAAATAGTCATCGCAATAATTTATCGTGTATGAATGATACGGCAAATTATGAATGTGAGTAAATTTTCTCTTCAATAACTTCAATGATTAAGAATTTATAAGAATAATCTTAGAACATTTTCTTGTAAATCATAATCGCAATAATCTGTTGCTTATGAATACAGACAAAAATTCACCGACTATCTTTACAAATAGTGATAATTTCTACAAACTACGATTTTTTACAACAAAAAAATACTGTAGCAATATTTATCAGAGCTTGCAAAAAACCATATTTTATAAGTACAAGACTACTGAATTGATTATTACTAGTCTTAACCCAAAATTTGCTCAGTTCTTCAAAGACTGTTATTAAATAAAATATATATAGTATCATAGACCATAACAGATTCAAGGTACACTCCCCATAAATAGTTTAAAAAATAGAAACAAATTCTTCGGCACATAAATATTTTATTTTGGCAATATTTTCAATAAATAAAAAAATAGTCATAAATATACAAATACATATACATTTTTTATAAATATATATACAGGCATTGTGTTTTTTCTTTTCAGAAATAATACTCTTCGGTAAATCTCATCCCCCCTCCCACGCAATGCGTTTGAGAAGTATGAATATGTTTGCGTGGGGATAAATAGGATTTGTTGAAACCATAGTAATGCTCTGGGGGAAAATGTGAAGAGATGAGAAATCGCCCAACCTTGAGACGTCAATTTCTTTCTTTTTTTTAGACTAAAGCTATAGAGGTTGAAAAGGAATTGTTAGAAGTGTAGCCGCAAGGGAAAATTTGATAGTTTTTAAAATAAAGTGAAATGCGACCTAAATATTACTTAAACTTAGATATTACCATTATTATTTATTATCTAAATATTGAAATTTTTCTCTATTCCGACCTTTAAAAAATATGTATAAAAAATAAAAAAAAGATTCGAGAAAGAAAAGTACCGATTTTTATTCTTCAACTACCATTAAGCAGCATATCGATTTTTTTTTAAAATACGATTTCCTAATTTCTAACTTTAAATTTCTTGTATATCAACCATTTTTTTTACTTTGTACTTCTAACTTACAAATAAATACCATGTGGTGTTAAGAAAAAATTTTTGTTAAATAATTCACTGTGCAAGAAAAATTTCATTAAAATATCTTCGTTGCTAGACAACTATACTAGCGAATGGTCAATGTAATTTTACAAAATACAAGACGAATGAATTTATACAATTAAAATTATCATAATTTACAATTCTAAATACATTGTGCATTTTAATACATTGTGCATTTTAATACATTGTGGATTTTAATACATTGTACATTTTAAAACATTTTAATACTTTGTACATTTTAATACATTGCACATTTTAATACATTGTACATTTTAATACATTGTACATTTTAATACATTGTACATTTTAATACATTGTACATTTTAATACAATGTAATTTCAAATAAATTAAGCACCTGTATGATATTTTGTCAAATGAATTATATCTCATTTCGAAAATTCTATTTATGACTTTTAAAACATCTTAAAGTCATTTTGAAAATCCGACTAGCCTCTTCGACACACACTGACTAGTGAATTAGAAGCTTGGAAGATTTTCCTTTATCATGTTCGAGTAGTGCACATGGGTCTGATGGGAGTACCATGACGTGAAACATGTTCTGCTGGTATGGAAGGGGTGCCTTGGTGTTCCTCGAGGGTAAGCAAAACGCCATGTAGCGGCTGGGCACGCTGATAAATCAAATTCATCGTATAATGTAACATTTTTGTTCCGAAGGTGACGGCCACTTCATGGATGATAATGCAATAGTACATCGTGCCGGATGTGAACTAAGTTGATTCAATAAACAACAATCTGACTTCCAACACTTTCGTTGGCCATCACAATATCCAGATCTTAACAAGATAAAAACGTGTTGGAAAATTATATCCAACCAAAACCTCTTGCATCTCATTTATAGGATCTTGGATTCTGTGTAGCCAATGCTCTGAACATAAATACATTCTAGAAAATTAGATTCGATGCTCTAACGAATAAGGATATCCAAGACAATATTAATCTATGATAATTAAATATTATTAATATAATATTATTAATGCTATATTATTAATGCTATATTATTAATGCTATATTATTAATGCAATATTAGTCTCGCAGTAGATTGATTGTAAAGACACGGTTCCCCGTAGAACACCGAAGTCAAGCCTCACTGGCTGCAGTCAGTAACGGGAGAGTGACCTCTTTGATCAGCCAGCGTAGGAACCGAGGGTGCGCGATATCAGTCCTCGTTAATATGTTCTACGGTAAAGTACTAGACTTCACGCGCAGGTCATCGAGCTACCAAAGCGAGAAGCCATCTCTTCTGTAGAAGATCCAATGGCATGTCTTCATGATCCAATGGCATGTTCTTGCGATGGCATGTCTTCAGATCATCCTCAAAAATGCGAACCAGAGTCACCAATAACCCATTGTGCAATTCTATTGCGATATAAATAAAGTACCTACCCACCTATGATAATTAATTAAATATTATTAAAATATTATTAATATAATGTTAACATAATATATTAATATAATATTATTAAACTGTCCACAAACAAAATATATCTAATTCATTGGCCAGCGCGTGTTGTAAACAGATGCAGAATCTCTTATCTTAATTGGCAGATCTCATGATTTGTCTTGATGTACACACCACGGAACTATGGGATTAATACAGAAAACACATTCTCATACATCTACTAATAGCAGTGTGGTGTTAGCGTAAACGTTTTTCCGCCATGTCTGTATGGTGCTTCAGAAGTTCGACAAAGCAAGCTAGATGTGAGAGTTTTAGGCCTGAAAATATAAAAGTTACATTTAAATGTCAATCAAGGTGGAAGAATATGTTAACCCTTTGACGCAGATTGAACACCGGTATCCCTTTTATATATTTTTTCTAAAGCTCTAATTGCAAGTGAAGCATATTTTGGTATTTTTTAATTATATAATAAAACAATCTAATTACTAAAAAAATCTGTTAGATTATCGGAATTATAAATGTACTAAAATTTAAAATCCCCCCCAAAATTTTTTTTTCATTCTCATTTAAAAATGTATCAATAATTGATTTCGCTAATTAAAGAAGTTTTAATGATGAAAAACTGTTTCCCTTTGATCAAGTTAACTGCAAATAAGTGTGAATTTGAAAACTTATTATTTTGAAGTGTTTGATAACTTTTACCTTTAAATTACAAAAAGACATCGGTGTTTCATGCTGTATTTCATTACCATAAATTATTAAAATGCTAAATATAATATTTTTCACTTATTTTGACCTAAATTAATGCAAAATAAGTGAAAAATATGTTTAATAAAAATTCTGCGTCAAAGGGTTAAGAAAAAAAGATTTTAGACATTTATTGGTTCTGCGCAAATTCTGTAATGGGGTTATAGTAAATGTGCTGCACAGAATACTAAATACTTGATAGCTCATAGTATTGAGCGTCCGCCTTCCAACGAGGTAAACCGTGTTTGAATCCCAGCGATGGCTGGTCGAAACGAATTCTGAACACGGCTCGCACCGACCACGGTGCTGACGTGAAATATCCTCATTGGTAGACGGATCATGGGTTAGAGTCCCCTTGCCGTCTGGCTAACGTTGGATGCATTTCGTGGTTTTCCTCTTCATGTAACGCAAATGCGGGTTAGCTCCATCAAAAAAAGTCTTCCTCGAAGGCAAATTTCTTTCACTATTTGATCCAGGAATTACCTTGTCTTCTGGACTGGGTTCAAATTTACAAGGCTACGCAGTTGAACATAATTAGTCGTAAACCCAAAAATTAGGTTGGCTGTTATAAAATTATAAAAATAAAACACGTAATAAGTGGGGGGGGGGGCTACGTGAAAGAGCAAAATTTTTCTATTTGAAAAATCATTTATCTTTACGAATATATTATAGTCGGATATAATTTGTGATTCCTAATATGTATACTTTTTGGACTTATTTTGATAAAGATTAAAATATATATTACAAACAGTTATTGCGAAACAACCTGTTTAGAAACATTTATTCCACGGGGAAAGAAAACAGAAAGATTTCATCAATAATATACTTACAGTGGATAAAGGTAGTTGACTTCCATTTTTTCCACAATCGTTGTTTCTTTATATCCATGGAGATGAGTTGAGATGTAAGATTCCTGATAATGTTTTGGTGGTAAGAATGAAATGGTAACAGATAATATTTCTCCAACGGGTCTATCAGTTGAGACAAGAAATTTTTTCACTTGTGTGGGTTTTGCATAATTCACGCTGCAATGAGACAAGCGGCTTGTAAATAATGATAGGGATATAAAAAAGGAATAATAATAATACTAGGATTAATAATGATAGGGATAAATGTGTCAGGATTTCAAAATCATTTTTAACATCTCTTGAATTATTCGCGATATTACATTCATCGAAAAGTATTTTAATAAAAAAATATATATTTATTTAAATAATGAAACAAATACAGCGATATTTCCATTAACGCTTGCACGAGCCGTCGTGGGATAGAGCGCTCGCCTCCCATTGAGGTGAACCTGGTTTGAATCCCGGAAATGACTGGTCGATACGAATTTTGCACCTGCTTCGCACCGACCACAGTTCTGACGTAAAATATCCTCATTGGTAGATGAATCATGGGTTGTGTTGAGTCCCCTTCTCGTCAGGCTAACAATGGGGGTTTTTCCTCCCTATGTAACGCAAATGCGGGTTAGTTCATTCAAAAAGACCTCCACGACTGTAAAACTTCTATTAATACTTGATCCACAAGTTCTTTTGTCTTCTGAGTTGGGTTCAAAATTACAAAGCAACGGATTTGAATATTAGTAGTCGTAAATCCGAAAATGGGTCGGTTGTTCAACGATGATTATAAATACAATATTGGTTTTCATGTTGCATTGTATTATAAATATAATATTGGTTCCCTAGTAAAGGTCGTTTGACTACACGCTACTTGTTCTATTAAGTGAATCTTGGCTATTAACTAAACGTGTGTTTGTATGTTGCAATTATTGTAATAAATCGGCTTAGATTAATAATCGTCTGCTATTATGAATAATAATCGGGTATTAATTATTATTAATAAACACCGGTTATTATTAATAATAACAATATATTGTTATTAATAATAATCAGTTATAATTGTTAATGGACAGGTTCATTACTTTTACCTTACACGTATATTATATGCACTCCATAATCCCCATATGATTCAACATGCAACTGAAAATTTAGATATAGTGCTGAAATTTGGGCGAAATTTACCTTTAGCCTTTGTGCATTGAAAGTTACGAAAATTAATAAATTACTGAAAAAGTTACTTTCAGAAAAATATAATTAATTTAATAATTATTTAAAAATATAATTAATTTAATAATTAAATATAATTAATTTAATTTAATAAGCTCTAGCTACGCGCTAAAATATAAATACTTTAATTCCAGTTTCAGCGACGTGAAACACTGAATAATTTTAACTTCAGCAGAAAAAAAATTTAATTTTAGCCCAGAATTATGTTAACATAATAAAAAAGTGGGTTTCAGCACAAGAAGAAAAACGATATTTTTAATTTCAACCCTGCAGAATTAAAGCTGAAAAAATGAACAACATTAATTTTATTGATGTGAAATAAAACCTTATGAGCAAAACTGTGACAGATATTTTTCGGGCCTTCTGCGACCAAACTCTCTAGCACTAATACATCTCTGCAAGATACTTTCAAAAATAATAAATATGTATGTTACTCATTTGAAGTAATATAAACGCTGTGTTCACAAAAAAATAAAACATATTATTATCTTTGAATATGTAATATTTTTATATTCTAATATTATAGGCGATATTCTCGCATTTTGTTAAAGAGAAAAACGCACTAATTATTTCCTTTATCGCATTTTGTAAATCATTATCACATTAAGAAAATAATTAAAAAAGAATGAAATCCGTAGCAATAAATACCAAAAAACAGATCAACGACGAAATAACGCGAATTGGACTCTTAAAAAAAATACTTTCTCAAAGAAAATATACTCAAATGCATGTTTCTTTTCAAGATTCGATTGCTATAATAAATAATATCGGATTTTAAAAACTATATGAAAATCAAAAGCAATACTTGCCAAAAAAACGATAGAATCGTTACCTTAAAAAGTAAATACTCTAATGCACGATTTGAATTTCCCATATCGTCTGAAATATATCAGGATAATTAAAACCCACGTGAAAATCAGCAAATTGCAGAAAATACAATCGAAATACTACGTGGATTTATGATACTATCGGCGTAAATTGAAAGCGACAACAAGTGATTATTTAAAAGCGCAATTCAAATTTAACGCGAAAATTTCAGCAGAAAGAGAGCGATTTCTTTCTGCAAGAACTCTGTAACGTTCTGCGACAATTTCGATGCGATTCTGCAACAGGGATGAGCGGTAAAAAACATAAATGGATTACCCGACAGCCAGTTTAACTTTAAGCTTCTCCAATTTTCCTCGAATAATGACTTCTGCATAATCTACATCATACCCGTATGTAGCTTGGCCGCCGATACTATGGAGGTACATAATCAGCTGATACTGGTGCACTGAAAAAAAAAAAATATGTATCTAAACCTGATCACGATAGAAATGTGATTATATATAGAAATTTTATGTGACTGTGTCCTTAACAATTTGGATGAAATATTGGAAGACTTTTTTCATACAATTTTTTAGTGAAGTCGGGGTTTCCATTTCATTCTGAAAGAACCCAGTTCTTTAAGGATACTGAAATAAAACTGGATAAAATGATAATAAAAAAAACACTATAAATGACAAATTGAATAGTTTAACAATAACCTAAGAATAACTTAACTTAATATTGTACCAGAGATACAAAAAAATTTCATCTCAACTTTTATTGAAAAAAATAATTTCTTATTTATATTAGCTTTATACAGAATTTTAAAATCTACATATTAAGTAATTTAAGATTCGATTTGAGTATTTATATTTAACAGCATTCGATTCGATTATTCCTCTGCGCCACATCGCAACCACTGATACTAAGCATATCAAACAGAATAGTCTTTGTAAAAAGAATAGGTGTTTCTAAATTACACGATTTTCCCACTCTCCATACTTTTCCCTTTCCTTCACCGTGGTATCGGCTAATATTGTTTTTCTCCACTACAGTAAGTTTTAGTAAAAAGTTGGAATATATTGCTGTGGAGATAAAGCAAGATTTGTCGAAACCATGGTAACGGAGAGAAAGGAAAGAGGGGAGTTAAGAGAAATTGCGTAACCTTGAACCACTTTTTCATTTTACAACGATTATTAATCGGATTATCAGTAGTTACTTTCTAATTCCCCACTATTTTTTTAGCACAGTCATTTTTAAAACATTTTCTTTCACATGTAGCTCAATATTTGTCAACCTGTAATACATACACTGTATATTTCATACTTCTATCCTCATAAAAAAGGCTAAGCTTTTAACTTCATGAATTCTTTACATTTTTTATGAAATACTGATATATTAAGCTGATAATATAACATTAGTAATGTTACGTTACATTATTTTAAAGATACTTTATAATTATTATAAATATTGTACCGAGCTTGTAAGGTTTTGTGTAATACTAGTAATGAAATGTTGTATAGACAGGAACTTACCCTTTTTTTATAAAAGCCTTGGCCATGCTCTTAAATATAAAAACTATAAATATTTTCAAAAATGTGTGAAATGTTTGCTACGTATAATAAAGTATTGTTGCAATAAGGAAACGTGAAATAAAATAACTTGAGGTGTTTAGAGCCACTATGTAAAGGCGGAATGTAAAAAAATTGCAGGCAGGCTCTGTATGATGTGCGGTTTGAATAATACAGATTGCAATGAGTTGAGTTGTTTAACTAAAAAGGAAATGTATAAAGCACTGAAAGGGCTAAAATGTATAAAGCACTGACTATTGCATAATACGTATTATGTTAGAAGTACTGCATTTATATGTAGTTGCATCTTTAGCGTATCACCACTTGACACCGCCATCAAGACACCATTTTCATAAATACAGATGTATTTGTTCAAAAGATTAACATAGCTGTCACGGTTTTTATTGGGAAACCTTTAATGTGATTTGAAAATTGATGAAATTCCTTACATCACAAACAAAAGCCATTTTCTTACCACAAAAAGGCCGTTCAAGCCCCACTTTTAAAAACAATCTTCTGTCTTTATAATGTTTTCCATTGGGAAAGGCATAGGTAGGTGTAAATATTCCCATAATTGCACACAGCTCCCCATGTAAACCACAATTACAGTTGCCTTTCAGAAATTCTTCCCATGATGGACATTCCACCCCTACAAAGAGGCAGCCATTTTGATTGAAAGACCAAATGAAGAACTCGTAAGCTCGGTAATGCTGGCAAGATACCAAATTCCCAATCGCTGCGAAAGAAAATAACCAGATTAACTAAGTAAATTTATTAGTATTAGAAATATATTAATTTTAAATAAATAAACATTAGGCGTAATACAAATCTACCCTATAAAATAGTAGGTACAGCACATAAACAAATATATTTTTTTGGTGTTGTGTTGCCATGCAAAAAAAGTACAACTACTAATAAATAGAGAAAACAAATAGGTTTACGCAAAAATGATTAAAACCTTTAATGTAATAAATTTTAAAATAAATCAATTGATTAAACTGACCTTATCCGAAACCAATTTATTACAAATAAATAATTAAAATCAACGTATTCAAATTGTTAGTTTGATTATTAAACATACTTTCAGTAGGGCGGTCTTCCACAATAGATCTTGCTAACGTCTTATCACAACCAGGGGGATCTCCTCCTGCTGGGTAAAAATCTATATCTCCCGCGTCTTCGGCTGTACCAAAACCTATGAAAATATAAGATTTTTTAAAGGTTAATTTTAGTATAATTTTTCCATTCTCATTAGTTTACATATTTTGAGAAGTTTCACGTTCAAAAATGGATGGTTAAATATTCATAGCAGTTAGAGAATATCGTTAGGTATGTTCAACAGATGCTCAGACGAGAGGTATGAAATGCCTTCTTTACTATGGAATATAGCTATTGTTAAAAAGTGGTATCTAGGTAAACTAAAAAGACTATAGAATGTAGCTAATGTTAAAAAGTGGTATCTAGGTAAACTAAAAAGACTATAGAATGTAGCTATTGTTAAAAAGTGGTATCTAGGTAAACTAAAAAGACTATAGAATGTAGCTAATGTTAAAAAGTGGTATCTAGGTAAACTAAAAAGACTATAGAATGTAGCTATTGTTAAAAAGTGGTATCTAGGTAAACTAAAAAGACTATAGAAAGTAGCTAATGTTAAAAAGTGGTATCTAGGTAAACTAAAAAGACTATAGAATGTAGCTATTGTTAGAAAGTGGTATCTAGGTAAACTAAAAAGACTATAGAATGTAGCTAATGTTAAAAAGTGGTATCTAGGTAAACTAAAAAGACTATAGAATGTAGCTATTGTTAAAAAGTGGTATCTAGGTAAACTAAAAAGACTATAGAATGTAGCTAATGTTAAAAAGTGGTATCTAGGTAAACTAAAAAGACTATAGAATGTAGCTATTGTTAAAAAGTGGTATCTAGGTAAACTAAAAAGACTATAGAATGTAGCTAATGTTAAAAAGTAATGTCTAAGTAAACTAAAAAGACTTGAGTGTAGATATTTTTAAAGTATTGGTGTATAGGTAAACTAAAAAAAACTTTGGAAAGTATCTATTTCTAAAATGCAGTGGTATCTTGGTAAATTAATGCTTAGTTTACCTTGTGGTAACTAGGTAAACTACTGTTTGTCTAAGATAGGTACTCTGCCAGACATTCGTCTGGAGCTGTGGCGGTGACAATGGTAACGAGGTTTCTCTTTAGGACTCGGCGAGAGAAAAGAAGACCCCTTCATCGAAGCTACCCTCCCTAAAATGCCCTCTTCTTGTTTCCATAGCATCAGACTGCCGCAGACTTAGTGGCGGTCAGAGTACCTATCTTAGACAAACAGTATAAAGACTATGGAATATAGCTATTGTTAAAAACTAGTATCTAGGTAAACTGAAAAGACTAGGGAATGTAGCTTATGTTAAAAAGTGATGCCTAAGTAAACTAAAAAACTTTGGAATGTAGCTATTGTTAAAAAGTAGTGATGACTAGGTAAACTAAAAGGACTATGGAAACTTACTATTGTTAAAAAATTGTGTCAAGGTAAATTAAAAAATTTTTGGAATGTAGCTATTGTTAAAATGTAGCGGTTTCTAGGTAAATTATTGTTTTGTCTACCTTGTGGTAACAAGGTAAACTATAAACACTATGGAATGTAGCTAATATTAAAAAGTGATTACTAAGTAAACTAAAAAAAAACTTTTGAATGTAGCTATTGTTAAAAAGTGGTATCTAGGTAAGCAAAAAAGACTATGGTTATTAGACTAATGTTAATGATACTAAAAAAAAGACTAACGCTGAAAAATTATGTCTAAATAAACTAAAAAGACTTGAATGTAGCTATTTTTAAAAAGTAGTGGTGTCTAAGTGAACTTAAAAGACTATGGAACTATTGTTAAAAAGTAGTGTTTAGAATAAACGTTCACAAAATATCTTTTTCGATTCATAATTCTCTTCTTCCCCTTATCTCAATTGATTTCTAGAAGAGAACAGTAACTCTGCAGCCTTCCACCAAGTGGTGCTTTTAGCAGTCTTTGTAGCGCACTACTTTACTATACCTAGACTCTATTTTCATACTATAATTGCAGTCGTCCAAAAGTTATAACGGTGGATATGGATTTCAATGAACACTAATAGAATATGTACCGGAGAATTTTTAACGCGAAAACAATAGGCGTTACAAATTGGTACTTTTTCATTGTTTCGTGAACTGTTGAAAATTCATCAAGTGTAACTCACAAAAGTATTCGGTTTAATCAGCTTAAAGTAATTATATTTTTACACGAGTAAATGTCAGTATTCTACTAATTTTTTAAGCATTGAACGGAAGCTTCGATAAATGTTGTCCTCATAAATTTATTTCTAAGAACACTTATCCTGGCAATTGTGAATGCATAGTAAAATATTTATACATCTAAAATATTTCTCAATATTTCAAATTAAAAAATATTTTGTATTTTTATTTAAGTATACATATATATATATCATAGAAAAAAAATACAACTACTAATAAATAGAGAAAACAAATGGGTTTAAGCAAGCAATTCAAACCTCTAATGAAAAAAAAATGTTAAATAAATCAGTGGATTTAACTCACCTAATCCGAAAACAATTTATTACAAATAAATAATTCAAATCAATGCATTCAAGTCGTTAGTTTGATTATCAACATTATCATAATGAGTCATTTAAATTAATGAATTCATATTACTAGTTAAAAAGTATTCACTCAAATCACGTCGATTAAAACTTATTGACACATATTAGAATTTTATTACTTATTCTAACTTATTCTACTATTTTATTCTACGCGAATGCAGTCAACACTCGTTGAGAATTATATGATTCCTCTGCGGAAAGCAACTATTCACATATTTTAATAATAAAATATTTTTATTATTTTAATAATATTTTAATAATTTAAAAATATAACATTTATAAATATTAAAAATATTATAAAATATATATAATAATTAAAAATATATTATATTATTATTATTTAAAAATTATATTATTAAAATATATATAATTTTAATTATTTTAATAATTTAAAAATATTAAAAAATAAAAATTTTTTATTATTTTAAAAATATTTTTGTTATTTTAATATTATAAATTTTTGTGATTAAAATTAGTATTTACTTACTACAGTAATGAGTCATTTTTTACTTACAACAAGGATTTTTTTAATAGTTCTAGTTTAGCATCGCAATTATTTTTACTGAAAATATCGTTTCAATTTCTTTTTAATTTTTGTACTGGGATGATCGCTTTTGAAAAAAAAAATAAAGTCGGTGTTCTTATTAGAAAATTCTGAAATTCTGTCAATATAACTATAACTAAGATTGCTCGATAATATGTTGTAATCTTATTCTTGGGCGCTTACCTCATAATATTATTATAAAAAAATCTATCCGGTAATTTCTAAAGGTAAGCTTGTAAGATTTCATAATCATCCTACCTATTCCTTAAATTTACGCAGAGATTAAATTTGATTCATCGCATTAAATCTTGAGCTACAATTTTTTTTTGTCAATTAAAACTATTTATTTCTTAAATATGTATAAAAATGTACATATTTATATTTGAAGATATCTTTTTGTTGTTGCATAAAGTAATGATTATGAACGCATGATTAACTTCGTATAAAAAACAATGAAAAAATTACAATATCACCAATTCAACATAACTTAAGTTTGCAGGAAATTATGGAAAATGTATTTAATATTCAAGCCTCGTCTTAGAATTAGGATGATCTCGAAAAGTCGTTTGAGATCAGCGAAGCGTTATAAAGGTTAGTATTAGTCCGTTACGCTAGTCACCTCTTTGTGTAATAACTTTGCATCGTAAGAATTCTTTTGAAATACATTCACTTTCTATAAAAAAATTGCTTATTTCAAAAGTATCTTATTTTATTATTATAAAAATTATATAAAAGAGAGTGACAATGCTACAGGTTTAAAATTACGAATTGTGAAGCAATATCGTAATGACTTAATATCGGCCACCGTGGTGTAGATCACATTTCCTTTGTTTCTTAAATAAAATATGTAACACATTTGAAATAAAGGTAATTTTATTATTTTGAAGGTGGAACCTGGGTTCAAATTTTACATATAATATGATCACTGTTATCTGGAATAATTGGGACAGAATACTTAGGATAATCGTAATATTCCAATTATGGATGTAATATCGTATTTTAATCTATTTTCATCAACAGAGCCACGTTTTTTTTCATAACTTCGTTTGCTTCACTCACTAACCCTAGTGATTGCTTTTTATTTATCATTGTTCTTTGTTTCCTGAGAAGTCTTCCTTTTAAAAAAATATATCAGCTTGTTCATAAAATACTTAATTATAATTTTAATGTAGGTAGGTATTTTATTTATGCTGCACTAGAGCTGCACAATAGGCTATTGGCGACGGTCAGGGAAACATCCGCGAGGATGCTACGAAGACAAGCCATCTCAATTTTGATCCTCCGCTTTGGTAGCCCGATGACCAGTGCATGAAGTCGAGCACTTTGCGGTAGAACAGTTTAACGAGGCCCAATACCTCGCACCCTTGGTCTCTACGCAGACTGATCAAAGTCACAATTGAAAAAACAACAACTTTTTTCTTTCTATTGCTACTGCTGTAAACGTCAAAACAGAAAATGATTAAACTGATAAAACAAAATTTATTTTTGAAAAAAATATTTTTGCACACACACTCACAGCAGCAACAACAGCAGCAAGTCTGCAGAGCGTTTGAAGCCAAATATTTCTGAATAAAAAATATTATTTTATGGAAAATATTACTTTTTTCCTTGCTTGGGTCATATTTCTGACTAACACGTAAATTTTTGAAAAATAGTTTTGAATTATTCTAACTATGGGAAGAGCTTCAGAAGCTCATAGAACCTTAAGAATACACAAGATGCAAGATTACACAAAAAAATTAATTTGCGACTTTTTTTTCAGAAAAAAAATAAATTATTCAAACAATTTGCCAGAAAATTATGTATAACAAAATCTATATAATGATAAAAATAATATAAATAATGATATGATTGTATCAAAATAATATATCCTACCTACTTATACAAAGAACGTAATTTTGAATTTATAGGTTAAAGTATTTTCCATTGGTGATATTTTTTAAGGTGGAGATTTTTCTGAGTTATAAATTCAACTGACCAGAAGAACGTAACTCCGAGAAAAATTCTTGTGAGATTTTTTGTTAATAACTCAAAATTCGATTTCTGAGATAATTTATTCCCTTGCAAGTTTTCTAATATATAATTTTAGGATATTAATAAATGATTTTAAAAAATTGAGTGATAATATTCTGTTCAAAGACACTAATAAAAAATTATACTAATTTGATTTTTTTTTTTTAAAGTGGGAACACTATTTCTGAATATAATGAAAACTCGAAAGTTTCTTTTTTTTTCACAGTCTAAGTCTTTTGCGCGTAAAATAATGCACAAATAATGAATATCTACAAAGAGTACTGCTAATGAATAGGTACAGCTATTCATTAAAAAATTATAACGACGCATAAAAGATTGCACAAAAAGAACCTTTTATCTTCCACAGAGTTTGCTAGGAAATATTAAATATTTTTCAACTTAGAAATTTCCTATATTCAAAACTGTATTTACTTTCCTCACAGTTTTACAATTTAGGTTTTTAGGTCTTACAATAAGACAAATTTTAAACGATAAATTTATATGAATAATTTAAAATTGTTCAACTGTGTCTTATTGATTTATGTAGCTGGAACTACCAGTCTAGGATTTCGGTACCTGGACGTGTTTCCATAGATTTTATTGATCTTTCAAATAATAATAAACAAAAGTAAGTGAATATTAAATAAAAAGAGAAAAATGTTCCCATGTTTCTAAATTTTATTTTGTTTGCTGAGTTTGTGATGCATTGCTACAGCTATGTAATTGCTTGAAGTTACACCATAATTAATAATCGTAATTAAAAGCAAAAACTGATCTATCTCTTAATTTTGCCTCATTTTATGGTAAGTTATTTTAGAAATAAAAAGTGACCAATAATTAATATTTGATTTTTAGCGTTTTTTCATTTTAAGGGCAAAACATTTTTTAAATATAACAGAAATACCATCAATGATACAAGTCTTTGTTCATAAACCTGTTGACTATTATTTTTCATGTTTTCTCTCTCGATATATATATATATATATATATATATATATATATATATATATATATATATATATATTATTTATCTCGAGAGAGAGAACATAATTTATTTACATAATTTGTTAATTAATTTGTTCCATTTAAACTGATTCTGAGAAAATTAATTTTTATGAAGTTCTTTTGACTGATTCAATTATTGCGAGAATGCAAATGAAATTATTAATTCGTACTCGTTCTGGGAAAATAAAAATTTTAAGAAGTTCTTTTGACCAAATAAATTCTTGCAAGAATGTCGCCGTAGCCTCACCTTGAACTTATTTTGTAGTAGTACAGTTATAAAAAAGGTCTTTTGAATCATTCAATTCTTGCGAGAATGCAGCCGCAATTATCAATTTGTACTAATTCTGGGGAAATAACAATTTTAAGAAGTTCTTTTCACTAAATCAATTCTCGCAATAATGACACTGTAACATCATTTTGTACTCATTTTGAGGTATCATAATTGCAAAGTTCTTTTAACTGATTTAATTCTAGCAAGAATGCCGCCACAACATCTATTTCTATCGATTCTGGGAAGAAAAAAAATTTTAAGAAGTTTTTTTGACAAGATAAATTTGTGCAAGAATATCGCCGTAACATCACACTCTAAACTTATTTTGGGGTAATACAATTGTAAAGAAGTTCTTTTGACTAATTCAGTTCTTTAAAGAATGCTACCGCAACCTTAATTTGTACTAATTTTAAAGTAATACCGCTGTAAGGAAGTTCTTATCAATTCATTTTTTTACAAGAATGCCACTATCTAATCTATACGAAAGAGAACAGAAGAAACAGAAGTTTTATTTTTTAAAACAAGAAAATAGCCAGTTTATCGAAATAACTTTCAATATTTTAACATTTTTAGATGACAGCTAGAAAAGAATTTACACCAAATTTGCATATAAAGTAAATAAAAAATCTTTTAATCTCTTACCTTCAAGAATAGTTTCGCCCGGATCTGAGTGGATAACATCAACCAACACAGCATCACTGGGGTCAAGACGAACGTTGTCAGGAACTCTGCGATAAAAAGGTCCCGCGGGGTCAAGACCTGCAATAACAGTTGAATGAAAAGAAACAACGAAAATGTGGAATACAATGAAAAAGAAATAGTGGATTGAAGGTTTAAATGACACATGAAAATGAACAAAATAAATACAAAAGCATTTATTCTTGACGACTTTTGCAAAGATATTAAGTTGATGAAAGTATATAACCGCAAGCTAACGGAGAAATTTAGAATTGTAATAAAAAAATTACTTTGAATTTACATTTGGACCTTTGACCACAGAATTTTTAATTTACTACGTTTTTATTAATGTTTATTTTACTATACCCTTTTTCTTTTTAAGAAATCTATTTTTTCCCAAATGAACTTAACTGTCAAAGGGAATAAGACAGAGGGGTGTTCTAAATATGATTTTAATCCCCATTTATTTAATTATTTATAGGTCCACTTCCTTCTAGTAATATTAAGTTAAATATTTTTGTGAATGAGATTGATTTGATATGATTTAAATCACTTGATTAAAATCATGACTAAAATCCTTATTTAAATCGCTTGATTTTATCATTATTATAAAATAAATCATTAAATTAAATCAACTGTGAGTTAACAATATGCAACAACTGCAACATTTAAATATTTTTTTTTAATAAATCAAATCGAAAATATTTTTAAAAATGTGTCTTTTATTTAATGGCATGATGAAATCACTTTTTAAACAGCTTGATTCAAAAAAAAAAAAATCATTGAACTAAATCTGTGATTTTTTTTAAACAATCATACATTTAAAATAATTTTTTTAAATAAATAAAGTCTAAAATATTTTTAAAAATTTATTCCTTATTTAATGGCATGATTTAAATCACTTGATTCAAATAATGATTAAAATCACTATTTAAATTACTTGCTTTTAAAAAAAATATTGAGTTAAATCAACTGTGGTTTTGTAAAAAAAATAATCATTCATTTAAATAAATTTTTATTTTAAATAAATCAAGTTGAAATTGTTTTTAAAAATGTATTATTTAGGGTTTAATACTTGTTAAAGTCATTTTATTGATAATGAAGGTTTTATACAAAAGAAATAATGAAAGGGTATATTATTATATTTCAAAATAGACTAATAAGCAAATAAAATTAAAGAAAAAATAACGTTAAACTGTTAAATTATAGTTTTTCATTAGCTGTATGTAAAATAATTTGCTGGTAATAAACATATTTTAACTGTACTCATTATTTAGTTTTATGATTATTTGAATTTGAATACTTTGAGTTCTTTTAAAACATATTAAATACGTAGTTAATGTTTGCCAATATTGAAGAAAGACTTTTTCTACCTAGAGAAAAAAAAATTTCTGTGATGTATTCTGATCTAAACTAATTTATTCTTCATTAGATATCTAACTGAAAAATTACCTCTCTCTGTCTTTAAAATTTTAGAATGTTTATTTTGAACACTAATTTAATAATATTCAGTAATTTAATAATAAGGAATAATATTTAACATTTTAGTCAGAAATATCAACTATTTTACCTATATTTTTGTTTTTAAATAATATTAAGTACTTTTAACATATTTTATCGGATAATTTAGCTGCTAAATGTAAAAAGAATATGATTTCATTTAATTAAATCCGTTTTTTTTTAATTCTGATTTTTTTTATGAATTTTGCCAACGCTGGTTTATATATATATAAAAAAAAAAATTATAAAGATTTTGTGACCATTTTTTGGGAGGAGAGAAGGTGTAAAGGTGTAGATTTTTCAAAATTTTTCAATTCGTAAAGAATTTGCTATAAACTTGGTCTTACGTGTTGATAAATAATCGAATCCATAAATTCCGGGATTGAAGCCAAGAAGAGTTTGTAGCCAAAAAATGATCAAATAAAGGAGCAAATAACACAGTTAAGAAACTTTCTCCCCAGTGTCTGCCTCGCTTCTTGGCCTCACGGCAACCTTTATTGTAACACACAGTTATGTTGAAAAATCCAACCTCATAGGTAATTTTTTCTAATCTTTGAAGTTTTCAACAGAGCGCCACGCGAGGCTCGGGGATAGAGCGTTCGCCTTCAAATGAGCAGAACCGGCTTCGAATCCCAGCATCGCTGTTCGATACGAATTTCGCATCTGGCTTGCCCCAACCACAGTGCTGACGTGAAATATCCTCTGTGGTAGACGGATCATGGGCTAGGGCCCCCTTGCCGTGTGAGGTTCTCGTGGTCTTCCTCTCCATGTAACGCAAATGTGGGTTAGTTTCATCAAAAGTCCTCCATGAAGGCAAATTTTCCTTGTCTTCTGGATTGGGTTAGAAATTACAAAGCTACGGAGTTGAACATTAGTAGTCGTAAACCCAAAAAATCGGTCGGCTGTTCAGCGACGGTTGGTAAAAAAAAATCATCGCAGAATAAGCCATGGTGGCTCAGGGATACAGAATTCACCCTGCTATGAGGTGAACTGGGTGGTCTCGCAATGCATTAATAAACCCAAGAAAAGAAAATCGTTCTCTACAGTAACGGAAATGACTAAAGAGAAGACTCTTCTTAGACTTAATAAATCTATTAAAGAAGTAATAAATTCTCACAACAGTCTATTGTGAGCCATGATATCATGGGCGCTCATTAAATCTTCTAAATTTTGTGACCAAGAGCCGTTGATAGCATTGATGGCTCCAATCCTTCAAAATGACAACTCAGTTTCATAGTCGCGGCTCTTATAAACCTATGCAAATTATTATTATTATAATTATTAGTATTTGCGAGAATTTATTAAACCTACCTGTTATCCTTCCAAGCTTGTGAAGTCGCTCACCAGCATAACCTGCCACGTGTGACCCAAGACTGTGCCCAAGGAGGTGGAAACTCTCAGGAGCAGCCCCAACAGTTTTCTAAAAAATATCCATTTTAGCAAAAATTAGTAACGTTTACAAGAAAATTCCAGATGCGCTTACCAAAACAATCTGCTGCAACTCACTGCGAGTGTCCTATGCTTTATAGAGCAATCTTTTCTATTTCTTTGATATTAACCACGAACTTATTTTTTACCACGAACTCGAGCAGGACGCTCGATTCTCGTTCGTAAGAACGGGAGTTCAAATCCAGCCGGCCGGCCGAAGACTCCTCGTGTAGTAAATGGTGACTGGTGTATGTTAAATCTTTCGAGTCTCAAAGTCCTCCATTTTCCCATGACAAATTATACCTCTGCAGGCACTGAATTGGAGATTGTTCGTTCTCTGGTTCAGGTCAAAATTGCGATCTGAGGATGAATGAATGGCTGTATAAATGGGTCTGCCCTTTAAACGGATGTGACGCATGGGTGTGAGACAGAAGTCAAATTCTTGGCCATAGATGGCGCCACTGGAAAACAAGAACAATCACACCCCTTTTCTTAAAGGCCTAGGACAACAACAACTTCTTTTTAATCCCTATGGTAATTACAGGTCGACGTGTACAGAGCGTCTTTGGCAATTTTGTGACAGAAACATATTGACGTGCGTGGCATATTTTTCAACGCAGTAATATTAATTGTTATCTCATGACGTTAAAGTATACGTTAAAATCAGCTTCCACCGTTTGTGCTAATTTGTTAAGATATTATGCAAAAATAAATGTTTAAAATTAAAAATCTGAATCATATTTTGATTTAATTTGTAGAACATAATCATTCATCCTCATGAATATAAGGTAGTTTTATTTTATGTCGTCAAGTTGGGAATTTTTCGGGGAAATTGGTTGATTGATAGCACAGAGACAAAGTAATTACCCTTATTTTCTCTACCATTTTACCATGTAATCGGTAGATTCATCTGACAAGTGTGATTAAAATCTAAGAGAAGAGTGTCAGTGAATAATTGAAAGCTCAGTTCGGCATTTTCGAAAACTGTTTTCCTATTTAAAAGTTGCCAAAATTTTGAAAGAAGTGGTAGTCAGTGTAGGATAAGTCTAATGAATATGAAGGATGAAGAAGTTTTATTTTGAAAGAAGTGGTAGTCAGTGTAGGATAGTTCGATAGAATATGAAGGATGAAGAAGTTCTATTGTGAAAGAAGTGGTAGTCAGTGTAGGATAGTTCTAATGAATATGAAGGATGAAGAAGTTCTATTGTGAAAGAAGTGGTAGTCAGTGTAGGATAGGTCTTATGAAGATGAAGGATGAAGAAGTTCTATTGTGAAAGAAGTGGTAGTCAGTGTAGGATAGGTCTTATGAAGATGAAGAAATTCCAATTCATCTAGTTTAGCCATATTTATTAGCAAAGCCATTGGTTAAAGCAAGAAAAGATCTATTACTCAATCTGGGTTTTTCAAAAACAAAAATTTCATCGTTTCATTTAGCAACAAAAACAATTTTTTTAAGCAGGTGAAATACGTAACTCGTCAACAAAAGAGAAGAACATCGTAAAATAGTAAGCTCATGTCGAATTATACATTGAACCAACACATTTACGACTTTGGTATATACATAATAAATTAAATATAATACATAATTATTTAATGTAATAAAATTCTGAAAACAACTTGTATACGTACATATAAATAATTGATGAATTGCGCAATGACTGCTCCAACGACTCTTGTATTAGCCACAGCAATTGTGTAAGGAAATCTATTGGATCCGCTCCAATCCACAATGATGACATTTTCGTCGGCTCTTTCCAACATCACGTCCTTCAGCCTCTGCTCCAACAAACAAATAGAACACAGAACAAAATTGAAAATCACAAACTATGAAGACCTGACCAGTTTTATGGGCATTCTTTTATTCATTCCTCTATCAACCCTTCATTTCACCTATTCCGACTCTCATTCCTTCTTTGAATTGAAGTCATTAAAGTTAAATTTTTAATTTATTAGTCCATGGGATTAAGCCTTTATTAAACTATTAATGCCGGACGTTTAATCATGCTATGATGTAAATATTTAAGCTAATTGGACATTTTCTTCTGTTACATACCATTTAAACTTTGAAAAGGTTAATTAAGTGCGGAGACTTTTTATTCAGATTTAAATAGTTATATTATTTACTTTTAGTTACTCTCGTTCATCGAAAAATTATCTAATAAAAAACACCCGTGGTGAATTTTTTTTTTTTTTTTTTTTTTTTTGTTGAAAAAAGGAATTATAAAGCCTTATCAACTCTTTTAAACCTCGTTTTCTTACATTAATTTCATTGAATCATTTCCTTTATTAAATCCTTTATTAATTTTTTTAACAATTTTCTATACTGATTCATTAATGTCAAGAGCTATTCATTAATTTATTCCTTAATTCACTATTTAACACTTTCACACCTGAAAATTGTTTTTATTAATTTTTAACTGCCTCAATAATAGCATAAAAATATCTCTTTAATTATGTTTGAATTTTCATTATGTAGGTTTGCCATTTCATTCCATTTTCTTTCCCATGTTTTCGAAGCTATTTTAATCCACAATTAGATAAAATAAAAAATAAAAATAAAAATGCGAGATATAAAATAAAGTGAAAATAAATTAGGAGAATGCATCAAAATTAGAAACCAATGAGAAGAATGTATCGAAAATAGTAAGTAGGTATAAAAGGAAAAGTAGGGATAAAGATGAATTTATAAAATTGAGCTCTCAAAGTAAAAGGGAATGTAAGAAAATACAATAATTTATTTTATTTCAAAGAAACAGTAAAAACATTAAATGGAAAGTTCATTAATAATTTAATTAAAAATCATTCATTTAAATAAAATCTCACTAACCTGGAACCAGGAATTGATATATTGATTGTCATTAACACCGTGAATAATCATCCTAGTTATTGCAGATGGATTGAACGTTGTCTTCTTGATGCTTCGTCCTCGTTTAACGGATAGGAAAACGGGTCTATTCTTGTTTCTGCGGGTATACAGGTGAAACATGGTATTGATGATTTCGGGTGACTGCGGTACAACGCTGAGGGGACGATATATCGGATGATAGAATGGAGGACCATTGGAAAAGCATCCCAGGTCATGGTAGCATACCGTCTTCTCTAACACTGAAAGAAATAATAGATTTTTAGATTCATCAGATATTTTTAAATAACAGAAATACAAATGCGGATACGGTTAACAAATACATGGAAGCAAATAAATGAAGACGTCATTCGATAATAATTTTATATATATATATATTCATCTTAATCAATGACCTTGACAATTTCAATTTTGACAAATATTCTTAATGTATGCATTATGGGTAGTGAAATGTAAATATTTTTAAAAACTGATAAGCCACATTTTCAAATCAAAAAATGTTTTTGAGAGCGTTTGGTAAACCCACTACGTAATGACATGTTTCTATGCATTGTGTTGCCACCTACCGGTGATTTTGGAAACTTACAACGTACCCAACTGGAAAAAATACTAAGTAACAGTTAGTTTTAAAAAAAAAATTCACCTTTGAAATGAGTGTGGCATATTACTATATTATCTCAGGCCCTTCAAATTGAATCATTTTTTAAACAAACAGCATAATTTTTTTACGGTTTAAGAATTTTGAATATATTATTTTGAATTTTTTTAAGAATGCTTTATTTTATTAAAGCAATTTTATCTTTTAATTCTTTTTAACAGAAATGTTTTGTTAAAATTCCAATGCATTAAATCACTATATTTCCTCAAGCCTTTCAATTCGAACAGCTGATAATAAACGATATTAAAAACAATAAAACACGTATTACGATTATAAACCAACGTAAATATGATAAAATGCTTCAACAAATCGGAAACCAATATTTAATTACTCATGCTTCTAGCGTTTTCAAACATCAACATGGATGAAAGTGTTTTAAGATGGACGTTTAAAAACCGCATACTGTATTGTGATTGGTTATTTTTTTCATAAATAATAATCCAATGGTAATGCATGTAAACAAAACGTGACTAACTCATCTGAAGCCAAACAATTTACCATAATGAATTCGAAAATAATGGAACGTTTTTCTGTGCGGGGGTAGATTAACACCACCTAGCACCTTGAGTAAAGAATCGTGTACCGGCCTTTGACCTTTCGAAAGAGGAAGTTGTTTAAATAAGGAATAAAATATTTAGTTAAAACACATTTCTGACAATTATATTCAGCTTTTATACGAATAAAGAAAAGAAAGTTTTTCGAGATGGAAATTAAAGTCAATCACGTGGATTACCTAAATATGCAAAATACTGCGTATTAAGGTTAAAATTATAAATTATGGAAGGATTATCTTTACTTTAAGCGGTTTTCAAGAATAGCTCAGCCTGACCTTTAGGAAAATGCAGTTTTATTAATCTTAAGTTGGTGAGTCTTTAACAGCTAATTGCTAGGTTCGTAATGTTAAACTCCAACTTCTATAGCATTAAAATTTTCATCGAATAATCGGACATTATTCATATTAATTTTAAGTAAACTATATGTTTCTAGTCCGTAAAATAAAAATAAAAAAACTGAATACCCTGAAAAACTTTTTATCTAATTCTAGGATTCAATTTATATGGCCAAAAGGCCAAACCTTTACTATGCTAATTAATTAATGAATAAGATATTTTAAGTTATGAAATAAGACATAAAAACGTACTTTCTCGGAACAAACATGTCTTTTATTTCAACGTGCTCGAATTCCTGACAATCATAATAGGGATGGGGTTAACTGCAATCTGGAAAATATGGTTCCAATACAGAAACAGGAGAACGGGGCAAGGTTTTGGACCCCCTTTATGTTAAATTTATATTTTGCGGATAATCTCGTTTACTTTTTAAAGTAATCGGAAAATTTTGTACACAATTATAAAATTCGTTTATTGAAGAATAACTTCATGTAGAAAAATGAATAATTATTTTTAAATATTATTAGTGATAAATATAATTATATATTATATTATATTATGTTACATTACATTTATATTATATTGTATTGTATTGTATTGTATTGTATTTTATTGTATTGTATTATGTTACATCACATCATATCATATCATCATATCATATCATCTTATTATAAAATTATCATTATATTATTACTATATTATATGCATTAATATAATTATATAAATACTTTTACTGATATTATTTCTTTAAATTATTCAATAATAGTGGAAAAAATTTCCATTGGTAATTAATGCAAATTGTTACATCATTTTGAAAATTACAAATTTAATTGACAAAATAAAAAAATTTATACGAAATCGGTCGAACAGTTCTTGAGAAATCAAATTTTTAACTATACGATTAATTGATAAGATTTGACAGATAAGATAACACAGATAAGATTTGACTGATTTCGTTAACAACTTTGTACGAAGTTAATTAATTTTGTAAGTTAAATAACTTAATTAGTGTACTAAATTGATGTTTTTTTTTTTTTTTTTTTTTTTTTTTTTTTTTTTTTTGTAATTTAAAATTTAAGTAGTTCCCAGTCACAACAGAGGGAATCTATCTTGTCTAGAGCTAAGCAATATCTCGATTTTTATTATCGCGATGCATCTTCAGAAAATATTGATTATTTACGATATATCGCGATATTTTATTTAAAACTAATTCATATATTTTCATATTGAACAATGTTTTCTTGTCAAATGAAGAAAAAAAAGCATTTTTTCCATAACACTTTTAATATTCATAATTTAAAAAATAACTGAGTAATTTTAAAAATATAACCATATATAAAGTAAGAAAAATAAAAATCATGATTTTTGTGTTCACATATATATAAAACCACACATTATAGGCAACACTACAAAATTACACACCACACTTCAAAATCTCAACACAAATCGTATTTTCATGGCTTTTGTGTTCATATGTAAATAAAACCATACATTACTAGCCAACCTAAAAAAAATACACACCACACTACAGAAAACACAACACATATCGTGTTTTCATAGGGAGAAATGTTTGAACGGAATGAATTCAATAAATCACTCATCAATTCATTGACATCGAACGTAATTCTGATATCAGTTATAAGAACTTTTTAAGGAAAAAAAAAAAACTTCAGTAATCAGTCACAGCGATTTATCATTTCTGATTTAATGTACAAAATCCCCTGACATTGCGTTGCCATAAATCCTTTCTTTTATTTTAAAATGTTACTTTTAACTTGCATTTAGTGCTAAATATAGAAATATTCAAAAGCTATCATGCTTTAAAAAAAAATAAAAAAAAAAGAGAGAGATAGACATCGTATTCGTATTTTTGTTTCTAAACACAGTAATATTGCATATTTTGCAGAATATATCGCGTACGATCAAACCGATTAAAGTCCCGCAATAATAAATAATAATAGTCCCGCAATTGTAAAAAACACGGTTTACAGTAGAACACCGAAGTCAAGCATCACTGGCTGGATGGGTGACCACTTTGATCAGCCTGCGTAGGGAACGAGGTTGTGCGGTATCGGTCCTCGTTAATCAAACCTAGTAACATTGAAAAAGTATGAACACTTTTTTCTTACATTAATACTACTTCTTTTATCTTGGTATCGGCACGAGTCACGGTGTCTCAAGGGATAGAGCATTCGCCTTCCAATGTTGTGAGCCGGGTGCGAATTCCGCATCCGACTTGCACCGTCCACAGTGCTGACGTGACATATCCTCAGTGGTAGACGGATCATGGGTTAGAGTCTTCTTTCCGTCAGGCTAACCGTGGGTGGTTCCCGTGGTTTTCCTCTCCATGTAATACAAATGCGGGTTAGTTATATCAAAAAAGTCCTACCCGAAGGCAAATTTATCCCAATACTTGATCCAGAAGTCCCCTTGTCTTCTGGATTAGGTTCAAAATGGCAAGGCTACAGAGTTGAATATTAGTAGTCGTAAATACAACAACGGTTTTAAAATAAAAATAAGATAGTATCGCCACGTATTTCTTTTTGATAGCATTAAATGATATCGATACTTCTATTCAATAGTGTATAACAATTAAATATTTTATTTAATATAATAATACGAGTTCAGTAGTATACATATATTCTGATTAGATATATTTCAATCGTATTTGTTACTTCCATTCCCTATAATTTATGGATCTTGTTAAACCTTCAGTCCTCAAGGTAAATTAAACAATTTGAAAATTAGGCAAGTTGACTTCGGCCTATGAATACTCTGATAAACTCAAAACTATGTTCGAAAACCAAACTACAGCTTTTAAAAATGAATGTTTTTTTTTTTTTTTTAAAAAAAAGCTCAAACCATAATAAATTAAATTCAACTTCTCTGGGATATATTGCGTTTGTCAGCCGCATTTACTGTTATAATTAAACTAAAGTAAACTTAATTTACTAAAAAAAGTGGAGCTTCCAAAAATAAAATATAGATAAATAATGTTATTCTCGTTAACAATAAGCTGTAACAAAAATTGAAATTTAGTACTGTGACCACTACTTTGTTTCGATGCTTTTCTTTTGATACCTATTGGATAATAGGTATCGGTATTTTCTCCCGTACTATGTTGATAACTAGAGCACGGATTTTGATGACCTAAAAAATCTCAATTAATGCCCTTAAAAAGTGCAAAAAATGCCCTTTAAAAGTGCAAAAAAATGCCCTTAAAAAGTGCAAAAAATGCCCTTTAAAAGTGCAAAAAATGCCCTTAAAATGCAAAAATTGCGCTAAAAATGCATATGACATGACTTAAATAAAGTAAAAATATTGAACTAAAACAATTTTTTACTCTTTAAAATTATTATGAGTCATTTCAAAAAATATAAAGCAATGCAATACTTGTTCTACGTTCATTAAAGTTTGAAAAATATGTTTTATATTCTAAAGTAACAAAAAAAAATAATAAATAAATAAAAAAGAAAAATATATTGACTCCAAAACATTTTCATTTTGTATCGAAACTCTAATGAATATAACAACTTCCATCTCATAATATTACTAAATATCAGAATTACATTGGATTATTAATTTTTTTTTAATATTTTGAAATGTAAACGAGCGTTTCTTGTCTGAAAGTTAATTTTTATACCTTAAGAAGCTTCTTTCAACGTCTACTGATGTTATTGGTGCGTACTTGAAAAAGACGGTCTCACTTACTGACAATTCTTCTTCAATTTGAAAAGATGTTGCTTCACCTGTTAATATCCTAGAGATTTTCTTCATTGTTTGGAAGCCAGTGTAATAATGAAAAATGATAAAAAATAATAATAATTGGAAAAAATTAACAAAAATTTAAAAAATGCTTTAAAATGCAAAATATACCCCAAAATTAAAGAAAAATGCCCTATAAATCTAAAAAAATGCTCTAAAGGACAAAAAATGTCCAAAAATGCAAAAAATACAAAGAATTGCAAATGTCATCAAAATCCGGGCCTTATTGATAACCAAACTAAACACTGCTTATTTGAATTATTTTTACAACGGTTTTCAAACAATAAACATATCTTACATTAACAATGCAAACAGTTTAGATGTTGGGGCAAACTCTTCACCCCTGAGAAATTGGAGGGTAAATCATTGGGGGAAAGACAACCTAATTTTTTTATAAGAATCGAAAAGATAATTTTAGTTTATTCCTTCTTTTACAAAATACAAAAGTGAAAACTACAAATACAAAAGTGAAAAATATTCTAAACTAAAAATTAGACTCTTTCCAAAGAAATAATCTTAATTTTTTTTCTTCAAAGTTAAGAATATTTATGTTATCGTAATCTAAAACCTTATAATTAGTTTCTAAAAATAATATTTTATTATTCTTCTTAAAATATTTTACTTAAGCCAAATATTTACTCTTGAAAAAATTTTATTTCTCGTTAAAATTTTAAAACATTTAAGTCAAATTTAATTTTATTTTTTAATTCAATTAAAATTAAATTTAGTAACGAATTTCATAGAAAAAAAAGTAATAAATTAAAATATGTTCTTGGTCATGGACTTGATTCCCCTTAATGGCTAGGGGTCTCATGGCCGTACCCACCTTGACTCTCTCTCTACACGCCACTGAACACAGCCCTAATAATAAGGCCTAAAGCAATGGCAAAATACTTTTAAAAAAGAGCTTCCAAATTCGATTTAACTATGATAGTTTCAGGAAATACTTTTAAAAATGTTTTTCAATAATTCTTAATGCCGTAACCCATTTCTAAATACGAATTTCGAATTGAAACAAACAGTCGGAAGTGTAATATAAAACTAAAGAAATCCAATCATTTATTGTGATGGAGATGGAAAAAAAATTATCTTTTAATCACGCGTTTTATTTTCCCTTTAGTAGTTTTATATCAGATGTTAATGAATATTTTTCATATAACAGGTAGTATCAAATTAATTGTATTTTTATTGTATTTAAATTAGCCCTTCCTTTAATTTCCCGGGGAAGTAAAATAGATAAATGAGCGACTTCTTCTGCTACGGGCTCAGAATAATTTATTTTCAAGAAAAGGAGAGTAAGATATATTTGTAAATTTGTTGTAAGTAAAATTAAATTTAGATTTTTCCTAAGTAGAAAGCAAATATAAACAAAATAAGAATTTGTTTAAAAAATAGGTGGCTTACTGCGTTAAGTTAATATCCATTTACCTTTGCAATTGCAAATTTCGTAATGAAAATCTTTGATTTAATGTTTAGAATTTTTTTCTGTTCATCTATCAATACGCGCACTCTTTTCCTTTTGTAAAAAAAAAATCCAGAAATGATACATTTTAATTTTTTTTTTAAAGAAAGAGAATTGAGTTACAATTTCGAGTTCAAGTTCTGTCTGTTCCCGCCAAAACGGTTGTTAAACTTTACGGAGCCCTAGACAAAGCATTTTTAGAAAGTCCTTGAAATATTTTCTTTCACAGCGCCCCAAGAATGGTAAAGATGAATGCATCGTTTAAACTTCAGAGATTGTTTATTACTATGTGCTATATATATATATATATATATATATATATATATATATATATATATATATATATATATATATATATATATATATATATATATGTAATACAAAAATTATAATACTTTTGTATTAATAAAAGAATTAAATCTCTTTCGTTTTAATAAAATGTCTTTGTTAAAGAATAAGCGTAGAGAGATTCTATTTTGGGAAGTCAAGGCTAATAACATACGACTGAGTTATTTTTAGAATCTCTCCCCCTTTCACTTCCATATAAGGAAGCATGAAATGATTTTCCTTAATGCGTAAGGATACAAGAATGCCAACGACTGTGCCTGTTTACTCAAATCTGTGTTAGTATAAAAGCGAGAGCAATGCTTTTCGCATGGCTTTTTCCATCATGTTGTGATCCTGAAAAGTTGTTCCGGAATTGTCCAAAGTCTTGTCCACCCCCTCCCTTGCGGAGTGTGGATGTGAAGTGTTATCGATACCAGCCTACTACCATTAATAAATTTGTTTTGTGTGTAACATGGCTTACGACTGCATTATTAAGCTATCTAAATAACAAATAAAAGGTATTACAACCTCTTATATTATAAGACGCCAGGATGTTACTTGCTGAGGAAATCATTGTTATCTATTTTCCGGCTGACTACACGTTGATAAAACCTCATCCCGGGGAACGAAAAAAGAGAATCGCCCATCCCGGACGAAGGACGAAAATTTGCCTATTCTGCAGTGAAAAAAAGAATGAAGGATGGATTTCAATACCTGTACACCTCATCGCTAGTGGAATGCTGACGTTGGCTCGAGCTCGTCACATGCCTCTCTGAAACCCATAGTGTTGATCAAGATGACCCTACAATTCCGTAGTGCTCAAATTGTGAAAACAAAAGTGAATGTGCGCGATTTATATTAAATTTAGAGAGAAACTTTTTGCTTCTTTCTTAAAAGTTCCTTTCTCATGAAAGTGGGAGAAAAATTTGGCAAATGAAAAAAGAAAACAAAAGTGAATGTGCGTGAATCTTAATCATGAATATTCATGAAGTGCAATGATATTTGTTCTTTCTCTTCAACGAAAAACAAAAAGTCATGAAGGTCAAAGAACAGTGTGGAAAATGGAAAGAAAGTACTGTAGATATATTTTTTTTTTATTCTCTTAGTTTTCGTTCTCACGAGTATGATCAAATATTTTGTTGATATTGGATATGAAAGTGATCTAAACTTTTTATAATGAAATTTAATCAATAGAATTTTATTAAGAGTTAAAGTGCATTTCTTGTTTTTATATTGCTTTTTCTTTATAAAGTATGAATAACTGAGTATATTATATTATGAATAGTTGATTGCATTTCTTGTGTTTATATTGCTTTTTTTTAAAATTATTATATAATAGTGTATTTTTGTGCATTTAAAATGTTTTTGAGGGAAATAAATGTGTTTCAAACGTCAATTAAATTTGTGACGGCAAACAAAATTCAAAATTTTTCAGCTTTTCAAACAAAAACAAAACTAAAAGAAATTTGTAAGGCTTTTTCTTTTTCGGACTTGGTCAAAACAAAGTATTCCTATTAAAAATGTGAAAAATCAAATGTTACCCAAACAAAAAGACATTTCACACTTAACAAAATTTGTGAGTTTCCCCTTATTACGATAGGCGAAATTGTTAACTCAGCTAAGTTTTTTATACTTGATACTGAGATAATGTATGCTTTAGTAGGGTTGCAAACTTGCAAAGATTTTTGTTTGTTTATTAATTGTGTTGGGCCAGTTGTTACTCAAGTTGGTAAGAGACTGATCATCTCTGCTAAATCTAACAATGACAACTTATCCTTGCACATTAGACAACAGAATTCTCATCATGTTAAGGTCAAAAATTGTGAAAAAAAATGAAAGTTTAAGATGTTTCAACAAAAGTAAACATTTTGAAAAAATGGAAGTTTAAGATGTTTCAGTAAAAGTAAACATTTTGAAAAAAAAAATAATGTGAGGGGTAACAAAAATAAAAAGAACAGGAAAAATAGGAAAAAGAAAGAATGACCAAGAAGTTAATAACAAAAAGTACAGGAAAAAGAAAGAAAAGCCAAACATTTCAAATGATTCGAAGTTAGAACTAGGTAATGGGTGCATACATTATCAGGTTAACATCGACGAAAAAATAGGAAAAAGAAAAGTTTAAGTAAACAAAATTTTGAAATAGTTCATGTATCAAAGCTTAGGAAATATCACAACCCACAAATGTTGAAATTAAATCATGAATAGTGTCCAAAACAAAAGAAAATTTTTTCGGAAACCAAGGGAAGAAGTGATATTTGGATAAAATTCCATAAAAATTTTGTATATTTTTGTGTGAAAAATTTTTGACAATTTTAGTAGATTAGTTATAAAAATATACTTTATTTTTCTTTCTGTTTAGTTGCCTAAACAGATAAATTGTATTATCATGTTTTTATTGTTATCATTGTATATAGTTTTTTTTACAGATAATTGAAAAAATGTTATTTGTAGTAGTGAAAAGGAACAGTCGTACCAACATAAATTTTAAAAGTTCAGAGAATTCTAAATTTTATTATGATTTCTTTTTGGCTTGCCAAAAATCTTTTTTGGGGGGGATGTAATACAAAAATTATAATACTTTTGTATTAATAAAAGAATTAAATCTCTTTCGTTTTAATAAAATGTCTGTTAAAGAATAAGCGTAGAGAGATTCTATTTTGGGAAGTCAAGGCTAATAACATACGACTGAGTTATTTTTAGAATCTCTCCCCCTTTCACTTCCATATAAGGAAGCATGAAATGATTTTCCTTAGGATACAAGAATGCCAACGACTGTGCCTGTTTACTCAAATCTGTGTTAGTATAAAAGCGAGAGCAATGCTTTTCGCATGGCTTTTTCCATCATGTTGTGATCCTGAAAAGTTGTTCCGGAATTGTCCAAAGTCTTGTCCACCCCCTCCCTTGCGGAGTGTGGATGTGAAGTGTTATCGATACCAGCCTACTACCATTAATAAATATTTTTTGAGTGTAACATGGCTTACGACTGCATTACTAAAGCTAAATACACCACTGATAATAGAGATGAAGCTCTGTTATTACATATATATATATATATATATATATATATATATATATAGCACAGAGAGTTTAAATTTCAACTGAAACTCTGGGCCATATGCTTTGCAAGCCTTATGCAAATTATATAGCCTTATGCAGATTAAAATTATTTTCTAACTAACATAATTTAATTAATTGACACCAAACTGAAAAGAAGAAATTAAATTCAAAATTTTAAAAACTATATTATAAGCTTCCATCTTTTCATCTACTTCTATCGAAATTGATGTGTTATCTTTATCTTTATGTTATCTTTATCGTTTTAGATTTGCCCAAAAGAAAGTTTTTGAAAAACTTAATATTTAATTCTTTTTTTTTAAATTTTATTTAATTATTTCTCGTTTGAATCGTACAGCTAGAAAAAATGTTCAATTTACACAACAACAAAAAAATTTCACTTTCATATTTAACATACAATAAATTTTACAGAAATAAACGTCGAACAGAAAAGTAAATAGTACAGGTAAAATCACGTTGATTTTTTACATTATATCTGATTTCTGTTTAAACACTAACAATGGAATTAAAGGTTTGCTTAAAATTTCAGAGGAATATTCCTTTTGTTTCTACAGCATTTGACTTCCCAGCAATACATCTAATCTAAAAGTCATTGTCCAACAACTAGTTCCGCGTACTTTGTGTTATTCAAGATGGGTGTTGGACATGAAAGTCTTCCGTGTAAAAAGAATCAAGGGCTGGAACGTGTTTTGGGTTTTTAACAATGAAAGAGTAATTTGTATTTAAATACGACGATGCCTACTTATGATGTGAAGCATTTAAATTTGGTTTGCACGCGATATTTTGTTTTAAATTGCAAAAGATTTATAAAAATCATTTTAACTTTATTGTATTATTTCTATACTGAAAGAGTAATTTTTGTTTTTTAAATTATTCGATAATGCACATCATATGAGGAGAAAATTTTAACTTCGTTTGAAAACGATATTTTTTTTTTTTTTTTTTGTAAATTTCAAAAGATTTTGAAAAATCGTTTTCACCTTAATATGTTATATTTAATTCTGACTAATTTTTTCCAAAGTATCATTCAAACATTTACAATATACTTATGTTTGACTTGAGTAAACCCAAGTGCAGGACTGATAAATTTTGAAATACATAAAATACTTTTTATTTGAAAAAAGGTAAAATGATTCTTTTAAGCGTTAAGTTTCTTAAGATGATTCAAAGAAGCTAAAAGTCTTAAAACATATTCAGGTAATTTTCCCTTGTTGTTGTCTTATGCTACTTGTCAATACTAACAAAATTTTATGTCAGAGGGGTGCCCTTCTTTTTATTTTCCCTTTAAGGGACTATTTAAATATTATGAAAGTGCCTAACGGGGGGGGGGCGGGTTTGCGATTTGCTTTATTTCTGCTGACAAGCGGGAAGAGTAATTAGTACAAAAGACATTAAAATCCCATCATTTTCAATTTTTTAAAATTAAAAATGAGTGTAACAAAAAAAAATTACATTTAGCAAAAATTCTTCAAAGAGTTTCAGAGGGTAAGTGTTTTAGCCATAAATTGGAAAACATAAAATATTTCTAAATAATATTCTACTCAAAATTTCATAAATCGAATTTGAATGCAACTTTTGCGCAGAAACGTTACATTTTTTATTTGAATTTAATCCTAAAATAAGTTTACTCCAAAAAAAGTCCAAGAAAAAGCGAAAAATAAGGGGGAAATATATCAACTTTTCTTTAGGAAAGCATGGAGGGAGTGTGTGATTTGCTTTTTTTTTTTTGTTGTCAATTGGGATTCAAAAACTGGAAAAAGTATATTTATGTAATATTTGAACGACCCCTAATTTCTAAAATAAATCATTACAAATAATCATTTTCTCCAATTTTTTTTCGTAATAATTTAACTTATTGTTATCATTTAACAACTATTGATTAATGATTGACTTATTATAAATTCGTAATATTGTATATAACAAACTAGAAAAATCAATGATCAATATTTCTAACTTGTTTCGTTTTTTCTCCATTTTTTTTTGTTTTTTATTTTCTGGACATTTGAGCTTTTAGCCTCTTTTTATATTCCTAAAACATCACTAAAGTATAAAAATAAAATATTTAGATTAAAAACGATTAAGGGGAAAATGTGAGGAAGCTCTCTTAACTTTTCACGCGTGAGCTTCAAAAACTCTGCCTTTTCACCCTATTTTAGAGGCCGTGATTCTGTGGGATAAATAGAAATGGGTAAATAAAAAAGGAAGCATAAATAACTGCTATCTAGACAAGTAAAGTGTTGTATCTTCGTTTATTTTATTCTGAATCGAATTAGGCCTACCAAGAGTCAATTGTTTTTTACTTATACTCATGTTGTACACTTTTGACATTGCTATCTAGTAGCTATCTGGACAACTGAGGTATTGTTTCGTTTGTATTTATTTGTGCTAATTTTTTGAGACTAATTTCGAGGCAATAATATTAATAGTGATTTTATGTACAAAAAGTTATTTATATGTAGGTAAGTAAGTTATTTTTGACTTAACATATTTTTTGCGCATCTGAAATTACTGTATCTACAAATTGAGTACTGTTTTCAGCGTATTGTTTGCGCCGAATCAAATAAGATCAAATACAATACTATAAATAGTTCAAGAATTGTATAGATGTTTTTAATAAGGTACAGCTATCTTTAAATTATTTACACTTATTTATACTTTTCTATGAGCTATTTACTTTATCAACTAGTGTTTAGAGTCATTCGATTCAGTGTCAAACAGTGTACAAGAAACAAAACCCCGCTTTTCCGTATAGCTTTTTGTTAGTAGAGTAAAGAGTGTAAATATGTATAATACTAAAATAGTATTTTTTTATAAATAAGAAACCCCCGTAACATTTAAACTGTAGTCTCACACTAACAGTCACTCATCTTACTCTACAACGTTGACTCATATCCTATTCAATTTAAAGATAAAAAATGCACAGGAAACAATTTTTCACCTGTCTAAGTACTGTAAGTCTCCGTTACCCTTTCTCTCTATATCTCTTCCTTTAAGACAGTGTTTCCCAAAGTGTGGCACGCGTACCCCAGGGGTACGGGAACAGTTTAGCAAGTCTTTAGTTCTTATGCGAAATATCTTGCAACAAACAAAAATTTCAAAAAATTTTATTTAAAAACAAAGCTAGCCATGAAAATTTATGATGACGTATTTTTCTATTGGCTATTTTTTACAGAATTAACAGTTAATAATTAGCGGTATCAACAGCCAGTTGTGATTTTTAACTTTAGTGCTATTTTTTATATAGTAAAAAATACGTTCATTTTTTTTATTAGTGGTACACAGGGTTACGAAAAATTTCGAAAGGGTACACAAAGTCATAAGTTTGGGAAACACTGCTTTAAAACCTGAAGGACAAGATCGTGATTTATTATTTACAGAACTCCCAGAGAGAAATCCTTTACTCTTCCATAAATAGAATAATTAAAAACACGTTAATTAAGAGTCATGAAAATAATTTAAATGAACTAATTGGTGACCCGGTCTGGAGGGAGACTCTGAATAAGATCCCTAATCTCCCGAGAAGCAATACGACTGTCTTGCCGCTCAACTCCATAGTCTTATGATCTTTCCTGATCCAAACTCTGTCTTGAACGGGGAGCACTCTCCAATGAATGCTGAGCATTGGGTGGTCTGCCCCGCAGTTACTGGCAACATCTATGACAGATACTGGAATGCTAGGGAACAGTTGCAGGCACTGCTAATTGACTGATTTTCTGCTTATGTTTATAGTATTTCTATGATTGATGCTCTATTTAATGTTTCTTTGTTCTAATTGTTTTTCTTCATTTCGAATGATTTAATTTTTTTGTTTATTTGTTGTTATTCCTTATGAGTCTGTGCGGAGTTTTTTGCACTCCAGAGCATGATATATATCAAGTGCTGCAGCTAGAAATAAAAATTAAATAAAAGATAGTGCGTTTTATCACTTTCTAAGAGGAGGGTATTTAACATTGCACCACGTGTTTTTTTTTTGTTTTTTTTTGTTTTTTTCTGTTTCTTTCGTGTGTCATGTTAAAATACTGTTTTTACTTTTTATTGAATAAATATAATTTCTCTTTAATACAAAAGATCAACAATGAGCAATAAAACGTTTTATTTTTTTAAATTGTATTCATTTTTATAGTTTTAGTGTTTTAAATGAAAACTTTCTACAGAAAGGTTTATTCAAAATGAAAGAGGAAATAGCGATGTGAACATCGTTGATTTATGAGTATGTTTACAGAAAGGAATGTAATAAAAGAAAAACCTCTCTATCAGCCGCAGAGAGAACAAGGAAAAAAAACTTATTCGAAACATTAAATAAATGTCTTCTTTCTTCTTCAGGAAATAAAGAACATAAAAGAATGTGGTAATAATATATTTAGAATTACACGAATATCTTTAATTCATAATAAAGAATTTTTTTAAAATAAGAAAAATTTAGCTCATCAGTAAAAGATTTAGCTCATCATCTTAAAGTTACATTTTAAAATAAAAGAGAACATGTATCAAAAGACGGATATTGGATGCTGTTGAAAAAAATTTATTTTATACACCATAAATTTTCTTTAACTTATTATTAATTATTCAACTCAGTGTGTAAAAATTACTTTGAGAACAGAGCCTCCCTTGCTTTCTTAGAAGAAATTATATTCTCCTTCTCAAATCATCCCTCTTGCCCTTGAAAAGGGAGGAAGCGTACAGAAGAAAGTAGGAGAGTTTTCAATTATTATCTATAATAACATGAAAAAGTCTTTTGTCAAAAAGTACCTTATGTATTTATTTTTCGCAAAAAAAGCCATTTTTTATCTACAATTACTGAACTTCAGAGAGAGCAAGCGGAACTAAGATATAAAAAAAAAAAAATTTAAATAGAAACGAATTTAGTCATTTTAACACCTCAAAAGAAAGATGGCAAAATAATGGAGTCAGTTTAAAAAAAAAAAAAAATCTGCCAAATTCTATTGAGATTTGCTTTTAATTGGAAAAAAGAGCATATTAAACAATATTCATATTCAAAATGTAAAAATTTAAAAATATCTATCTATTCATTACACATCTTTTATAAAATGAAAACATGTTTGCTACATTTTAAAGAAATTTCTAAGCAACAACTTAGTAATTAAATAAAATTGAATGCAGTGAAAACGGTTAAGAATATTTTTTTACGAATTCAAAGGCTGATTATGTAATTCAGCAATAAATTAAAGTAAAAGTTTAATTAAAATCACATTATAGTAACAAAATAGTTAATAAGCATAAATGTATAATCATGTAATTCACAATTTCAACTGCAATATTCAGATAAATGATTTTTTGTATTAGCTCTTTTTTATAACTTAAATTCTCCCCTTTTTTAAAAAGCATTCATTTAAAAACGCAAAAGTCGAAACAAATATAAATATTACTAGCTATAAAATTTATATTAATATAAAATTAAAAAATAAGTTATAAATATTTATAAAATTTTAATTATGCAATATCCGAACGACGACCAATATCGAGAATGTGAAAATTTAATTATTAATCCCCTAAATTATCGATTATACTTAGAATATATAAATTATAAAACGTTAATATTTAAAAATAAATTATAATTAATGATAAAGTTACTCACATAAACTCCGTTTTCGAACGTCATGACAAGTTTTATTTTGACCATATTCAGCACATGCTCCGTCAACCCTTCCCGCAATCCGTTCAAAAAACAGAAAAATCACAAACAAACACGCTTTCCGCATGTTCACGTGCCGACTTCCAAATGACCAAAGTCCACTTCCGAAAACCCGCCGGAAATCTTTATTTAAATCTTATTCATCTTCATTTATCAAATCTCATTCGCTCTTCAACATATTCACTGATGCGATGAAGAGTCTGAGAAAGAAGAAGGGAAAGAGAAAAGAAACAAAAAAGAAAAAGAAAATTCAACCTCTTTTTATTTTCATTGGACCTTTGACGCAGAGTCAGTTGCCAGCAATAAATAGTTATGAAAGTGTGCTGTAACGATTTTTTTTCGGGGGGGGGGGGGGTATGCACCCAAGGGTGGAAAAAAAAGTGAAAGTGAGGGATGGGTTGGGGAGGGGAGTTGTCGACCAACTTATTTTTATTCCATTTTCTTTTCAAGGTGTGGTGGTGTAAGAGAAAGAAAAGAAATGGATACTTCTTTTAAGATGGACAAGAATCGCTTGGGGTATTTTTTTTTATTTTTGATAAAATTAAAACAAGGAAGTGAATGATGTAAACGCAGTTGGACGATAGTTTTAAATAATGTAATGAGCCACACGTGTATGTCTTCACAATTAATTGATATTTCGGACACCTATTCATAATAACGATTGTTGTCATTCAATTAAAAAAAAAAAAAAAAGGAACTGTTTTTTTCTTCTTCTTTTGGTGATTGGTCAGATGAGGTTTGATGTCAACCAACATGTCAACCAAAACGTAAGAGTCAAATAAACCACTTAAAACTTTTTTTGTTGAATAAAGTGGGGGTTGGAAAATATTCCATTTTTCTGTCACTTTTTTTTTTAATTTCAAATAAATAAAATAAATAATAATGCTTTTATTTGCGTAATGGACTCAAAAATAATGAAACGTATTCCAATTCAAACTATTTTCTATTCCGTTTTTATCATAAGTAAATAAATTCCAATTTTATTAAGTTAAATGATTACATTGATTTTTTCATTATTAAAAAAAAAACCCTTTAGATGAAAGATTAATTCTTTTTGCTTTACAAGCAAACGATTTCATCTAAACAAACCATAAATGAAAGAAAAAAATAATAAAATTGATTCCATTCTCCGTTCCATATTTTTCTATAAACAAATAAATTACTATTTTTTTCAATTCAAAAAATTACATTGCTTTTTTCATAATTAAACAAAAATAAAATCCATTAAATTAAAAGCATTCTTCCTGTTTGTAGCATAAACAAACGATTTTGTCTAAGCAAACGATAAAATGAAGTAAAAACTAATGAAATTGATTCCATTCTGATCTATTCCTCATTCCATTTTTCTCCATAAACAAGTAAATTCCGTTCTCTTTTAATTCAAACAATTACATTTCTTTTTTTTTTTTTTCATAATTAAACAAAGACAAAAAAATCCTTGAAATAAAAAAAAATTTCTTCTTTCTCATGTAATTAACGAACGATTTTAACTAAAACTATGAATGGAATAAAAAAATAATAAAAAGAATACTATTCCAATCTATTCTCTATTCCAGTTTTTCTATAAACGAACTAATTCCAATTTTATTAATTTAAGTAATCTCATTAATTTTTTCATAATTAAACAAAAACAAAACAAAAAATTTAAATTTTAAAAAAAAATATGTTTGTGTCATAAACTAACGATTGTACTGAATCCGTGAAAAATAATTCGAAAAAGAAGAGAAAAAAATCAGTAACAGAAAAATATAGTTCAGGCAAAACAAAATGGGAAATATCGCGAACAAAAAAAACATCGTAGTTGTGTTAGTTGGGATGAAAAATTTCCTCTCTAGCCCAAAGAGAATTTGAAAAAATCCAACATTATTCGGCGCGAAAATTCGTTTCAAACTTAATATTAGGTAAGTCAAAATGTATTAAAAATCTTTTGGGGGGAGAGGGGGGAGAGATATAAAGATGTACTCATTAGATAGAATAGTTATTCTAAATGAATGTCTAATTCAAAAGTTACACCAGAAGTTATTAGAACCTTGTCTACCTTGTACTTAGTGGGTTAAGCAATTCATTCTATAAAAATTTTTGTTTCAATTTTACATTTTTTACAAGTCCCAAAAAAACTGATATTGGAAAAATACTTTAGATATTTAACGGGATTTAAGGATATCTTAAATTACTTTTATTACAAGAGTATTAGATTTTTATCGAAAGTAAATAAATAGAAAAATTTGCGATTTTATTTCAAGAGGTATCATTATCTTGATTAAAATTTAAAAATTCATCAAGTACTAAGGATACAGTTGTAAAAGATACAATAGTAATAGAAAACAAAATATAACTTGTAGGTAAACAAAAAAAAAGAAGAACTTCTATTGTTAATAGTCAGAGCTAAGTTGGTAGATTTTATTGCATAACCTTCGTAACACCTATTTTCCTTTTACCCGAAATTACTCAACCGTTTTGTTTTAGTTGTCTACCCATCAATTTAGAAAATCGCTACTTCAAATGGGCCAAGCAATCTATTAAATTTCACTTCACACTGATCAGTAAATTAAATAAATTGTTCCGCGTGCTGTTCCGATCATTTTTTTTTTCAATACTTATATTTAATGAGGATAAAAAAAATAATAAACCGAAAAATTAGAAGCCATTCCTTAACATTAACAGTTGTATTTTAAAACTCATTGATTTGTTTCACTTGGTCTTAGAACAAAAATGTCTTGTCTGCTATTGAGGGAATTGCATTGATATGTAAACGTTTAAAAAACATTTTATAAAATACTAACACTAATATAGGAAACATATAATTCCATTTTTGTTTAAAATACTCAACACTATGACTAGGCCTGCCAACTTATACTCTTTCTTAGGAAATATTTCCCAAATGGAAGTGGAAAACTAATTAAAATGCACTTGTAGATGAAATTAACTTTTTATTATAGCTTCGGCTTACATTTATTTTACTTTCTATTACTGGCTTTCACATACAATACTGATTTATTTGTCTTTAGTGGTAGTCAAAATCATGTAAATTTAAATTCATAAATCCAAAAACTAAAGTGACATTTATAAGAGTAAGCCACTTTAAATAGCCACTTTAAAAATAAAAATGAAATAACCCATGATCCGTCTATCACTGAGGACAATCCGTAGTTGTTGGCAGCTATGACTATGATATTTAAACATTGAAATCCATGGCATGCAGAGTGTAGGGCTAACTTTTATTTTTGGAAGGGGGAATTCCGATTTTGCTGATTGAATTCCTAATTTGACATTATCGAAGGAAGAAAAAAAACACGATAATTCTCACATATAATAAAGAAGCAACAAGAGCAGTTCAAAAGAAATACAAGTTATAAACAATATAGCATCCAACTTTTCCTAATTAATTGTATATATGAAGGGGAAAACCCCGAAAAACTCCCTCGTTCAGCCTAAGGACAAGGGGACTATAACCCATGTTCCGTCTACCACTGAGGATATTTCACGTCACCATTGTGGTTGTTACGAGACGGGAGCGGAATTCAAATCAACCAGCTATCACCGGCATCGAACCCGGGTCACCTCATTGGGAGGCGAGTGATCTATCCCTTGAACTACCACGACTTTCCCAGAGGTAATTATTTGTTTTTCGAAATTGGAAGACTTTGTGTCCCTGACGAATTTAACTTGCACCAGTCACCATTTAAGTCACCATTCTAAATTCGATCTCCCGTTCTCACGAACAAGTGTCCAACGCACTACCAACCAGGTTATCCACGGCCCACACTTAATCATAATAATTTTTTGTTTAAAGTTTAAATTTTTCATAAAAGATTCAATTTGAATGATTTGAATGAATGATACCTAAACCGAAATATATTAACTAATGCCGAGGCAAACTATTATAAGTTACTAAACACAAAAACGTACATTCTCTGAATAAACATACCTTTCTTACGACAGACTCGAACTTTTAACCCTAACAATATTAGGGGTAGCAGAATTTTGCAAAATTAAGTCCTAATTGTTTAATCTGGAAGAAAACATCGAAAGTGTGTAGGGAAATAAAAATTTCATTCAATTTGGATTTCTTTCAGATGATGAAATATGCAAAAAGCGAAATTACCTTTAAAAGACCCAAACTTCCGACCGCTTTCCTGCCAAATTGCTGAGACCATATTTTCCAGATCGAAAAAAAAAGTATATTTATTCTGAGAATTCAAGAATTTGTAAATTAAAATATCGCGTGAAGTAATTAATAAGCATATTTAAGTTTTGGCCCTCAAATCATAAATTTGATTATGTGAAAATGCGACTAATAAATCAAAAGTTATAAAATAGATCCTTTTTTTTTTTTTGGTACGACCTCTGTACAGTGCGCTAAGAAACGGACCACCATGAAAAACTTTTGATTTAATGATCAGATTTCCACGTTCCAGAACCCGATCTTAGTAGTTCAAGGTGGTGACCTCATATGTTAATTATTTAGTGCAGACGATATTATAAGTTACGTAATCAAACACTTTAACTTACTTTCTCTTAATAAACATAGATACCTTCTTTTCGGCCGAGAATCTTGTTTCTGACCTTGAAAATATAACCGCAATCTGGAAGGCAAGGAAGCTTGGACCTCTTACTGCTAATCATATTTTTTACGTATTTCGCTATGGCTCGAAAACGCTTTAAGCTAATTAAAAAAACAAATTGCACACACTTATAAAATTCGTTTATTCTAGGATAAATCCATGTAAAAAATTAACTTTTATAGTCGATTTATTATTTTATTTAATAATAGTCCTAAAATTTTTGAATTGTAAGGTATACAATTTCCTGGAAATCGGTATTAGTTTCAGAAAAATCTTATTTTAAATATCTACAAATTCAATTATTCGACCGAATCACTCAAATTTTGTATTTTGCCATATAAATTTACATTCCTTAAAATTATGTAAAAAAATTTTATACCTTGCAGTTTAAAAAATTTTTGACTGTTATTAATTAAAATAATAAAAAATTATAATTAAATAAAATTATTTTTTGCACGGAATTATCTTTGTGTAAATAAATTTTAAAATTATGAGCAAATATTTTTCAATTCGATTTAACAGTTCTCGAAATATAACGAAGTACGCATAAGTAAAATTGCCATTTAGAAGTTTTAACTTTCAACCACCCTCCTGCTAAAAGTATAGGGACAAAGTATACTACGTTTAAAAAACGCTTAAAGTATAGTTAAAAAACGCTAAAAGTATAGTACATTTAAAAAACGCTTTTGCGTTTGATTTCTTAACTTAAAATCTCGAATGCACTAATTATTTAGCATATTTGAGGTCACCCCCCCCCGAACTGTTAAGATTGTGTCCTAGAACGTGAAGATCCGATCACTAAATCATAAGTTATTTAGGGTGGTCCGTCTTTTTTTCGCACTGTACATTAATATGTTTTAAAGTAAATATAAAAACGCACCGTAATTTACAATTTATATTATTATTGCTAATTGTTATATTTTAATAGGCATTAACTTATATTTTAATAAAGATAAGTTATTATAGTAATTATTAGTTATATAATTAATAAAATATATTTCAAAATTTAAGAACTTATAGTTTCTTTCAGAAACATTTGCAAGCTAGAAACTTATTAACTTTTTCTTGCGTTTAGCATAAATAATCTTTGCTTTCCATACGATAAAAAGAAAAGATTATTTTTTGTAGGATTGACTTCTAAATTTATTTTAAATCTTTTCGTAACAGATGAAATAAGTTTTCAACTTTGTTAAATAAATACAATTTAAAGCCGATAATTTTTTTGGATATATTTATTTGAAGAAAAAAAAATCTTTTGGTCACAGGACAAATATTTTAAAAAAACTATAATTTGCTGTAACGAATTCAAAAAACCACTTCCGCTTTTCAAACAGAATTCGACACGTGACCCAGAAGTTCCACTTAACTTTTAATAATTCCAAACAAATATGGCGCCCTTTTTAGAACTACTCTCATTTGGCTTCTTTTGTGGTACATTTGACATGCTTTATTGAGTAGCGGTTGACATCCTTTCCATTCCAAAATCCCCGTAGCTTTTATAAATAAATCTTATTTTATCAATCACACGCCGAGAATATGATTGAAAAGTGTCAACACGGTCTTCGCTTCAACTTCATTAATTTCACTTTCCAATTAGAAAAAACTTTTTTAAGTTTCCGGTTTCGCTGAAGTTTTCTGAGTACGCGAAAAGAAAACGTGAATTTGGGTCTAGCCGCTATTGACTTTTTAAGTAACACTACTTTTTGTTTTGTAAATTAACTGTCAATTAAAAATGCACTTCCTACGCTCTGCAAATGGAATTTAATTTTGATTTATTGATAGTAGCTTAAGAAAACATGGTTGCGAAATGTTTTCATGACTTGCCTATTACGGAGGTGTGATTAAAGAAAAATATTTATTCGTATTGCTGTTTCGAAGATTGACTTTAGGATAGAGTCAATTTTTAAGAAAATCAATTTTAATTTATTTTATTTTATAACCGTCGTTGAACAGCCGACCCAATTTTGGGCTTACGGCTACCAAAGTTCAACTCCGTAGCCTTGTAATTTTGAACCCAATTCTGAAGACATGATAACTCCTGGATCAAGCATTGGGTGAAATTTGCCTTCGTGGAGAACCTTTTGATGGAACTAATCTGCATTTGTGTTACATGGAGATGAAGACCACGAGAACCTCCCATGGTTAGCCTGACGACAAAGGCACTCTAACCCATGATCCATCTACCACTGTGGATATTTTAAGGCAGCACTGTGGTCAGTGCGAGCCGGATGCAAAATTCGTAACGATCAGCCATCTCTGGGATTTGAACCCAGCTCATCTCATTGGAAGGCGAACGCTCTATCCCCTGAGCCATCGTGGCTCAAGAAAATCAATTAATTGCTTTATGTTACATTGCTTTGATTTTTTTATTACCTTATAAAACAAAAACTATAAGACTTAGGAACTTGAAATTATTATGATGTGTAAAAAAATTTACAAGGAGTGCGATGGGATAAAAAAAATCAACGTTCGATAAATTGTAGAATTATTAACTGCTAAACTTGTTGTAAAAAATACCATATGACACAGGAATGCAACTAAAGACTTGAAATTTTACGGGCGAAAAGTGCCAGTTTTGTTTATGAACTCCTATTTGTTCGGAATTAATTGTAATTTTAAGCTCTTATTTATCACGAGTTTTTTTTTTTTCAGAGCTCCTATTTGTTCGGAATTAATTGTAATTTTAAGTTCTTATTTATCACGAGTTTTTTTTTTTTCAGAGCTCCTATTTGTTCGGAATTAATTGTAATTTTAAGTTCTTATTTATCACGAGTTTTTTTTTTCAGAGCTCCTATTTGTTCGGAATTAATTTTAATTTTAAGTTCATATTTATCACGAGTTTTTTTTTCTTCCAGAGCTCCTATTTGTTCGGAATTAATTATAATTTTAAGTTCTTATTTATCACGAGTTCTTTTTTTCGGAGCTCCTATTTGTTCGGAATTAATTGTAATTCTAAGTTCTTATTTATCACGAGTTTTTTTTTTCAGAGTTCCTATATGTTCGGAATTAATTGTAATTTTAAGTTCTTATTTTGCGAATTTTTCCACACATATTTCACTTTACATTGCAATTTGTTTTGTTGCGCAAAAATTATGATATTTAGAAACTTGAAATTATGATGGGGTGTAGCAAATTGTATGCAGAGTATGATGGAACAAAAAAGATTTACATTCAATAATTAGTTCGAGAGATATTAACCGTTAAAAATTTTAGTAAAAAATACCGTGAAGACCACTCTGCAGACCACAGAAATACAAGAACAGAGTTGAAATTAGACTTGCCGAGACTATCAATTTTATTTATGCACATCAATTTTATTTATTTTTATTACGCAATTTTATTTTATTATAAGGTTATCGTTAAATATTATATGTAGTAAAATTATTTCATTTCCTTTATTACATCTCATTGTATCACACGTATTTTAAGTTTAAATATTTTTTTTCAAATAGAGACGATCATTTTTCATATCTAGGTATCAGTTTCGTTGTGATTGACAGGTTAACAACATGCTCTATCGTAAATTTAAATTAATTGTGTCTTTCATAAGCAAAATTATCTTATCGAATCTTAAAAAACAAAATAATGATTACTGGGAAGAAAACGAAATAACGATTAACAATAGAATAACTTAAAAAACAAAATAATGATTACTGATCGCCAGAGTTGGGGAGAGGAAACCTTCTAGTTTTATGAAAAGAGTATTTTATTTATTTTTATTTTAATGCGGTATACATCATTAACCCTTAACGGATCAATGCTCGCCATATAAGCAGCGTGGCACTTTCACTTCTTGTGTCAAATACTAAGCATTGGATGGTTAAAAGCATTTTTTAATATTGTTATCACACTTATAGTTGCAATCAATATGAATGTAATTACTTTAATTATACCTAGTTTCATAATTATAATTAATATCATAATTAATCATAATAACTATACCTGGCGCGAAGCAAACATTCGAAGTATCATTTTGTCGGTGACTTCGAACTTGGTCGTAATAAAGGACTTCTTGTAATATATACTATATTCATTACATCGAACTTTACTTAAAAAATAATAATTTTCAAACTGAACAAATAAAATATTATTAGTTGGAAACTCTTTATTTGGACAAAAAATTATTGTACTTAGCAATCCATATTAATATCCATCTGTAATTGAAAAGATATCATTTTGGCGAAATAGTTTCATTTCTCGCAATAAGGAGCCGATGTTGTGGTCCGCAAATAGAACTTCCATTGGCGCTGTTGCTGTATGTGTTGTTTGTATTTGTAGGAGTAATAGCCCATCTGTATTTTCGGGAGTTTTTCGGCGGGTGTCGCACACTCCCCTTTGTTGTACTTTTCCCACGATGCACATTCGTCTGCGGAGAAACGGCAACCGTTGTCTTTATCCTTGATGCTCCAATGGAAGTACTCATATGCTCGACTATGGCTACAGGACAGGTCCATCAGTTTTGCTTTAGCTTTAAAAGAACAGTCATTACTTCCTTTGTCATTAGAAATTACTATGTACGGAGGTTTTTTTTTACCCCCGTATAAAGTAATAAATGTTCAAAATCAACAATCTCATAATATGAAGGCTTTTGGTTTAGTTGTTAACGTCATTTACACTGATGGGCAGTGGTTTCAGATTCATCCTTAAGACAACACTATCCCTCGGGAGAACAGTTTCACGGTAAATTCAGTTTCTCCTTTTCGGATGTTTTAAAATTAAAATTTAAGATAAAAGTGGTTTCAGAAAAACCTAGAATAAACTATAAAGTTTCAAATGCAAACAAATTATGGCGGGATTTCTCTCCCAATGCGTAACCCAAAGAAATCCTACCATAATTAGTTTGCATATTGATATTTCAAAAACTTTACTTCATTTGAGACTTCATAGTTTTTTCTAGGTTTAACGAAAGTCACTTTTCTCTTAACTTTAAATTTCTTCTGTATGTGAAAGAGAATTTACTTGAAAGAGAAACTGAGAGAAGGGCTTCTCTCTGTGTTATAGCTTTCTCTTAATGATTATCCGAAGACAATACTAGTGCATGAATACTAGACAACACTAGTGCATGGGTCCCGTCAACATATTTAGTAGTTAGGTTGTCCAGCTTCTTACACAAAACAAAGAAGCAGGTTGGACATTTGCTTCAAAGGCTTAAATCTGATGAAAATAAAGCTTGATATTGAAGCTTTAACTGAAATCCACCAAGCACAAAGCAGTCATTGAAGAGGTAAAAATAAACAATTGAGTTTTCAAATTTTCAGCTTGTGTCACACATTTTAGTTAACATTTAAAATTTTTCCAGATTACATTTTTAAAAAAAATTAATTTAGAAAACATGTTTTTACACTTGAACTTGTTTCAGTTATTTCGTTTCAAATATCACCTCCTTTTGGAAAAAAAACTAAAGTGATATACACTTTTTTCAAAAATTTTCTTAAATGACTGGATAAAATTTGATTCTTACTTGCATTTTAATTTAAATTAAGATCAGGTATAATTTAGCATATATTCAAATTTATTGATGCTCACTTGCAATAATGTATATTTTTCTTTCAATCAAAAAGAAAAAAAAAGGGCGATAAATGTCAGCCAACTTCTAGAAGGGGGCGGTGGGCAATAAACGATTTGGGAACTGCTGGTGTAGAGAATAGGATCCACCTGTGAGAATTGGAACTACCGACACCCCTCAGGAATGACTTTTAAAAGGAAGGACTGCACGTTTGTTGTTTTTTAATCTTATCTTCGGGTCATAGAAAGAATCCGGAATCATCTGTAATTATAAATTATTGCAGCTCTAGTATGAGGTTAGCAAAACAATTCCATGAGAGAGTGTAAGTAAATTTCATGAAAAAGTGAAAGAAAATTTCATGAAAGTGTAAGTAAATTTCATGAAAGAGTGAGTGTAAGTAAATTTCATGAAAGAGTTTAGGTAAATTTCATGAAAGAGTGAGTGTAAGTAAATTTCATGAAAGAGTGTAATTAAATTTTATGAAAGAGTGTGAGTAAGTAAATTTCATGAAAGAGTGTAAGTAAATTTCATGAAAGAGTGTGAGTAAGTAAATTTCATGAAAGAGTGTAAGTAAATTTCATGAAAGAGTTTAGGTAAATTTCATGAAAGAGTGAGTGTAAGTAAATTTCATGAAAGAGTGTAAGTAAATTTCATGAAAGAGTGTGAGTAAGTAAATTTCATGAAACAGTGTAAGTAAATTTCATGAAAGAGTTTAGGTAAATTTCATGAAAGAGTGAGTGTAAGTAAATTTCATGAAAGAGTGTAAGTAAATTTCATGAAAGAGTGTAAGTAAATTTCATGAAAGAGTGTAAGTAAATTTCATGAAAGAGTGAGTGTAAGTAAATTTCATGAAAGAGTGTAATTAAATTTTATGAAAGAGTGTAAGTAAATTTCCCTACTGTCATCAAATCCTCCTGCAATAATTTTCTGAATCCACCCTGTAGGAACGAGATATGAATAGACATCAAGTGCAATATCTATTTCTGCTTGTCCCGCAGTTTTGCATCCTGGTTGATCCTCTCCACCGTTCGGATAAAAGTCGAAATGACCCACTTGTTGCTCAAGTCCAAAACCTGGAAGAGAGAAAAAAAAACATACTCTTGATTTGTGAAATGGTATCAGAAATTGCAATTTAGAGGGATGATTCTACTTTGAGAAAGGTTAAAGCTCTGAGGCAAAGAATAAAGTTTCGCCTATTCCTTTAGATTTTCTTTGCTTGAAGTGTGAATCTTTTCTCTTACCTCATTCCTATTTCGATGAATAATTTAATATTTTGCAATGTAAATTTACTTTCTTTAAAATGATGTCAAACATTGCATACCTTACAGTTCAAACTTTTTTTTGGAAATTGTTTAAAAAAAATTGAAAATAAATAATATTTAAAAAAGTTTTAATGGAATTATCTTCAGATAATTAAATTTTATGATTGGGTGCAAAAATTTTTCATTAAAGTTCACGAGATATGGCAAAATACGCAAAGAATAAAACTAACCTTGAGGGATCCAAAGTTTGGGCCGCCCTTCTGGCCAAACTATTGTGACCATCTATCCCAGATTGCGGATACCCCCGATATTTCGAGAATTAGAAATCTGAATCCATCGAAAAAAAGGTATGTTTATGCAGAAAAAGTACGTTTATGTGGCTGATTTCGTAACTTAAAATATCTCCCGTACTAATCAATTTTCATATTTGAGGTCACCCCCGTGACCCATTCAGATTGACTTCTAGTACGTGAAAATCCGATTATTTTTCAGAGTGTTTTCTTTTTTATTTTGCGCATTGTACATTTTTATGTCTACTTTTAGCTCTTTAATTAATTTTTCAAGACGTTGGTCATTTTTGGGATTTGTATTATCATGTAAAATATATTGATATATAATATAGATGTGATTACCTGACACGGATCCCCAAAATTTTCCAGCCCAATTGGTGTGGATGACATCTACGAAGTCGGCGTCACTTCGATCCAATCTCTGACATGCGGTCAATTCATTGAAATCTGGACCAGCTGGATCCAAACCTAAAATATATGTCATTGAAATTTGTGATAAGTCTTTGTTTCTCTTGTTCTCTCACTGTTTTAAAATTTATTTTCGTATTTTCAATATCGGGCATTTGGGTCTATTTCCCATTGGCCACAAGACTCGGTTCCCTGCAGATCACCGAAGTCAAGCATCACTCGCTGCGGTCAGTGTGCGGGTGGGTGACCACTTGGATTAGTCTTCGTAGGGACCAAGGGTGTGCGGTATTGGTCCTCGTTAAACTGCTCCACCGTAAAGTGCTCGACTTCGCGTGCAGGTCTTTGGGCTACCGAAGCAGGGGTGCCATCCCCTCTGCAGAGGATCAAAATTGTGATGGCATGTCTTCAGATCACCCTAAGGTATGTTTCCCAGACCATCGCCGATAGCCCGTTGTGCAGCTCTAGTGCGACGCAAATGAACTACAACTACAACTTCCCATCGGCCTCAGAAATGCCAGAATTGCTACTCTCTTATCGATATCCAGTGGGTATCTGTTGCTAAGCCACGGCATTGGAGTAGCGTTGCCCTATATACGAGTTTGTGGTCATACAGCCGCAAACTCGTTCATAGGATGGGTTACATTCACGCAATCATACAGAAGATAGGACATAGAACACACACACACAGAAAGTTACATCCATGCCTACGGTGGTACTCGAACTCAAAACCACTGGCCCCGTAATCCAGTACAGTAACCACAAGACCAGTGATCGGCGCAAATTTGAGATTAACCAGCTATTGCATAATTTCTTTAGCAACACATTGTACTCGATTAATACATTGCACACAATTAATCTCAATAAATGTAATGTAAGCTGATCAGCGTCCTCGGAAGACTAAAATCTGGCAGTAAAAGTTTTAAATAACGAATATTTGAAAGCACACTGATTTACCTTTCTAATTTAATAACATATAATAATTTCTAATTTGGTCTCGAACAGAAATATTTTTTTTAAATAATTAGAAATTTTATTTTTTATAATGACCACCCGATTGGCGCTCATTATTCAGGTAACAGTAGGGCAGATTTGTCGGCCACTCCTTGAGGAGCTTCATGACGATGATTCAATGGTGACAGATAGTACGGAGACTGAAAGAACATTCATGCCTTGTCCGGGATTCGAACCCATGTCAGATGTGAGGTTAGCTCCCTGACCACTGTCGGCATAATTGGAAAGTAAAAGAGGTGAGTACTAGAATGTTCTATTTTAAGTTTTTTTAGATTTTTTTTTTAAGTTTTTTGAGGACGTTGTCAGCTTAGGTTATTATTAATAGAGGTTATTCCAGACTTTTTAGAAATGGCTTTATTTTTGTAAATTTGCGAAAAAAATTTCGCTTTATTTCTTGAATATATTCTATTTTTAGCTGCAAGGTACTATTTTGGTTGCAATGTATTATTTTGCCAAGGTACTATTTTTTTTTTCATGATCAAATGCGAAAGAAATACAAAATAAAGAATAGTCTACAATATACAAAAAGAAAAAACATTGAAAAATTAAATCCAACATGTTTCAATGTATAAATGAATAAAACAAGTTAATTAAGTTTCATTTAAGGAATTTTTAAATATGTCAAGGATTAGACAAAAATATGGTGACACTTGTACACTATCTCTATGTAAATCTATCTTTTAGCAGCAAATATTTTAGAAGATTTTACATGGCAAAACTGCTAGCCCAATTTGTAAGATCATACTTGAATCTTTAAGAAATGGTGTCCTTTTCACATATGTAAAACTTACATCGACCAAACTAAATTAAAAGCTTCTTTCCTTCCTTAATATCACTCTAATTAAATAAGTATTCTTATGTAAATATAGCCTGATCACTACGATGTCAGGCTCGTGTTCGTGAGAACGGGAATTTGAATCCCACCGGCCAAAGAGTCTCTTAAATGGTGACTGGTGCATCTGTTGGGGTCACGAGTTCCTCCAAGTTCACATAAATGGGTTCTGAATTGGTGATTATTCGTTCTCTAGTTCAGGTCAAAATTACGATCTGTAGAGGAATGAATGGAGTATGAATGGGTGCTCACTGTAGAATAGGCTGACGCGTGTGTGACTAAATTCTTATTCTTGGCCATAGATGGCGCCACTGAAAAAACAAGAAAACTATCTGTCTTAAATATCCTCTTGATATCAAGCAGGATTGCTGGTACTAGCCAGTAACATTAGCAACAACAACAACATGCGAATCTCACAATTCTGGAGAAAGATTTTAAAATTGCTGGCATTAAAGCAAGAAAAAAGTTATTATTTTCTAATGCTCATTATAATTAATCCGAATTTTGCACGAGAAGAAGCACACCATTTCGAAAAGCTTTCTAATTGTGCTAATAGTTTTGCCCCGTAAAATCTTTCTAAATATTTACTGCTAAAATAAAAGAGATAAAAGGTTTTTTTTTTTTTTACATATAGTTAGTATAGAAGTTTCGCATTCTTTTGTCCGAACCTTTGATAGTGGAAAAAGCAAAAACCATGTTTCGTGGAGTTGTAGTTAAAGTTATTAAAGTCTTCATCAACCGCGTTTTGCAAAAGAAGAATTTTTAGAAGAGTGAGATTTTAGGATAAAATATTTTGTGGAGGATTCGCTAACGGACCACAATTCCGCCTAAAATAATCCCTGAATACATAAATTAATGAATAATCAATCGGGATTACACGCGGAATTGTATAATCCTGAATACACGACACTAAATTGTATGATATCGATTACATACATCGATATAGATAAATATATCGATATAGGTAAAAGGTAACCTTATGGTTACCCTTTACCTGCACAGTAAATCTAACTAACATCACGAGAATGACCGGTGTTGAATCTATACCATAAATCCCACCAACGGTTAATCGATTTTCTTAAGTCCCCTTAATCGGTGATATTACTGATAGTTTGTGATTGATAAATCGCATAAAACATGAATCACAAAGTGAAATTCATTAATCACGTGATTGCAAAATATGAAATCATTTGTACTATAGGAAGGAATTAAGAAGAATCTGAACAAAAATATATAAAACGGAACTTTATACATAAATCACTTTAAAACTATTAATTATCAGTTAAAGAATACCTGTTATTCGCCCAACTTTGAATCCTTGATCCTTGACCCATTTTCCAGCATAGCCTGAGGCATGGGCACCTAAACTGTGTCCTACGATGTGTACCTTTTTTGGATCAAAGCCAGCTATTTTGTCCTGAAAATCAAAGTATTTAGAAATGATAAATTACGCTTTGAAATTAAAATTAAGAACATTGACGGATTTGGTTTTAAAATTCTACTTTATTCTTCTTTTACTCTTTTGAAGTCGTATTAAGTTTCTACGTATTTGCCATACCAGTTGAAAGTAATTTTTGATAAAACAAACTGTCATGCGCAGTAAAAAAAATTATTTGTATAAGAAAAAAGAACGTTATTATACATAAACAGTTCATTATTATTTTGAATTACTTCTATTTCTAGAGCCCACGAACATTTTAGAAAAACTGCATAGCTCTATCTATACTATAAGAGCAGTATGATTCCTTATTGCAGTAGCTGTAAAAAGATATACTTCTGGAACAGTAAAAAATCTTTGGTGGTTGAGAGGACATACGATTCGAACGGTAAAAGAGCTTTGGTGGCTGAGAATATACATATGATTGGAACGACAAATGAGCTTTGGTGGATGAGAATAGACATACGACTGGAACGGTAAAACAGCCTTGATGGCTGAGATTATATATATATAACTGGAACATTATAAAAGCTTTAGTGGTTGTGAGGACATACGATTGTAACGGTAAAAGAGCCTTGGTGGTGGAGAATAGACGTGGGTGATTCTTTGGAAACATGACGATTCGGAACTAAAAAGTTCCTCAAGTTTAAAGTCTTCAAAATAATCTAAATTTTTTTGGTATAGTTATTTAGTTACATTTATTTATATCTTACAGACAGCAATGTAGTTTATTGATATTTGCTCAAGGAAAAAAAATAGAAATTCACCAAATTTTGAATGCCAGAAAAATGACTAGTAGCCTAGAAGTTAAAAAAAAAAAAAACAGTAATTTTAAGCTAATACTCGTAGTAAGTAAATCAACTTAAGCCTTTGCGGTAGATGGACCATGAATTGCTTAAATTAATTCTTTTATCCACTGTAGAAAGAATCAAAAATGTCTTTGTTACTGATATGTACTGAATAAAATTGTGTATAATAATCAATCATTAAATATAAAAAAATAACTTTGATTACATTCAAGCATACAATCTTACATAAACTCGGTATTAGATTAATATTTGCTTTCTCTCTCTACATTCAACTGTTTAAAAAATTTTCTGGTAACTGTTGCAATGTCCTGGCATTCATAAGCCAGGGAAAAGACAGCCAGGATAATGACAATTTGCCATTATATATATAGCATTTAACTTTACTTTAATTTAACATTTCTGCCTAAGATGTTTACATTCGGCAGAAAACAACAGGATTTGTTGAAATAACTCTGGTAAATCTATGTAGTTTAGGTCATTAATGATTTCAAGACGACAGGAAAAAGACAACATAAAAACCTACTCACCTTGAAAATTTTTGAAATAGGCTTTGAACCAGAAAGTTGGTTCTTTATTCATGCAATAAGACATGTTCAGATAGGATGGTATTCTAATAATTCTATTAACATAAGATATTGATTGCTGGCGCTATCTATTTTGTTTATAAATCACTAAATAAAAGTAGCCAGGAAAATGACAGATTTTCTTGTGACAAACAAATTCTTGACAGAAAAAATTACTTTCAACAAAGTTTTTGTAAATAATACCCTCTGCATATATTCTAGAAATGCTTACAACGGTTGAAATAAAAAGTATTAAATATTGAAAAATTTATTGGAAGCTTTGAAGCTAGTTATTATTGGAAATATTGTTTGTGACATACCAGGAAAATGACATTTTGAAATTCAATTAAATTTTTTACTTATGCAAAACAACCAATGCTAGTACAAGGTCATTTTAAAATACTAACACCAATGCTATTTATTAAAATTTAAGAAAAAAGTTCTTTTAATAGCACAGTATTAAATCTCGGAGCAAGAGACTGTAAATTGTCATATTTCGTGAGAATCACCCACATACGATTGGAACAGTAAAAAAGTTTGATGTCGGAGAATATATATACTTCTGGAACAGTAAAAAATATTTCAAGTCCAGAGGTCCTACGCTTTGGAACGGTAAAAAAGCTTTCATGGCTGAGATATGACAAGCTTCTGGAACAGTAGAAAAATTTTGGTGGTTGAGAGGACATACGATTATATGGTAAAAGAGCTTTCGTAGCTGAGAGTAGACATACGACTGGAACGGTAAAGAAGCTTTTGTGACTGAGAGGACATATGATGGAAACGGTAAAAAGAGCTTTCATGGCTTAGACTAGATATACGACTGGAACAGTATAAAAGCTTTAGTGGTTGAGAGGACATAAGGGTGAAATAGTACAAAAAGCTTTGGTAGAAAGAGCAGATATGTGACTTAAACAGTTGAATAGCTTTAATGGTTGAAAGAAGTCACACGACAGAAAAGGGTTAAAAATCTGTAGATAATAAAAACACCGGACTAATGGCCACCGCTATTCAAATCTCTTGGATTAAAGCGCATAACAATAGAGAAGGTAATGTGAGAGAGGACGAATTGGCCAAAAAAGCAACACAAAACATTAAAAATTATTCCTTTTCTCTCCCTGCTTCACACCTAAAACAATCTTTTAAAAAAATTTTATCGAGTAATTGGCAAAACCAATGGAATAATTCCGGTAGAGGAAGACGTCTGTTTAACATCATCAAGAATGTCAACTTCTTCAAATCAATTCCAATTAAACAAGTCATCTGGTTCCTAACAGGTCACGGACCTTTTCCTTCTTTCTTTCATTACCTGTATATCTCAGATACAAATCTTTGATCAACCAGGTACACCAGAGCATTACTTATCAACTTGTCTTTACACAATATCATAGCATACACGCCTTCCAAACATTAATAATTTATATATTTGGCAAAAAAACTTTCTTACAAATAAAACAATAAACTCTAAATTAATTAACGTAATGAATTTTCTAGCAGAAGACGACTCCTTATTAAAATTTTAATCAAACCTGACTTTTTATGTAGCCTTGAAAGTGTTTAACAGTTTTTAATTTTGTCTTACATGATACATTTCATTTATTTACACTTTCTTTATTCTTTTTCTTTTTATTTCTCTTTTTCAATTATTTTGTACATAACAAAATTCGCTTCATTTATTATTCTTTTTACTTCATTTATTGTTTCATTTATTGTTTTTTTTAAACTAATGTGATGCACATTATTGTCATCTACCAGACTCTTCAATGTTGTATACTAAATTTTATTGAAAAAATTATCTATGTATTATGCAATTGTACTTTGTAATTGCGGTGCAATATTGTATTATACATAATTGTTTACCTATGTATTATGTATTGTGTGAGCTAGACCGGTGGCCAGACGTGGACTATACGGTTAAGGATTTTGCAAACCTAGGTACGTGTCCACGTCTGGAAGGGGGAAAAAAGATAATAAAAACATTTAAAAGTTGGATCAAAATACCTTCAGGTTTTTCTCAGAACTAATTTTTAAAAAATCTTTATAGATATTTTTTTACTTGGGACTAGTAATTTTCTTTTCTTTTAAAAAACATGACTTACCCTTAGCCTTTTTATAAACACGCCGACCTCTTCACCAACTCTACGCATGTTGTCCATGGCTGTACCATACCATTTCCCATCTAATCCTGACCAATCTACTATAAAGACATTACATTTCTCCTTCTCAATCAATGCATTCTTTATATCCTATGGAAAAGAACATGAAAAGAACAAAATTAAACTAACTGAATTAAATTATTTTTTTTATCTTATAACCGTCGTTGAACAGCCGACCCAATTTTTCGGGTTTACGAATACTACTGTTCAACTCCGTAGCCTTGTAATTTTAAACAAGTTTTGAATCAAGTATTGAGAGAATTTTTCCCTCATGGGGGACTTTTTGATGGAACTAACCCTCGCTTGCGCTACATGGAGAGGAAAAACAACGAAAACCTTCCAAGGGAACTCTAACTCATGATCCACTGAAGGTATTCTAGCACTCTAGTCCGTGCAAGCCGGATGCGGAATTCACATCGACCGGTCATTTTTGGGATTCGAACCCGGTTCCTCCAATTCTAAAGCGAACGCTCTGTCCCCTGAGTCATCATGGCTCAACTGAGTTGATTTGATCTAAATTTAAGATCTTAATGAAAGAAGGAATCAAGTGGCGATCTAAAGTTCTAAAAAAATGCAACAATTTGCGTCTAAAAATATTTCATGGCTAAATATATGTAAATGTTATTGGTTCCAAGAAGCTGCTTTGGTATTGTCCAATGTGTACATCTATCACGTGTATTCTTTCTGTATTAATTTAATTGTTATTTTTTGCTTATACAATACATTTTATTTCTCATGCAAGGAATGAGGGACGGCTATTCACTAATACGAATACGAGCTAAAATGAAGTAAAATTCATTATCTTAACATGAACGAGCATTAAATTTCATCAAAAAAGTTAACTCATTGAAATCACATTTAAATGTGAAAACGTTTATGATTATTGTGTATATTGTATAACCATTGTACAACAATTGTGTATATTGTATAGCTATAGCATAACGATTGTACAACTATTGTGTGTATTGTATAATTATTGTAACCCTTGTTAAAATGTCTGGGCAAGCTTATTCAGATTTCTCACTCTCAGACCAGTCGTACATAACTTGGACCGACGGGTCCAAGTTATGCCAAACAAAACTAATTAGTACAATTACATTTCCCCATAGACGAAATTTATTTTTTTCCTTTAGTTTTTAGAAAAACTCAAATTTTTTTTAAATATTCCAATAAAATATTCTTTGCAATTATAATCATGATAATTCGGATTTATTTTAGCTTTTGAAGGCTGTTTGAAAACTACGTTTTAATTCCATGAATATCCAAATTCATTTTCTCATTTTTTGGATTATTCAACGTCATATTCGGAGAAATATTTGCAGTACATGCACCACTGTTTTTATAGTGTACGCGATACTTATCATTTTAGTTACCTTTTTCAAATCAACGAAGAATGCGTTCTAATTTATAGGTGTTGAGGAAAAGTGGAATATATGTCATTAACTAAAAGAAAATCTCCACCTTTTTGCTAAAGTCGCCACTATTTTGCACTGCACCAGATTAATTGAAGGAGTCTGCAATATATTCTACATAATCTAACTGATTTTTTTAGGCTCATTACAATCAGCTTATATACCTTTAGAATAATTAGGCAATATATGATGAATTACTCCTGCAGACTCAATTTGCTTAGACCTATTTATATAAATCTTTAATGTGACCTAATAGAATAAATCTCCTCAACACTTGGCTTATTGTGAAATACCTAAAATTATTCAGGCTAAGGAAGAAACGAATGACAAGTTTTTTTATTTTGGTTCGAAGGATGGGGAGCTCATTGCAATAAGGCTAAAAAGTGACAAGCCGATAAGAAAATATTGGAGACGCTTCCAATTAGTCTTCCGCATTGCAAAATGACGACACTTATTTGCAAAGATTGCACTTATTCAATAGGAATACCGATTATTGCTCTCAAGAACATTGCACTTATTCAATTGTCCACTGATGTTTATGCCACATTCCATCAACTAGAACAGATTCTATGTAGATCTAAATAGGGTAACTTAAATAACAACTATATGGCAGAAGTTTTTTCCTCTAGTTTTGAATTACTCTGTGTATGTTAAAAAGAAGCCGGCTAGGTGGCCGAGCGGTTTGCGTACCTGACTGTTAAGCCAATGGTTGCGGATTCGAATCCCGCTCAGAGCATGCATGTTTCTTTCTGTGTTGTCCTCTGGTGTGTGAATGTGAACCATCCTAAGAGCCTGTAGTGGCAGTGAGGCGTGGGTATTGTTTCTCGCCTCTCTGACTGAGTTTTACAGGTGTCCACCGGGTAACGTTAACGAGAAAAACTTACAGCATCTTGCTAGTCAAATGAACGAGAGTTCAGTGCCTGTCGTTAAAAAAAAAATCTTAAAAAGAATGGTGAATCCGGTAACTTAACTTACTACAGGCCATTGTGCGTTTCCGCCTAGGTAACCGTGCAATATGAAAACAGTTTGAACTTCCAAATTAATAGTGTTCTTGAGGACATTCTCAAAGTCCGTAAAGTGTCTATTGCTTATGATAGCGCCATCCAGCTTACTAGGAGAGAAATATCTGAACTCCGGGTGCTGCTCTTCTGCTACAACGCATTTTGGATCGTCATCATCTCGAGCCTCTTCTGCAAACCTTCGGAATACATTCCCTAAATTGAAGAAGAAAAGGTTAGAATAATCTTTAATATAGAATAAGCCCTACAGCGAGGAAATTTCTTACCCAAACTCAACCTAATTTACAATAGATACTATTTTGACCATATGATTTTGGTTGTGGTTAGTAAGCGGGTGAATGATTACTTTGATCGGCCTGCTTAGGACCAAGGGTGCACGGTGTAGTGCTCGACTTCGAGCGCAGGTTGTTGGGCTACCAAAGTAGGGGAACCATTCCCTCTGCAGAGGATCCAAATTGTGATGGCATGTCTTCGGATCATCCTCATCGATGTTTCCTAAACAGTAGCCAATAGCCCATTGTGCAGCTCTAGGGCTACGTAAATAAAGTACTTGCCTACCTACCGTTTGATTTCTATTTTGAGAAGAAAATAGTTTAGGATTTTGCCGTTACGTTGGCTTGTCAGGTTATTTCCATGGTGAATTAGGCATAGCAAGTACATAAAATTAGTATTTTCCACGCAATTTGATAGAAAAACGCATTTAACATTCACAACTGCATTTTACATTTTCATTTTTCCTTCCCATGTATTTAGCATTTTGGGCTCAAATTTTCATGTAGAGACGTCTTTATTTTATGTCAATCCTACTTCAATTAAGTATTTGTATGCTATTCGCTTAAAAGAAGTTCCAACAGATCACCGAAGCTACTGGCTGCGGTCAGTATGCGGGTGGGTGACCACTTGGATCTTTATGCGTTGGAACCGAGAATGCGCGGTATCGGACCTCGTTAAACTGTTCTACCGTAAAGTGCTCGACTTCGTGCGCAGATCGTCGGGATACTAAAGCAGGGGAGCTATTGCCTCTGCAGAAAATCAAAATTGCAATGGCATGTCTTCGGACCGTCCTCGGGGATGTTTCCCAGACCGTCGCCAATAGACCATTGTGCAGCTCTACTGCAACGTAAATAAAGTACCTACCCAAACAGCCAAACATGCTGACTTTTACTTTAGGAAATCGAACTCCAGATCAAGTAATGAAGCGGAGTGAGACTATCTAATATACTGATAGGGCAGACGAACCTTATCTTTACTCATTCATAGTAGAACCTTCACCTAATTTGACTCTAGCCAATAACATGCTCGGAACCTTTTCAGAAAAGTTCGACACCTTATTAAAGAAAAAACATTCAGCCTGAACTTTTAGTTGATCTCTACGAGCCTCCTTTAGCCGAGAGCTATAGTCTTCCCCTATACACTGTGTAGCATAAAGGTAGAGGGTTCGAACTCCACCATAATTCAATGCATTTTTGTGATATTATCTCTAGTTTTGTAATGCGCGCATAAACTGTTCAAGGGCCTCCCTGGCCGAGTGGTATCGATCGCCAAACGCTGTGCAAAGCGTGGAGGTAGCGGGTTCGAACCCCGCTGTTACACTGGATGTATCTTAGTGCTGTCCTCCTCTGTATTGTGCTATCTGCCCTTCTATTTGGCAAAGGTTTATAAGCCTAATTGAGCACACAAGTCTGCAAATGTATGTAATACCAATAAATAATCAATAAACTATTTATGTATGCGTAACGATAACAAAACCAATAAGCATTATACAAAGCACAATCTATTAATAATTTTATTTATATTACTTTTTACTTCCCTTATCTATCATAACATTTATATTTTCATTTATTAGGTATTTTAGCGTTATAAGGTGTGAAATTTGCGGCAAGTAAAAAGGAAATCATTATTATCTGATGCAGTATTTTTCCGGATTTTAATTGAGGTAAGTTTCTAGTAAACTAATAAGTATTTTATAATCGTAAAATCTGATCAAAATACTGGAAAAGCTTGATATAACGATATTGATATATAACGAAAAGTTCGCTATTACGACAATTTTACAAGTCCCTGCTGAAATGTTAATATTATTATCACAGAACTTGTATTTTTATAACGAATTGAGCAATATTAAAACTTCCGTTATTGCGACTGCTTTTTTCTTCTTAAGGAAAAACATTTTTTGTTGGAAAAGTTCAAATGGAAAACATTTTTGTTTATTTTAGTATTAACAAAAGAAAACTGGAGAAGTGTTATCATTTCACCATATTTGCTGCCTATAATATTTACCCTTTATGTTTTTTTTTTTTTTTTTTATAAAGCAAACATGCGTAAATAAACATCGGTCAAGTTTCCTTCCTTCTTCCAAAAAAAAATAACTCGACTTTTTTTTGGAAAAAGCACATTTCAAAAGCTGACCACATATCTACCATGCCTTTCTTAAAAGCTCGCCAGTTTATTATTTAAATCAACTTTAGTTATTTTATACTGCTTCTATTTTGACATTAAATATGAATAATTACCATGACATGTTCGTTATTACGACTATTTTACTTCGTTTCAGTTTTTAGTTTTTTTTCTTATACTTATTTTATAATTATGTATGTTTATTTTCTTATGACTACAAGCTCTCTATAAATGCTTCTATTTTTTGAGTTATGTTATGATGAGTTTTATTACTGTTTGCCTAAGCACTTTCGCCAACTTCAAGATATGATGAAATAGGCAAACAGTAAAAATAATAGCCTCACATTTTTTAACCACTCTTATAACTAAACAGTTGGAATCATATCGTCCAAATTCCCGTTATCCCCCAACCTTAATTTTTACATGGTGAAAAATATAAATCCTTTAAAATAAAGGTTAGCAAACCTGGCACAAGTGCAAATGAACGGAAGGTCTTGGGTTATTAAACTATGTCGAAATTTAAAATTGGAAAAAAGTCGTATATTTAAAATTTGATTTCTTAGGAACTATTTGACCGATAATTTTTTTAAATATTTTGTCTTGGGAAACGTTATGTAAAAGTTTGTATATTTTACAATTCCAAATTTTGTCCACTAGTATTAAATACAATGAAAAATACTAACTAAAAATTATTTTTTTGCATGGAATCGTCATTGGATTAACGAACACTATAATTCTGTGCATTTTCAATTTGCTTAAAAAGTTCTCGAGACATGGTGAAATACACAATGATATTATAATTAGCATTAAGGGGTCCGAACTTTAGACCGCTTTATTAAGCAAACTATTGGGACCACATTTCTCAGATTGCGGCTACTCCCTATATTTTGGGGGTCAGAAATCCGTCGAAATGAGGGCATGTTTATTCAGAGAAAGATCGCTTGTATGCCTGATTTCATAACCTAATTAATAGTAAACACTAATTAATTATCATATTCTGGGTCAACCTTCGGAATTATTAAGAACCAATTTAGTAGGGTAAAATTTGATAATTAGAACAAAAGTTATTTAGGATGATATTTGATTTTTTTTTCTTCCTCACTGTATCTTTCTTATAAACTTGAAGAGCTTAAGAATTAACTAATTACGTATTACGAAAATCCTGTCATGAGAAGAAATTATGCTTTTCTACGAATAATATGATATTTTCATAACTGCTGTGAGATGTAAAAGCTAGACTATTAGGTCAAGTTTGTTCTATCTTTCGCTATAGCACTCTATGCTAATTATGAAAATGGCGAAATATGTTACTCTAAAGAAAAGTCTTAATTTTGTGGAAATGAAAAGTGTATGGGATCTATTTTTATTAATATTTAAAAATTTATTCCAACGCAGCCATATGTGGGCTCATAAAAATTTTCTGAAATTGAGAATTATTCACTAATTTTGACAAATTTCGTCTAGTATAAGGGGACCAGACGTCCTCAAATCTTAAGGACAGTCCTCAAATTTCCATTTTTGTCCTCAAAACTGTTTGAGAACAAAAAATATTCCCAAATTTTAACATGTTTTTCAAAAGTTCACGAAGTCCTCTGAAAACATAATATTCTTATATGCAATGAAATATCAAAAAAAAAAAAAAAAAAAAAAAAAAAAAAAATTTAAATGCGCATACTTTTATATATATATATATTTTTTAAAACGAGGTGGTTTTACCTTACAGAGAATACAAACGAAAAGGAAAATAAGCATCATGCTAAAAGATGAAAATGGCATACTCGTCATAAAATAATTTCAGCAAAAAATAAACAAATTTAAATAATCATGCAATCATTCATTTTACATGAGCTCAAATGCAGAACATTGTATTATATTTCGAAACTGTTCAGCAATGAAGAAAATGGTTCAGCCAAATAAAAAAAATCTTTGTTTCACATATTAATTAATATTTTTCATTAATATAGGACTATCTTCAATTCGTAAAATTTCTTGATGGCGCCCCACTGCTTTGTCCTGAAATCACAGTTATCGTCATCTTAGTCTAAATTTGGTCACCTTAGTTCCCAATTTTCTTCGGTTACGGAATCCTAAATGATCGACTATTTTTTTTTCGGTATCCTAAATATATTAATATAATTTATTAACAGCAGTGAACATATAAATGAAATGTGGCCTATTTATTATTTTCATAATATTTAATGTGAGGAATGGAGACGTGGTGGCTCAGAAGATAGAGCGTTCGCCTTCCAGTGAGGTGAAACAGGTTCGAATCCCAGCGATGGCTGGTCGATACGAATTCCTCATCCGGCTTGAACCGACCAAGCTGCTGGCTTGAAATATCCTCAGTAGTCGACGACAGATCGTGGGTTAGAGTCTCTTTGCCGTCGAGGTACCCGTGGAAAGTTTCCGAGGTTTTCATCCCCATGTAGCGCAAATGCGGGTTAGTTCCATCGAAAAGTTCTCCACGAAGGCAAATTTCTCCCAATACTTGTGCCAGGAGTTCCCTTGTCTTCTAGATTGGGTTCAAAAATAAAAGGCTACGGAGTTGAACATTAGTAGTCGTGAACCCAAAAATTGTGCTAGCTGTTCAACGACGCTTATAGAATAAAATAAAATGTGATAAATGAAAGTTTTTTCAACAATCGTTTTTTTTTTCCAATAAAATTCTTAAAATAATAGGTTTTATATCAAATAGTTGAATTCGCATGCCTGGAATGGTATCTTGTCTAGTTCTGAATTTTTTTTAAATGATAAACTGAATAAAATAAGCTGAAATATATTTTTCGAAAAAAAAAACTCTTCTAAATGTTCAGAATAGTTATCAGTGAAACATAATTCGTTTTTCTTAAACTTGGGCATTTTTTTTTATCTTATAAACGATTAGAATAACGATTATAATTATCAGAGAAACGTAATTTATTATTCTTAAATCTGGTCATTTTATTTTGAGTTGAAAAGTTCGCCGAGATATGCATTTTTTATAAATTTTGCTATTTCTTTTTTTATATTAACATTTTACTTAATTTCCTAAAATTAACCAAACTAACAAAGAAATCATGGTTCATTGTTTTGACAAAAAAAACTTAATCACAATTTTCAAAAATCATTTCAGATTTTAAAAATTTAAGCTCACAGAACCCCCGTGACTTTTCCCCGGAATCCCAAAGATCCATGGAACACCATTAAAAGAACTCTGATAACGAGGATAAGAATCTCACCTTATTAGCAATTTTTAAAAAAATTTTAAGAACTCTTAAAATATTTAAGTTCTGCTCTAAAGTCGAGATAATTTTTGCAGCAAGATGGTAGATATAGATTAAATTATAACTTAACCTCATTTACCATATTTACTGCATTTAAACTTTTCATTTACCTTGGCGCATGCGCAATGAAAAACACTGTTAAGCCTTTTTACTTACTGTCTGTTTTCGAATTGCGTATAATTTTGGCCTTGCAGACGATCGCAGTCAAAAGAAGAACAAAACACGATACCAACCGGGGATCCATGTTAAAAATTAAAGCAGGAAACTGACATATTTCTGTGTCTTTTTATATTAAGACAAAATTACAAGTGTTTTTCACCGAATAATGTCATAGATTGTCTTAAAGAATATTTTTTTCCCATTCTTCGAGTATAGAAATGTCAGGGGAAATGTTGACATTCCAACATATGTTTTGTGACATTTAAGTTTTATTTTTAAAAAGGAAACACTGAAAAATAGAATCTATTACAGTCTTTCATTTTATTTGTTTTGTTTTTTGTTTTTTTTAATTTCATAGAATTTTATAAACAAAATTTTGAATGTTTTATTTTGGTGAAAATTTGTGTGATGTTAACATTTAAGTATAGTATTTCTTAATGATTTAATTAATTTTTTTAAACCAATTTTGTCAAACTTCTATTTTTCATAAGATAGTGTTATAACGTTTACGCAAAATTTTTCTGTATTTTGTCATACTCAAAATGAAGAGTTTATGGACAATATAATGATAAGTCACATTTCTCAATTTATTAAGGAGAGCTTTTGGGGGAAAATGATTTTTTTTCACAATTTTCGTGTGTATACTATGTTTTTTTAAATTATACAATTATTTATTAAAAATTTCGTTAACCTTTCAAAGCGTTTATATACAAACAATATTTAAGAACAGTTTAATGTAAAAATAACACCTTTAGAAAGACCATATTTTATTAGAGGGATTTAAATTTTTTTAAAAATTCGATCCTTTTTCATGGGATAAAATGACTTTTGGTAACAATTTTGTCTAAATCTTTTTTTTTCACATTGTTTCTAAATCAATTTAATAACAAAACTGAAACGATATTGCATCAAAAAATTCGAACTTACTTAATACAATTAAAAATCATCAAATCGTTTAAGAAATTGGATACAATTTTTAAAACATCTGTTTCATTCAGATAAATTATAAATAAACCAAATGCAAGTGCATTCTTCTCTATTCTTAATTTTTTTGTTTAATCATTCGAGTCGGGAATGGTTTATAGGATGATTTGGAGTCTAACTCTTACTTAAATAATTAGGAAATCAGTTTCTAATCATTAATTAACTCATTCGAAATTATGTTAAGAACCATTGATTATAATCTTGAGCTAAATTTCTAACTATTTAATTGAATAAATTAAAAATGAATTCGAAATCATCAATTAACTCTTTCGTAATTGGGTTAAGAATTATTCATTGAATAATTTTGAGCTCAATTTTTAACTATCAATTGAATAATTCAAAAATGAATTGCCGATCCACAAATAACTCATTCGGAATTGTGTTAACCATTGATTGAATAATTTGAAGTTGAATTTCTAACTTATAATCGAATTATTCAGAAATAAGTTGCCAAAAAATATAAATTTGGTTGACGAATGAATATGAATTTCGGTAATTTATTGCAGAAGTTGTAAAAATTGTATTTAATTTTTCATTCGATTTGATGATTTCTTATCAAAGTAAGTAAAAAATTTTGAGATTAGTTTAAGTTTCTAACTATAAATTGAAAGATTGTGAAGTGTATTGCTAATCATTAATTAGATGATTCAGAATTTCATTAAAAATCATTGTAATTAAACGTTTTGAAGTTTAGTTGGTAGTAATGGATTTATATTATCCAGGAAATGTAATACTGACTAAAGCTTCTTCAATAGATCTTTTGGAAATAAAGATTATATATTTTAATTAAATGTTTACCACTTAGGTTTTTAAACTGGCATTTAAATTTTATCACTTTTTATCAACGTTTTCTTAAGATTGATTTAGTTAATTTTTGAACACATTTCAAGAAAAAAAGTAATATTAAGTTTCTAAATAATAGTAATAAGAGTCACATTAAATTTTCTGACAATCTTGTTGTTGCATTAGATTTTGGACACTATGCTATAAAGAAGGAAATAGTTCTGCATAGCACTATGAAATAAAATAAAAACACTAATTTTTATTTTATTATTATATGCTCATTAAAAATTTTATTCTTACTAAAATATTTTCTTTCAAACTTTTTACTTAAATATGTTCAGAAAAAAAAAGGATCCAATGATGATGTGGTGGTACATAATGCCAATTTTACAGCAGAAGGAAAAATATGCTCTTTAATGCAGGATAAATTAATTTTAATGTTCGAATTATTGAAATATCATAAATAATTCTTGAAAAATGCAACGGATAAATTAATAAAATGTATACAAATTTCGAACGTTTGGATCAACCATCTTATTCATAAATATAAACAGTATTTTGTAAACATTACAAATCTTATGCGTCAATTAACAATATTTATGTATATTACAAATCCTCCATACAGCATAACAATATTTATACTCATCAGAAATATACAAATTTCAAACGTTTATACAAAAACATATCTAAAAATTTCAAACGTTTTGATTAAAAATCTTCCTCATTAACAAACAGTATGCTATAAACATTAAAAATCTTATTCTCCAATTAACAATATTTATATACATTACAAATCCTCTAAAGAGCGGAACAATATTTATATTTGTAACAAATCTTGTGAAAAGATTAGTAATAAACACAGATAAATATGTAAAATTTTTATGCGATTTCTACTACGCCATAAGCTAATCATCAAGAGGTAGGAAAATGAATTATGCCTATTAACGCCACGAAGCGCTGTATGTATTTCGTTGGAAAGTGTTGCCGTTTTGCGACTCCTTGAGATAAAATACGCCCCCTTTTATTAGGCAGTGTTCTTCTGGGAACCATGTCTTTACGACGTTAAGCATCACTGGTTGCGATCAGTTAGCGGGTGGGAGACCACTGTGATCAGTCCGCGTAGGAACCGATGGGGCGCGTATACGTCCTCGTTAAACTATTCTGCAACTGTTCTTAAACTGTTGTGCAAACTGTTCTTAAAGTGCTCGACTTCGCAAGCACATCGTCGGACTACCCCACCAAGACAGCCATCCCCTCTGCAGATGATCAAAATTGCGATGGCATGTCTTCGGATCATCCTCTCCTCAGGGATGTTTCTCAGTCCGTCGTCAATAGACAATTGTGCAGATCTGGTGCGATGAAAATAAAGTACCTACCTACCCTTTAATACTCTGTAGCATTAGAATTAAAACTCTGTATCTACTTCTCAGTGATGAGTACTTTAATCTCCGCGATAGGTAACTGATATTTCAGAGAAAAAATCACCTAACTGTGGAATTTTTTTTTAAAATTTTGATTATTAACATTACATAAAATAGTTTCTTGATATGTTTTAAAATTACTGAGAACTACAAATATTTTTTTGTGATATAATCTTCCAATTTTTGGTGTATTGAAGAAAATGTACCATCATTTAGTTTATTAAACACGTTATGGCTTATAAATACATTGCAAAGAGGTATAAAAACTATCAGCTGTAACAAACTAAATAGCCGCTTCAAACAAATACAATCAAGATTATGTTGTGAGGGCCGTTAAAACAACTGTCACTTTTAAGATATTCTAGCTAAGTAACTAACAAGGATTTAGAATTTATTAGAATAAGAATTAATCTATTACTTTTATGATAATTTACCAGCGTTTTAGATACGAGATACAAAACTCCTAAATAGATTGATGGTCAGACACGACCATTTTAGAGGCGGTTTGATAAAAAATTGCCCAACTTGTTTTTCGACCACAATATGAACGACTAAATTGTAATAGTTTTTATCTCTTAACCAAGATGATTCTTAAACAACCACTTTTTATTTTATACCTGGCAACCACCTTTTATACCTGGATGCGAACTGAGATTTTCTTCCTCACACAGTTACAGCAGAATTCATTTCGTAATAGAGCGGTTGAACTTTTTTCTAGCATATTTGAGATTGTCAAAATTAAGGCTAATATTTCATACTAAACGAAACAGAAGGCCCCGAATACCATGCGTAGTCTGGAGTTTTTACAAATCTTTTTGCTCGTCGTTGTAGTTGAATATTTATCCTCCTCCTCTTCTTCTTCTGTTCCCACTACTTCGATTGGTAGCTCTTGATTGGCTGTTTCCACTTTGATTGGAAGTTCTTGATTGGCTGTTTCCTCTTTCATTGGAGCCTCTTGATTGATTATTTCCGCTTTGATTAGATGATCTTGATTGGCTGTTTCCACTTTGATTAGAGGATCTTGATTGGTTGTTCCCACTTTGATTCATGGCTCTTGATGTGCTGTTTCTACTTTGATTGGTGACTCTTGATTGGTTATTTCTACTCTCAGTTGGCTGCTGTTTGCTTTTGAGACAAAAAGGATAGGAATCATTCGTTTTTAAGAAAAATTTTGACGGAAATTGTAATCCTCTTCGCTTCCTGGCATGAAATCCCATGACTGCTGTGATTGAGTTTTCAGCTGTGCAATTCTTCTTTTCGTAGTCTTCATAGCTGTTGCAGAGAACTCCTATGAATTGGCAACTGGAGTTTTTCACGGATTCTGTGAAAAACTCATTCGCTCGTTCATGATCACAAGCCGATGGAAAGAACTTGGTAGAAGCTGCAATTGAAATTATTATTGAGGTGTTAGATATTGATATTGAAATATGATTTATAATTGTCGTAGGGAAAGCTACGGTTGGAAATTGCTATTAAAATATGATTTATTAGTTTCTGAGGAAGAGCTACGGTTGGAAATTGTTATTGAAATATGATTTATTAGTTTCTTAGGGAGAGCTACGGTTGGAAATTGCTATTGAAATATGATTTATTATTGTCTTAAGGTGAGCTACGGTTGAAAATTGCTATTGAAATATGATTTATTAGTTTCTGAGGGAGAGCTATGGTAGAAAATTGCTATTAAAACATGATTTATTAGTTTCTGAGGAAGAGCTACGGTTGGAAATTGCTATTGAAATATGAGATTTATTAGTTTCTGAGGAAGAGCTACGGTTGGAAATTGTTATTGAGATATGATTTATTAGTTTCTTAGGGAGAGCTAAGGTTGAAAATTGCTATTAAAATATGATTTATTAGTTTCTGAGGAAGAGCTACGGTTGGAAATTGTTATTGAGATATGATTTATTAGTTTCTTGGGGAGAGCTACGGTTGGAAATTGCTATTGAAATATGATTTATTAGTTTCTGATGAAGAGCTACGGTTGGAAATTGTTATTGAGATATGATTTATTAGTTTCTGAGGGAGAGCTACGGTTGAAAATTGCTATTGAAATATGATTTATTATTGTCTTAAGGTGAGCTACGGTTGAAAATTGCTATTGAAATATGATTTATTAGTTTCTGAGGGAGAGCTATGGTAGAAAATTGCTATTGAAATATGATTTATTAGTTTCTTAGGAAGAGGTACGGTTGGAAATTGCTATTGAAATATGATTTATTATTGCCTTGAGAAAAGCTACAGTTGGAAATTGCTAATGTAATATGATTTATTATTTTCTTGGGAAAAACTACAGTTGGAAATTGCTATTGAAATATGATTTATTATTGTCTTTAGGTGAGCTACGGTGGAAAATTGCTATTGAAATATGATTTATTAGTTTCTGAGGGAGAGCTATGGTAGAAAATTGCTATTGAAATATGATTTATTAGTTTCTTAGGGAGAGCTACGGTTGGAAATTGCTATTGAAGTATGATTTATTATTGCCTTGAGAAAAGCTACAGTTGAAAAAATGCTATTAAAATATGATTTATTATTATCTTGGGTAGAGCTACGGTTCGAATTGCTATTGAAATGTGATTTATTATTGTCTTAGGGAGAACTACGGTTGGAAATTGCTATTGAAATATGGTTTATTATTGTCGTGGAGAGAGCTACGGTTGGAAATTGATATTGATAAATAGTTTATTATTGTTTCAGGGAGAGCTGCGGTTGAAAATTACAATTGAGATACGAATTATTGTCTTAGGGAGAGCTATGGTTGGAAATTTCTATTGAAATGTGATTTATTGTTTTTTAGGGAGAGCTACGGTTATAAATTGCTATTGAAATATGATTTATTGCTTTAGGGAGAGCTGCGGCTGTGAATAGCCATTGAAATAGGGTTTGTTATATTCTTAGAGCGAACTGTGGTTGAAAATTATGGTTGAAATATGATTTATTCATGTCCGAGGGTGAACTACGAGGATTTTAATACTTAAAAAAAAACATATATTTTGCCTATATAACCTGTCGACTAAAACACGTTTGCTTTTGTTGAAACGGTCCAAATTCAAATATAATATTGGCTGATCAAGTTTAAAAGGAAAAAGTACCTAAAATAATTTCTCCAAAATTTAAGTTGAAAGTTGTTAAGTTATTAGCGTGAATTGGAAACTTGTAGCACGCAATTGTGTATTTCATTTTCTTGAAGATTATTTCATCTTAAATAACAAAATACAAAACTTTAATAAAATTAATTGACTATTTCTTCAGAAATGAAAATTTCAAAATATGAATTTTCGAAATTTTTCAAACCATTCATCCAATTTCGTTCAAGTATTTTATTTTGTTATTTTAAATTACGTAGTTTAAAGTTGAGTAAAAATTTATAGCTTATTTTCTACTACCTTTAAATAAATTCTAAAATAAAAATTCAGAAAATTATTTTTAAAGAAAGTATGCTTTGCATGAAATAATCTTCGAAAAACAAGTTGAACACGTTGAGCGCCACGTCAGCCATCGGTGGCTTTCACTGGACTTTCCATTTAGGCCACGTCAACCACCGGTGGCTGACACTGAAATTACATTTAGGCCGCGTCAACCACCGGTGGCTGACACTGAAATTACATTTAGGTCGCGTCAACCACCGGTGACTGACACTTAAATTACATATAGGCTGCGTCTGCCACCGCTTGCTGACACTGGCCTTTCACATAGGCCGCGAAAAACAGCTGGCTGACAGCGTATAACATGTTATAGAACTATAAAATTTACACTCTTTTACGGAAAATTTATTCAAAATTTACTTGATTATTGTGATTCTTGGTTTAATAAATTCAATTTAGTAAATTTTTATCCACCACTATTTTTAAACAATTCGTGGGCATATATAATTTACCACTTTTTTCAGATATGTCATGCTAAACCTTTTATAAACTAGCAAAATCTGTCTATATTTGCAAATTTAGTTTGTAGTTATTTACCTTTGGGGCCAGACGAGCAAGCCATGTAAAATTAGCGTGGCATTCAACGTGTTAAACAATTTTTCATACTTAAATAAATATGGTAAAATATACAAAAATACAAATCAATATTAAGAAGTCCAAACTTTCAATTGCTACTCTGACAAAACTATCATCCAGATTGAGCCTACCCCTTATATTTTGATGGACAAAAAGCCAAAAAAATATCTCTATAATATATGTAGGTAAATTATTCTGACAAATGCTTTGTCAGACTTTTGTTTTGTGACAAGTTTCATAATTTAGATATCGTCAATAAAATATTATTAGCATAGAACCCCTTTTGCACAGAATGTTTATTAAACATATTTTTCATACTTTTTTCATTTTTTTTTTGGTACTAATTTGGATCAAAATAAATGAAAAATATTATATTTAACATTTTAATAATTTATGGTTATGAAATACAGCATAAAACAACCACTGCCTTTTCTGCGTTAAAGGTAAAATCTTCCAAGCACGGCTCACTTCCAAACAATAATTTTCAAATTTGTAATTATTTGCAATTATTTAAATCTAAGGGAAACAATTATTCATCATTGAAATTTCCTTAATTTACAAAATCAATTATTGATAAATGTTTGAATATGAATCAATAAAAAAACATTTTCGATTTTATATTTTTAGATTTTATATTTTAATACAAATACAATACCGATAACCTAAGAGATATTTTTAGTAACTATTAGACTGTTTTTATCATTATAAAATACCAAAATATATTTCTGCTTGCAATTTTTTTTAATGGTGAACTTTCGTTCTTCACTTCAGTAAATAGAGCGCCAAAAAACAAATACATAAAAGGAACACCGGTGGCCCACCTGCGTCAAAGGTCAACCCCTAAAATCATACAGTTTGCATTTCAATTAGTGCTAAACCGATCATTCGATCAAAAGTTTCGTTATTAGTTTATTTTAAGCACTATGAATTACTTATCAATAGGTGACAATTAATTATAATGAAAATTATTTTTAGCATGTTTTTTTTTCCAGAAGATTTAAAATTAAAAAATAAAAATCTTTTTTAAAACTTCGCATGAGTATACCTCTGAATACGAGATTTTTATTACAATTTTTTTTTTTTAACAAAACTAAAATATGCTCTTTTTCTACTCACAGTTTAACTCTCTGCCTAAAATCACTTCGCTGGTTCTTGACATCAAGTCACATCCTAGTTGGCTCTTTCCGCCATTCGGGTAGAAATCTACGTGACCTACAGGTTTCTCCATACCTAGGCCTGAAACAAAACATCAGAGAACAGTTAATAAAATGAATAAATAAAAATATTTGAGATTTTCAAATTCAAAATTAATTAAATTTCATCTAACAATTCATTTTTAAACATCAAACGACATCAAGTATTTTGGTATTTAAATTTAGATAATGTTTTTTTTTTTTGTACCACAATATACCACAATTAATTTCAGATAGTGATTACCGAAATTGTGTTATGTTGGTTTCTATATCAAATTAAAAACTGTTTTTGAACTAAGTTGATTTTAAAGCAAATAATGAAACTTTGCTTATTTAAGTTTTATTTAATAAAAGAAAACAGAGTGCAATGACACCTGCCTCATTTAAAGGTTTGAATTGCAGATTTTAAAAGAAAAGTAAAAAGTTTTTTTTTTCTTATAATTTTTTTAATAAAATGAAATTAAAATAATACAATTTAATCCACCTCCTTTTAAGTATGAATTTAATTTTTAAGGAAAATAATAAAAAATTAAGTCCCTTTTTATCAACATTAAACACAAAACATTTGAAGCTAAAATTTAAAACTATTATGAACTATTATGCTTCAATTTGAAACGTTAACAATTTATAAGAATTTCTATCGATAAGACCTACAAATTAGTTTATGAATCTGTAACAAGTAAAAAATACAATTTTGGTGCAATTGGACTCAAAATTGCCAAAATAATTTTTATACTATCATTACAATATATTTAATTCTTAAATATGTCAGTATAGAATACGTGAGTTATCTTTACTTTAAGGACTAATATATAGTTTTCTTTTAAAAGAAATTTGATTTTTAGATGAAGTTAATGAAGTTAATGATTTTGATGAAGTTAAAGTCTTTTAAAAAATATGAAAAAAGTAGGAGCTGTCTTCGGTTAGAAAAACTCAAAGAATTGACTAATTTTGAATGCAAAGATCTCATTTAGAATATTTTAAATTTAACAAGAATGGATTTTCTAGGCTTACTTTGGTAGTCAGCTTATAGAATATGCTACTAAAAAACATTTACAATTTTATTAGATAGTTAAGAATGTAAACGCGTAATTTTTGTTTACCTTCCATGATGGAGTCTGCTGCACTTGTATGAATAACGTCAACAAAAAACGCATCTGATGGATCCAATTTTACGGATTCATCATCCACTTGAAAATAGGGTCCAGCTGGATCTAAACCTTTTTTTGAAAAAAAATATATTCTACTTAATATTTAAATTCATTTTTCATATTTAAACCATTATATTTATTTACGTTAAGATCATTTGAAATATTAATCCGTTTAATAAAATAGCCTATGAATAAGCTCATATTAATGAAAGGCATACATCTATTTATTTGAATAAAGGGTGTATCTACACTATTCTTCTTCTACCAGCACTACAACCGATTGCCAGCCATGGCAATGTCAAGCTGCTTTATTTTTCTTAATCTGTCTGACCACAGTTAATAGTAACTTCCACACTGCTTTTCCACATTATCTAACCATCCTGTACGTGGTCCATCTCTCTTTCTTTTTCCTTCTGGCTCGTGAAGAGTTTTTTTTTATCCATAACTTGTTGATCTCATACATTGACAAAAATCACCCACATTTGATTTGGTTTTGATTTTTTTTTATATGTGTGTAGTTTCTATTGCAAGTAGGAGTTTTAAAAAAATAATAAATCTCACAAAATGGTGGTGTTTTGAAACAAAATTCAAAAAAGGGTATAAACAATTTGCATTTTTGTGTAATACTCAAAACCAGTCTACCAATTAAAAAATTTCTACGTGCAACAAAGACTATACTTATTGTGATTATACACACCCAAGTCAAAATTTTGGATGGTTTTCCATTGATGGGCCCACATAATATTGATGGTAACCATCAATAATTCCATCATGAACCATTATATTTTTTGATGGTATACATAATTGACCATCACCCCAATGTAAGAGTGCTCGACTTCGCGTGCAAGTCGTTGGGCTACCGAAGCAGGGGTGCCATTCCCTCTGCAGAGGATCAAAATTGTGATGGCATGTCTTCGGATCATCCTCAGGGATGTTTCCCAGACCGTCGCCAATAGTCCATTGTGCAGCTCTAGTGCGACGTAAATTAACTACAACAACAACCAATGTAAGAATTCGGACTGATTTATGATGGCCCAACATAAGAATAGCAACTTGTTTTGATGGTTTGTTCATGCTGAACCATCAGAAATTTCCATCATAGTTTCTAAGAAATCAAATATTGGACCGATTATGAACAAGCATCGTCCCAATGTAGGACAAATTTGTGATGTGCGTACATAAAAAAAGAAACTTGCTTTAAGGGTATATTTCTGCCGATCCAACAATAATTATTATTAAACCATCATGGAAATGTATAGTTGGAGCCATCTTGGACCATCATGGATCACCATGAGAGTAGTAAGCGCCCCTCTTCGTGCGGCGGAAGTGACGTCATCACGTTAAAGTCATGGATGCTTATTTCTGCCTGACCGGAAGTGGCTTATTTCTGCCCGACTACAAACCGGAAGTAGCTTATTGGGAAGTAGCTTATAATAATATTTATGTTTTTACAAAAAAAAAATTCTCATTTAAGAAAATATTTCAAACTTGTTAACAAAATTTTCTATTTTATCAAAAAATATTCATGTTTTTACAAAAAATTTTGTCCTTTAGGAAAAAATTTTTACTTTTTGTTAACAAATTTTTAAACATAAATGTTTTCATTCATGTTTGTAAAAACATAAATATTTTCTTAAAAGATAGAAAATTTTTAACAAAAAGTTAGAATATTTTCTTAATAGAGAAATTTTTTTGTTTATTTAATAACTGTCAAAGATTTGGGGAAAAAATATATCGATGAAACTGTAGGATGATATCGATATCAAATCCTTTTTATTTATACACGTGTTCAGAATACAAAAGTTTAACTTATTTACACATATCTAACCAAGCATTCGTGGGTCAGTGGTTATGATATCCAACTACTGACCCGCGAAGGCTTTTTGATTGGAGTGAGTTCGATCCTCAGCCTTAATTATATTTAATAAATTATAATAAAACAGATTTAAATATTAAAATTGATTTAAAGTTATTTTATTTCTAACATTCCCACATAGATGGCGCCACTAGATTTAAAGCATGATATCATTTATTTATTATGCAATAAAAGATGACGTCATTACTCCATAATATACGATTTCTCCCCCAAATAACAAAGTTTCTAAGTATTGCCATCCTTTAAAACTAATATTAAAAATAAGTGTTGCCACCCTCAACAAACTAATAAATCAAATAATATTTAAAAACGAAACTAAATTAAAAACAGAAACCGAAACTAATGCTACAGGCGGGCAGAAATAAACATACGGGCAGAAATAAGCTACTTCCGGTCAGGCAGAAATAATCACCTCGTGAATTTCACGTGATGACGTCACTTCCGCCGCACGAAAAGGGACGCTTACTACTCATGAGAATCAAACTTGATGGTTAACCATCCTTAAATCAATCATTAAATAATCGTAATCAAGCTTAATCTCTTGATGGTTGACCATCATAACACTAAAGTAGCATTTTCCATCATGGAATTATGAAATTTTGTTGGCATTTCAAAAACCATGATCGCATATTGGAAAATGTTTGATGATGATCACCACCATGAATCGCACTGAAACCAACATAAACCATGAAAATGTTCTGATGGGACCATCAAGAATTTTGATTTAGGTAGTATCAAAATTTGAAGTAAATTGTATCTATTAGAAATACAGAAAATAAAAGAAACATAATTCCGATTAAATTTCGTTTAAAGTTTTGTGATCAATAATCCATATAAAAATATAAAATGTTGTAACTTGCAATAATGTATCAATACCAGATCTATACGTCGCTTCTCCTCCATCATTTCCAGCAACCTAAATTGCTAGTCCAGCCCTTTTTCTAGTCAATCTACCCTCATATGTTGTAAGAATGTAAGAGTATGAGTCGAAATTCTGCGATGTTCTTCATTTTGATATTTGTTCCTTGCTTGATCACTTTTCCTTTTTTTATTATTATTATTCTTTAGATTCTGGGTTTACATTTATTTCTAATAATTCCAAAACTGTTAGTAACCCTTTGCAATCTCCATTAAAAATCATTACAACTAGATAAATTGTAATTGCAACTAATGCCATTAATTCTTATTGCCATTTTAGGACAATTTTAGGAAAATGACATTCATTCTTTTTCTTGCATAATTTAAACAATGTATTTCAATAAAATAGTTAAAATGATAGAATTTTATTAAACTATTTTGATTGGAGAGAGCAAATCCATTAATAAACTGATCCCACAAGTTCACCTGTTTATGTATGTCACAGCGCGCCACGCCCGATACATTATGCTGTAACTTTCACATTTTTACGAAAATCAATACAATATTTGGTACAATAAGCTTTAAGATAAACCATTTAAAAATGAAAAAAAAAAAATTCATTTTGTGAAAATTTTACTTTATTGTTCCCCTTTAAATGAAAGTTTTATTCAATATGGAATAGAAACACACACACAAATCGAAGTTGCAACTGCTTCAAAAAAATAAATAAATAAATAAACTTTGCGGCTCAGTATAAGCAATAACTTTGACATGGTAATTCGTACGCAAATTTTCTTGTATTTAAATATATAAATAAATTATTTGAAAATCAAGATCATCTCAATTTTTGTTTCGACTTTCTAAATAGTATAATTAAATTCTGGAGTTAAGTGCTACTATAGTTGTAGAAAGCTCACAAAGTTCTTCCCTTTTAGAATTTCTTCTACAAACCTACATTTTTTTTATTAACAAATCATTGAAATTGAAAAAAATAAGAAATAACAAATTAATAGTAACACTGTTCCGCCTTAACAAATTCTAAACCGTGAATCAAACTCTACTTACCAGTTATTCTTCCCAAATCTTTTACTCTTTCACCCACATAGCCTGCTACGTGACTCCCTAAACTGTGTCCGATAAGATGAAAATCACTTGCCCTAGCTCTTGTAGTATTCTGAAATAACAATTTTAAAAAAAAAGAAAAAAAAAATATGAAGAAAATTATGAATAAATATATTGCGGTAAGTAAAAGAAGATCAACTTCAACAACTGAGACAAATTTTGTTTAGAGAAAGCTCAACTTGATTGTAAACTTGTCTCTTTTTGAATTTTCATTAACTGAAATTTAATCTGTTATGTCTCAACTCTACTTGTACAGGAAGTTCTACTGAAGCTTACGTTACTTAATGAAAAAATTTCGACATTGAAAAATTTGTTCTAGTTGCCTTGGCAATAAAATAATAAGCGAAACCATGTTTAGGAATTTAACTTAATTGATTATTTAATGCCGTGAAGAGCGTTGTTTTTACTCTACGTTTGAATTAAATTGCATAATACAATTTTATAATTTCAGCATCTTTTTCCCTATAATACCATGTATTTTCTTGATATAATACATGGTGTGTCACAATTGCCTTTGTGACTTTGTGGTTTGGAATGCTTATAGCAAACAATTACCGATACATGAACAAATTTTACTTTATTACCTAATAAAAAACATCGCAAGTTTTTTTTCTCACTAATGTTCAATATGAGAAACTTTGGTGATGCGGCAGACTTTAAATCTAAAGTCAAATTCTTACCGTAGTCGCTGCAGCTTGCTGGAACAGTTGTAGTTCGATACCTAGTAGCGAAAACAGTAATTTTGTTAAATCCCGGGGGCAAAAACACATAATCTTTGAAGTAACCCCATAAAAGAAAATCACAGGGAGTTTAGTCTGGTGAGTGTGGTGTCCATGAAATAAGTCGATCGTCGTTGTCCGACTCTCGTCCAGTTCAACGACGTCGAAGCTCATTATTTAGGAAATCATGAACGTCTGTTTGATAATGAGCGGGTGCCCTATTTGTTGAAAAATGAACGGCTCATAATCTTCCTGTTATTGTTGTATTAGCCAAAGTTGCAGCATATCGACGATGGAACACAGCCGCATTTAATATGTTACAAGAGTTTGACTTTAGACTTGTATTCTGCTGCATCAAAGTTTTACGTATTGAACATTAGTGGAAAAAAAACCTGTGATGTTTCTTTATGGGGTAAAGTAAAATGTGTATAATGTATTAATAATATTTTTTTGTAATGAGTCTCTTAAACTCCGGAGGCAATGGTGACATAGCCTGTACTTTGCCCGAAAAGCTGCGATTTTCAAAGCTAAAAATACGATAGTCATAATATGTCTTACAATTATTAAGTTAATCATCTTCGCTATTAGGGCACCTGTTGTCCTTGTGTTCGCAACAGCTTGAGCATATGGAAATCCATTGTCAGCAGTCCAGTCTACGACAATAATATTATAATTTCCTTCCTCTAATATGGCTTTTTTCATGATCTGAAATAATAAATTATTATTGTTTATTAGTTTGTTACAAGATGCAGGGGGAACCGTAAATAACCGACACGTGAAAAAAGAAAAGAAGAAAATATGAAAATCACTGTTAAAAAAAAAAAAAAAAAAAAAAGACAAAGGAAAGTTGGGGGATATGGTTCATCAAGTTCTCATAAGAGAACCAAAAAGTTTATTTTCAGAAAGTTTTAAAATTAGTCACAAATTTCGTTCCACAGATGAAAAAATGATGCCCCACCAATTCAATAAGACTTTCTTCAAAATAATCACAATTTGCGAAAACTATTTGGCGCAGTCAGAAGTCAAAATCGAAGACGCCTGTATAAATGTTATCTAATGAAATCGTCAGCAAAAAACATTGTTTTATAGCTATAATAGTAAACAGCGCAATCAATTGGGAACCTTTAGAGCTAATTTTAAAATTTTGATTACATTATCTGTTAACCTAAGCCAAAAGCTGTAAGCTTCTCCCGTTTATTTAAAATTGCATTTTCAAATCATCGATCACTTTTGAAGTCTATAGGTTAACTTTTATTCTAACTCATCTAACTATTCTAAACATCGATCAACTTTAAAAATAAAAAAAATTCCTATTGCTACACATGTACCCAAATAAAATATCGTGTCAGTTTTTTTTTCCAAGATTTTTTTTTTATAGTACTGCCGTGTAGAACTGAAATTGGGGACTTTACACAGAAAACAGAGCTTCGTGAATGCACAGTTCGCAAGGGAATAAATAAAATAAAAATAAAGAATGGAACAACCTGAATAACTTTTGATCTAATTATAGGATTTTTACGGACTCAATCTCAAGGTTTCGAGAGCCTGACCTCAAATATGCTTCTTAGTTAGTGTAGACGATATTTTAAGTTATGAAATCAGACACAAAAATGAACTTTGGCTCTCCAATCAGAAATAACTGTCACAATCTGGAATATATGATTCCAATAGATCAGGCGAGCGATTGAAAGTTTAGATCACTTAATGTTAATTTTACTTTTTACATATTCCTCCATAACTCGAGAACTTTTTAAATCAAATCGTAAATTTCTGCTCAAAGTCACGAATCCAAATTTGTTGAAAAAGAAGGTTTGCTTGTTCAGAGAAAATCATTTTTTGTGTCTGTTTTTGTTACTTAATATATCCTCTGGACAAATTAAGTAGCATATTTAAAGAGGTTATGCCGTTGAACCATTAAAATTGAGTCTTAGTACGTGAAAATCCGATCATTAAGTTAGAATTATTTTATTTTATAACCGTCGTTGAACAGCCAACCCGATTTTGGGCTTACGGCTACCAATGTTCAACTCCGTAACCTTGTAATTTTGAACCCAATCCAGAAAAAAAGGGAACTCCTGGATCAAGTATTGGGAGAAATTTGCCTACGTGGAGGTCTTTTTGATGGAACTAACCCGCAATTGCGTAACACGGAGAGGAAAAACCTCGAAAACTTACCATGGTTAAGGGACTCTAACCCATGATCCGTCTACCACTGAGGATATTTCACATCAGCACAGTGGTTGATGCGAGCCGGGTGAAGAATTCGAATCAATCAGCCATTGCCGGGATTCGAACCCGGCTCACCACATTGGAAGAGGAGCGCTATATCCCATGAGCCACCACGGCTCAATTAAAGTTCATTCCGTTTTTCATTTTGCGTTCTGTACATTACGGCAGGTGGAAGTTCTCTTAAACCATACGAAGTGGTTACGTAATTCACTAACTATTATCAGTAATAATTAGAACAATTGTGGAAATTGTATTATTTATCACATTTTAAAACATCTATTAGGGTGAAAGGGGAGAGAATAACAGCTAAATATGTGTACAAAAGATACCCACGTATCTGAAATCATTCTGGTTCAAGTCCGATGCAAATCCATGAATTAGCACTTTAGTCCTGTGCTTTGCATTGTAAGTCGAGTTGAGTATGGACTGTCTCGTTACATTTAGGTGGTACATGTCGTGAGGGTTTGAAGGCGTGAAAAGCTGGAACTTAGTTCCGGGTTCTTTCGTTGGAGGCAGGCTGATCGGCCTGTTGACCAAGTGATGGAAAGGAGGTCCAGTGTAGAAACATCCTAAATCGGTCACACACACGTTTGTATACAGAACTGAAATTGGAGAAATTTCATTCATTAAGTGTCAATTAATTGTCCTTTGGTTACACTAAAACACAGTTTATCAATGCATGGTGTTTCTAAACATTGTTTTAATTTATAACCGTCGTTGAACAGTCGGATCCAATTTTTAGATTTACGACTACTAATGTTCAACTTCGTAGCCTTGTAATTTTGAACCCAATTCAGAAGACAAAGGAAACTCCTCGATCAAATATTGGAAGAAAAGTGCCTCCGTGGAGGACTTTTTGATGGTACTAACCCGCATTTGCTTTATATGGAGAGGAAAACCTTCTGCGGTAAGCCTGAAGACAAGAGACTCTAACCCATGATCCGTCTACCACACAGGAAATTTTACGTCAGCACTGTGGTCGGTGCAAGCCGGATGCGGAATTCGTATCGACTAGCCATTGCTGGGATTTGAAACCCGGTTCACCTCATTGGAAGGAGAACGCTCTATTCTCTGAGCCATTACGGCTCTCTGAACATTCTGTATAAGCTTTAGATAGAAGCTATGGCGCATTATAAGATTTGAGCCTTCTAGAACAGCCCATGGTCTAAAACACTGTTTCTCAACGGGGGTGGTGGGAGTATGCTCAGGGGCGGTGTTCTTGTTTTGGGCAGTAAGACGCGGTGGGTATGTTTTGGGCGGTAGGGAAGGCGATGAGCAGGTTTTCTCATTCAAATTTAATTTTAAAAATCACAAATAAAATTATTAAATTAAGATTAATTTCATAAATTAAATGAATCTAAAATTGGTATTGAAGAAATAAAAAGATTAAACTAATATAAAAAAAATTATGATTATCCGATTCACCATTTGTACCAGCAATAAAACGAACTAATGCGACTCACATTCTGCAAATCGAACCAGCGCAGCGCTTGTGTCAGGTTTTTGTCTCCGACTCATTTAAGCCATTTGGCGAAAATTGAAATGCATGCACTTTCAATATGAATGTTTGATTTGACCCATGCTTCTTATGACGGTTTTCGTGTACTTTCTTCCAATTTGGCCCCCTTGTTTCGACTCCATTTCATTGTTTATTTGGTCAGGTACGTGCGTGAATTAGTTCTTTATCGTAAATTATTTATTAATTTTGAGAAATAGTTGATTTTCGTCCATTATTTGTTTTTTTCTGCCGCCATCAATGTCTGTTAACAAAAATAAGTGTTACCAGTGCAGTGTCTCGCACTTGAAGTTCTGATTTGTTCAATCACCGTCAAACTCTCAACTACACATGTGTAACAAAATTTTATCTAATGAGGCAATGAAACCTTCCCGCTTGTAGAAACATTTGCAAAAAATTCGTCCTGATAAACACAATAAAGATTTACCATTTTCACGAACATCAAGGACAAGTTTCTGAAGGCACCTTCAGTCTCAGGCTTACCAGCTACCTCATCACAAAAAGGCGACGATGATTTGATAGCCTCTTATAATTTATCAAAATTAATTGCCAAATCTGTGAATCTCTTATGCCATGGGCGAAGAGTTGATACTGCCGGTTGTCAAGGAAGTTTTAGAAACAGTTTTACACCATCCAGCCGCATCCAATGTAATCAAAAGCATCTCATTAAGCATCACAGTGCGACGAACGACGAATTGTTGAGATTGCTGAAGACGTTGAAGTTTCCTTATGCAAACTTGTGATATCTAAGGTATTTTACCTTCAAGTTTATGAGTCAACCTTGCCAAGTAATGAGGCTTTACTGTTGGCGTAATCCCAGTTAAGGACAAAAAATTAATTAAAAGATGCTTTTTGCAAGAAGTTTGGTTGCAGATACCAAAAGTGAATCTATTTTTAATACTGGCAAAGATTATTTTTTAAAAAAAGAACTTTCCTCTTGCGAATCTATCGTCACTGATGGAGCTCCTGCAATGGTGGGTCGACATCGTGGGTTTATCGTCCTTTTGAAAAGGGAGGTACCAGATATTTTAGATGTTCATTGCGTGATTCACAGACAGCATTTAGATGGAAAAATCTCAGCGATTGCTTGCATCAGTCATTGCAATATGTCGATCTTTGCTGTGAACAAAATTCGGTTCCTTGGGGTGTTCATCCACTTTTCCTTCTAGGTTAATATCTTCCTTACCTGTACTATGCATGATTCTTTATCGCCTTACGAGATCATCGCCAACAAAACCAATTATTTTTATTTTATGAAATGCGGGATGCTATAGGCAAGGTATGAAATAATCGTCCTGATGAGGTCATTATGTAAATGATGTGCATGTTACTTGTTACTGTGAATGTCCGAAATCGGTGGTTGTTGGCTTTCACCGGTGAATGTTGACAATCACATAGTCGCTTTGGTGAATGACCGAAATATTTATTACATCAGATTTGATATTAATTTATTCGTGGATATAATTACATTTATTCGATATTTTAATACTTACTGACGATAGATTAGAACAAACAACAGTGTTTGGAGTATCGGGCAAATATATACCGGGCAATGGCACTTGACTTTAAAAAAATATCAGTGTAGGGTACACCGGGCAAATGTATACCGGGCAGTGGCACTTGACCTTAAAAAAACATCAGTGTATAGGGTTTACGGGGCAAATGTATACCGGGCAATGGCATTTGACCTTAAAAAAACATCAGTGTAGGATATACTGGGCAAATGTATACCGGGCAATGGCACTTAACCAGATCTAGTATGACTAGAATTTGGTAAATATCCGAAATATATACTAGGTCTAGTGCCACTTTTGCTATAGCTTAAATATTTTTAAAAAAATTAAACAAAGCGTTTGAATCAATTTTAAACTGATATCGAAATTATTGCTTTAAAATTAAAAAAAATAATAATAAAAACTGCGCCAGATAAGTGTAATTGAAGTAGTTGCTTTATACAGCGCATGTGCGAAAATTTTTTTTAAAAAAAAATTATCCAGGTGTATCTAAAAGTGGATGAATATCCCTAGACACCACAAAATTCGCAGTAATGCTCAGAACGATTATTCACAGGCAGCTGTATAAGAAAAACGATGAAAAACTCAATCGCTTGCTACTACACACCAAGATTCGTTGGCTTTTCAAAGGCGCCTGTCTCAATAGGTTTTAGAATCTTTTTTGTGTTTGAGTTCCTCGAAGACAGAGATGTAGCTCTGAGAGACAGATTACTAGAATTTAAGAGAGACGTTGCATACATAATGGATTTATTTGCAAAATTTAATGGTGGTAATTTACAATTTAATCACTACAAAATCAACCGTCTTTCTAAAATAGACCTTAATTATAGTATATAACAACCACAGACGATATTTTAAGTCCCTGTTTAATGCTCTGAATAAACATAATTTTTTCTCTCGCCGTATTTGATTTTCTTGAGAAATAAATATGAGCCTCCTTTTTTTTTTTAAATTGCTTAGCTTAGAAACTATTGGACTGACTGTGCTTTTATTTTGTATTTTAGCATATAAAATTACATTCTTTAACATTATGTTAAAATTTGTATACCTGACAATTCAAAATTTTTTCGACTATTATTATATGAAGTATTAAAAGATAATAAATAATAATTAAAAATTATGTTTTCTATGAAATTATGTTTCGATAAACGAACACGATAACCGAAATCCCCGAAATAACCGAAATCAAGCACCTCTGCTCAGTTTATGCTCAGAATACTAAATTGATGCTTGTTGAGACTCTTCTAGGAGATATTGCATCAGCACAGGTGGTTACCATAAACAAGAAATTCAATCCCTTAGAAGTTCAAACGTAGAGGTATCTTTCGCATTTGCCACAACTGCGCAACAAACAGAGCCTGGCCAAATTATTAGACACACTATAAGATTCTGTGTGAAATCCTAATCATCTATACAGTTTTATTGTTTTTATGTGACTGAAACCGGTTTGCACTTGTTTAAGTTAGTGTATCAATTGGTTAAATTAGGCGATACATTATATGCAATACTTTTATATTTAAACATACGTGTAATTGGTTTTTATTCAAGAGATTTTTTATATACTTCCTATTTGTATTTATTTTTAACGTATTGCATTACAATGTTAACCAATTGATACACTAACGTAAACAAGTGAAAACCGGTTTCAGCCGAGTAAAAACAATAATGGTGAATAGTAATCACTTGATAATTAAGATTTTACATAGAATCTTATAGTGCGTCTAATAATTTGGCTAAGGACTGTAGTACTCCGAACCTTGTGACATCTTTCTCAATTTCCATCACTGCGCAGTTTATGTTCGTTACGTCAGACTACAAAATTGATACGTGCTGAGGCCCTCTCTCTTGCAGGAAGTGTTGATTTAGATAAACCTAGTATGATCAATGAAGTTTGAAATGCTGAAGAAAAGTTTTCAAAATATCAAACTGCACATAAATAATTGCACGATTATTTCATCTTTCAGTAATCGTGCCATAATATGTCTGCATTTTGATATTTTGAATTTTTTTTCCAGCAAGTGAAACTTTATTGTTCACACCTGGTACCCCTAAACTCACTCTTTTTTAACTTTAAATTTTAACGACAAAAAAAAAAAAAGCATTTTTAAAATATAAATATTTAAGTACTTACCATTCAAAGGATTTAAAACTGAAACAACTTGTTTAATTTTTGAAAAGAGAGCACTAGTTACCGCGATGCAAACATATATCATAAAAACACACTTCATTATGCATTTGAAGTAAAACTATGTCACTATTTGAAATGTTAAGGGCTGTAGCATTACTTAGATTAACGCCGATAACTTTTATTTTTGTAGCAATATTTACGCTTTCTGTTATAATAAAAGTTAAATAATACTGTTAAAGGAAACGTCGTATAAAAGATGAACGACTGAATATTCTATTTGTTGCACGCAATGAAAACATGCGTGCAAAAAAAAGTTCGAAATATGAAAACATAATTGTTCGTATTTTCATTATTTAAAATAACGTCACTCATAACTTAGAAAAATATTTTTTAAAATCCCTTTTACGGTTTCTATTTTTTTTCCTCGATTAAACGAACTTTCGATTGGCAATACGATTACGTTTTAATGTTGCGTGTATGCATGCGAAGCTCCTTTGTTAAAAGTTATTTATTTCCCTGATGTTTATAAAGAACTTTGCATTTATATTTTGATTGAATCGACTATTAAACCTGTCGCAATTTTAAGAAAAAAAATGTAAATGTGTACGTTTAGGAAAGGACTTTATGTTTACAGTGAGTTTTGTAAAATAGTTTGCTCCTTTCAAAGAACAAAAAATTGAAAATTAGAAAACGATTTCGAGTTGAAATAAAACTCAAAAATTAAAAAACGATTTCGAGTTGAAATAAAACTCAAAAATTAAAAAACGATTTCGAGTTGAGAAGAAATAAAACTCAAAAATTAAAAAACGATTTCGAGCTAATAAGAAACGAAACTCAGAAAATAAGTGTTTACTTTCGAATTGCGTTGCACTGTAGTAAATCGATGTTTTTTCATATTTTCTTTAATAGAAGAAAATATATAAAATCCTTGTTCATTTCTAAAATCGTTGTGTAGCTGTACGGCCACAATGAAATGTCCTTAATACTAGTTTATGATTATTGATAATGAAATTATCTTGACAATTCATTATCAATATCTTGATTTATGTATCATATATCTTGATTCATGTGTAGAAACGTAGTGTACCTGTACCGCTACACTGAAATGTCCTTAATACTAGTTTATGATTATTGACAATGAACTTATCTTAATTAATTATCAATATCTTGATTCATTTGTAGAATTGTAGTGTAGTTGTACCGCTACACTGAAATGTCCTTAATACTAGTTTATGATTATTGACAATGAACTTATCTTAATTAATTATCAATATCTTGATTCATTTGTAGAATTGTAGTGTAGTTGTACCGCTACACTGAAATGTCCTTAATACTAGTTTATGATTATTGATAATGAAACTATCTTGACAATTCATTATCAATATCTTGATTTATGTATCATATATTTTGATTCCTATATCTTGATTCATTTGTAGAAACGTAGTGTACCTGTACCGTCACATCGGATTGTCCTTAATACTAGTTTATGATTATTGATAATGAACTTATCTTAATTCATTATCAATATCTTGATTCATTTGTGGAATTGTAGTGTAGTTGTACCGCTACACTGAAATGTCCTTAATACTAGTTTATGATTAGTGATAATGAAATTATCTTGATAATATTGATAAAACGTATTGTGATATTTTTTTTTTTTTTAAATATTGTAGCATGCGTAAGTTTTTAAAAATCTGTAAAAAAATGCATTTCTTTTCAACAAAAAAAATAAAGGTCATGTTTTAAAGAAACATGAACTTTGTAATTGGTTTATTTAGGCGTCGAATAATCAATATAATAATTAATGTATCAATGTAAATGAAGTTTTCTGATTGCACAAATTTGAAATATTTACTGTTTTGAAAGAAAAGCGAAAAAAAAATTTATAGAAAATTATTTCAGCATAAGCGACTAATTTCAGTTTTTATTGTCAAAAATCCGGAATTTCAATTTTAAAAATAATGGAGTACAGTCCGGTAAAATTAACACTTTTTTTTTCTTCATAATAATTGATACCCAAGAATCTTTTTCATAAAACGCCTATGTAACTATAAATGCTACTTGAAAAATCTTAAGCCTTTTTTGAGGAAAAAGTGGGATAATCTGAGAATTGAATTTCTCTTAGACAGGTAAGTGAAAAAAAAAAAATTTCACACAGAGTTTAATGAAACCAATCACGAAACCGTAGGACTCGTGGTTTAGAAATTATAAACATTTTGTGCACAAAAATCACAAGTTTGTGTTTGTACCTGTTTACACTTTTCTGAGTTTGCTACCTAAACAAGTGAGAATGTAATTTTTCTCACTGAATTGATATTATATAAGATATTATTATATGAGATATTATATAATATCAATTCAGTGAGAAATATCTTATATTATATAATATCTTATATTATGACGGCTCACACTGAATTGATATTATATAAAACTCAATAAAACAAATAGTTCACAAGTTTTTAGAGATTATACGTATAAAAAAGTACTTCTTTCTCTTGGTTCACACTTTATGACGGCTCACACTTTCGATGGTTTTACCTGAACATGTAAAGTTTATTTTCCGATGTAAATTTTCATGCTGAATTAAATGGGACAGAACGAAAATTGATAAATATTTAAGGAGTTAGGGTTTTGTGTACAAAAAGAAGAGTTTTGTACTTTCACTTATTTACGCATTTTACATTGCTCTACAGACAAATGAAGGCATTTAATAAGTATTTTTTCTTGACCAAATTAACCCATATGAAAAGGGTTCATGCTTTATAACTTGAAATGGTTTGTTTTGTTTTTTGTATAAAAAGTACTATTTTTTTTTTTTTAAAAGAACCCTTATAACTTAAAACAATTAGTCCTATCAACTCAAATTTCTTCTAATTCAATTCAGTATAAAAAGTAATTGGAATATGTACCTTATATGTTCAGTTAATAAAAATTCAGATTATGTACAGTGCGCAAAATAAAAAACTGACCACCCTGAATAACTTTTGATCTAATGATCGGATCTCTCCGTTCTAGGACTCCATTTCTATGGCTTGAGGGGGTGACGTCAAATATGCTACTTAATTGGTGCAGAGGATATTTTAAGTTATGAAATCAGTCACTTTCTTTGAATAAACATACCTTCTTTTTCTTGACGAATTCGGATTTTCGAACCCCAAAATATAGGGGCAGTCGCAAACTGGGCACTATGGTTTCCATAGTTTAGTCAGGAGAGCAATCTGAAGTTTGGTCCCCCTAATGTTAATTTTATTTTTGCTTACTTCGCTATATCTGGTGAACTTTTTAAGCGAATTGAAAAATCTTTGCACACAATTACAAAATTAGTTTATCCAAAGATAAATCCATGTAAAAAAATTTATTTTAGTATATATTTACTATTTTTTATTATTTTGTTAAGCAATAGTCGCAAAATTTTTGAATTTTAAGGTACACAGTTTTTTGCATCATTTTAAAGTATCTAATTTTACATAGCAAAATACAAAATTTGAGCAAAATCAGTTGAATGATCGGTTGATCGACGAGCATGAAAAATCGAATTTTAAAAATCGTATCTAAAATTTGATTTCTCATGAAATATTTAACCGATTTCGCTCAAATTTCATATTTTGCCATGTAAAAAGTTATACACAATATATACAATTCAAAGTTATATACCAGAGGTTTCCAACTTACATGAGGCCGGGGGCCGCAATTAAAAACACCAGTCAAATGGCGGGCCGCAACTTTATCAAAATATTGTTTAGGACTCTTTTTTATGTTTGAAGGAACATTAAATATTGCTGTCAGACTTTTATCAAGTTGTACAAAACAAAAGTATTGAATTACAAATTAAAATAAGAAGTTGATTTTTACTCGAGAAATAAACTTTTTTGCACCGTTGGTATGTTAAATTTCAGAGAAACGAATAAATTTTTTTTTTTTTTTTAACAGAAGAAAAGTATTTTAAACACATATAATTTTTTAAGAAAATTGTCTGCAAAAAAATGACAACTAATATATTTTAGTGCGCGGGCCACAAAAAAAGGCTTCGCGGGCCGAAGTGGCCCGCGGGGCAGCCAGTTGGTAACCACGGTTATATACAATTCAAAAGTTTTATGACTGTTATTAAATAAAAAATAGTAACTATTCACTAAAATTTATTTTTTTGCATGGAATTATCTTTGGATAAGCGAATTTTTCAATATGTAAAATTAACATTAGAGGGTTCAAACTTTGGATCGCTCTCCCGACCACACTATGCGAAACATATTTCCCAGATATAATTTTGGGGATCAGAAATCCCTTGAAAAAAAAATTTTATTTAAAGAAAGTTCTTGTGTCTTTTAATTCTGTAATTTAAAATATCGTCTGCGATAGTTAACATATTTGAGGTCACCCCCTCATGCTATTAAGATTGTGTCCTAGAGCTTGAAGATCAAAAAATATCCAAGTGGTCCATTTTTTATTTCGCGCACTGGACATAAGCTAATTTATTTTTATACGCTTGCAAGTTTTGGTAGGTTAATTGACTCAACGTGAAAAATACATAGGAGACAATGTCTCCTATGCCCCGTGGCAGAATCACAGCGACTTTGTCTCAGAACGTGACATAGTACATGCAGGAAGATTTTTCTTTTGAAAAGTAAAAAATTTCACTTTTATTTTCCAAAGAAATTTACAAGTCATATTTGTATCATGCATTTAGATAATCACCTTTTGACACGCTCGATTTACGACGATAATATCGTAAATCGATGGAATGTTTCGATTGTATTTTCGGCAGTTATTGATATTGATTTTGATGTGATTTTTAAATATCCCGATTCAAACAATATCGAAAATTCGAATCGTGCATTTGAGTATTTACTTTTTAAGGCAATAATTCTATCGAATTTCGTCGTCGGTTGCTACTACTGATTTCATGATTTTTCATTATGTTTTTCATTGTGATGATTATATACAAATTGCGAAGAAGGAAAAGATTAATGCATTTCTTCCCCTCCCCCCAAATCAAAATGCAAAAATATCACCCATCATATTAGAATAAAAAATTATTACATGCTCAATTAAAAAAATTATATAGTTGTTATTTTGTAAACACAGCGCTTTTGCTATTTTAAATTAATAAAATATATATGTTTGCTATTATTAAAAGTATCTCACAAAAAGTGTTTTGTCACAGATAGCTCCAAAAAATTCTACCACAGGGCTCCTATGTACGATATCCGATGATTAAATCTGGTCAAATAAGACACAGCAGCTTTTATAGACTTCATTATAAAAAAAAAAATGAATCTACTTTATTATTCTATAAAATGCATAGTAATGATCACATCTTTCCGAGCTCTTCCGCCCGGGCTTTCATTCGATTTATGAAGGCTTGACCTTTGCTTTTTCTAAAGTTCTCGTAGGGATCATTGAGGCTGACTCCAACACCTTTGTACATATCCTGCCTGTCTCTCACATCACCAGCATCCACAGGATCTTGAATACCTTGCTCCTGGGAACCAAGACCAGCTCCAGACCATCCTGTACATAAGAACCAAAACAAGTATGTTATATCAAGAGCATAGCTGCCAACACAGATAGGAAAAAATGCAGATTTTACAAAATATAAATTTCACCATAATTGCTGCATAATGTACTAAATATTTCAGACATAGGAAATTTTAGAGATTTTTATAGTCAACAAAATAAAAAAAAAAAGCCACATTTTCCAGTTATGTATGACATTAAATGAATTACTCATATTTTAAAATAGTAATAGTCGCTTAATTCATCAAACATAGTTGAAAAATTTTAATTTAATAAAGGAGATCTGAATAGGAATAAACTGAACATTTTAGAACAAAAAAAAAAAAAAAAAAAAAATCTGAATTTGATTGAATTTTGATTTATTTGAAAAAATTTATTTTTATAAATAAGGCTTGCTTCATTATGCACTTGTAATACCTATTTAAATATTAAAGCAAGCAATAATATGTGGGAAAATTCTATTTCAATAGGAATTTTTTTAGGGTATTTTCTATACTGTATAAAAACAAGGAAAATTTTTATTAAACCAGTAAACTAGGAAAAACTGGCAAAATCCAGTAGAGTTGGTAATTGGTACTCTACCAACCATGATTAATAAAATAGCTATTAGTTACTTCTTACCAGATTTCTTCAATAGACATAATTTGAGTTTCACTCCTCAAAAATTTTTTGCTGCAATGTACTTATTATTTCGCACAATTCTTAGAGCAGCACAATTCTATCTTAAGACTTTTGCTTAAAAATATAGCTATTTGAATAGGTAACATCTAAAACTTTGTATTTTCATTAATTTCATACAATTACTTACAAGCAGGCTAACACTTTTTAATGAAAATTGCAATGACTTAAAAATTTTTTAGCTGCATTACATTCAGTTTTAAAAGGGAACTATTTTTTCTTCTATACTTTTACATTTAATAAAACTAATGCGCACTTTTAGTTTTTACAATAATAATAAACGGATAGTAGCTAACGACAATGTCAACCTTCATCTATGAAAAGGTACCCCCACATAGAGTTGAGTTAGCATGTCTTATATACTAGTGAATTGTAGTTGTAATTATGTAGTGGTAGGTACGCTACAGTACTCCCCCACCAGAATTATAGCTGTGATAGAATTCGATTTATGGATTCCACTAGTCGAGTCATTGCTGTTTTGTGAGAAGCCGGGAGAGCTGTATTAAGGTAACCGAACATTTGAATGGTGGCCGTGAGAGCTGTATTAAGTTCACGGTCGTTATCGCTCCCATGTTGCCTTTAGCAGTCGAGTGTATGTCGGCCGACGTTGTGTTTAATCGAGACTGAGTAGCAACAGTGCGAGGAAGTGGATGATGTTGCAGTCACAAGTAGCAGGTCAACTGTTAAATGTGGACCATCCATCGAAGTTGGCGTTACCGTCTAAGTTCATATCGAAGTGGGCGTTACTGCCAAGGTAAGCGTGTTCATCACGTCTGAAGGTCATCAAAGTGGGGCTGAGTAGTTATAATCCATGTAATGGTAGATACACTAAAGGGTTGTTCCAAAACTTAAGACAAATAGATATTCTCTTAAATGGACGCCATCCCACGAGAGTAACTTTTTGTCGACATTCTATTTCACCTCCATTAACAATTTAAAAAAAAAAAATTAGTTCAGGAAAACCTAGAGAAAGCCATGAATTGCTGAAAAAAAATGTTTTAAAATTTCAAAATGCAAACAAATTATTGGAGGGGTACTTCTCCAATGAGTCATTGTAAGTTATTTTCTCATACTTTATTTTCATTTTGATACTTTAAAAATTTCTTTCCAGTAGTTTAAACTTCATGGCTAACTCACTTTTTCTATACTTTAAATTAGAAGAAAAAGATTTTATGAAGAAAAGTTTCTCCCATGGTATGATGCCCTCTAAAAAATTAACTCGTTGAGCCATTTCTGCTTAAATTATTAACATAAAGAATCTGTTTCCTTATGGCTGCCATTATTATATATTTTTTGAGATTCCCTCTTAAAAATGAAATTAAAAAAGTATCTACATAAGAGCCAGGAAAGAAAAAAAAAGCTATCAAAATCTCACGAATCACTAGTATCAAAATTTCTAGCAATCAAAACCAACCTATTTGATTGCTAGAAAGGTATTTACATTTCACAAAGCGATCAGTTTTTCATCGTTTTTTCTCACCTGTAAAACGTCAATAGCATTTTCTTTTCTCAGATTAAATATTAACAGGCAACTCTTTGTGTGCCTCCTCTTTTACATCAATTTTAAACAAGATTTTTAAGTAAATAAGGTAAAAGCAGTCATTAAGAAACACTCACAACATGTGATGCATTTAACAGAAAATACTAACTTATTTCAGATTAAGTATAGGTTTTTAAAGCGAAACAGAATTATAAATCATTAAACAAACATAGAAAAAAAAAACATAAGTTCTGTTTTAGATCAAATAAAAATGAGGCAAAATTCCTACCCATTTTTTTAAGAAGCTGATGTCCTTTGTTGCTTTCATCAAGTCTTCTGTCATGAGGATTAGAACCGGATCCCCTAAAAAGTAAGAATCATTTATTCTCCAACTCAAATCAAACACATTCGACTTAGATTTAAAAAAAAGCATAATTATCAGCAAGCTTCCTAGTTTATCCTACCCAATTTTTCCATAGCCACATTTGCAGATTTTCATATATTTTAAAATGCAATTTTATTTAGGTTTAAACCAGGAATTTAACGAATATTCGGCAGCAAAATAGCAATATTTTTTTTTTAAAGTTTGAGCCGAGGTGGCTTACGGGATTTCTAATTTCTGGCCACTAATTAGTGTGGATGAAGGAGAACACGTTATGCACAACAGTATGTTCATGAATGTGATCAGCATGACACAGGCTTGCTGGAGTAGGCTGGCATCAGGCACGATGACAGAACACCGCTTCACCTCTTCGAGCCAGTTAGCATTACATCGCAGCAGCATTGCAGAGAGATAATTCTGGATAATGTTAGTCTTTTTTAGGGGTGTGGTAGATGCAAACTTTCTGGTAATGGACAACAATGTGCGGATACACAGACGCACTGGTGTTTCAGAATATCTAGAAGGTGAAGATGTTGCCCATATGCCATGGTCAGCGTACTCCCCTGACCTAAATCCTAAAGAGCGTGTTTAAGTTGCCCGTAACAGACGTGTTTCACAAAGAACATGCCATCTCCAAAGCGTGCAAGAACTGAATGCCACCTTAAGTCAAGTACAGGGCAATACCTCAAGGACTCTTCACTTGTGAAAGAACAGCATCTGCAAAATGTGCATTAGTGTCCGAGGAACTCGTATCTATTTCATTCTGGCATTTTTCGTGGCTGCTTTGATATCATCCAAAAAGCAGCTCTTTTTATTCTTATTCTTAAAATTAGCGATATCTGTACCATTTTGCATAATAATAAATGCACATTGCTCCCACTACTTTTTGACTTTATTTAATTTCTTGAAACAATGTCTATTACTAATTAATCCGAAAAATGTAGCTGTTCTTTATTAATTATCAAGCACTGTATTATTGGTAGCTTATATGGATAACATAAATAGGTAATATATATTGATAACATGATAAATAGGTAACATGATATATATATATATATTTTTTTTTTTACCCACCCTCTCAGATTGTACATAAAGTTCAAAAACATCCTGTATAACTTATATAAATTAACCCAAAAGTAATTGAAATGAAACATACATGAAAGTAGGAGGAGAGACACTTCTGCGATCTGGTGATCTCTGTGATCTTTTTGATGATGGAGATCTTGATCTAGAACGCCCTCTAGACCGATGACGATTAGATCTTTGAGGAGGTGATCTAGGCGGTGAGGGTGACACTGATGACCGGCGTGGGGGTAATTCAGGAGATCGTGATCTGGACCTCGACACCGACCTGGAACGTCGCTGGTGCTCCTTTTCACCATTTTTGATAGGTGAGGGAACTACTTCTTTTTCAGGGCTATAATTTTGTAAATAAATGATTATGAAGGTTAAGTATTTTACAAAAAGAATTCATTGAAATTGAAATATGAAAAAAAGAATTTTAATAAAAATCAAGAGCATCTACAAAAAAAAAAAAAAAAAAAAAATTTAAAAAAAAAAAAAAAAAAGATCAAAGTACACAAACCACTTTAATTTTTTAAAAAATAATATTAATTAATTGAATTGAATAAAGTTTTTATTAAATAAAAATGTGCGGTAAGATATTTTGATTTTTTTTTTTTTTTTTTGAAAAATAAGAAATCAGTATATATTTTAATTCTATAAAAATAGCAGCTCTGTCAAAAATACATGTTAAATAATTGTTTACACTTCAGAGGATGCTAAACCACAGTAGAAATCCTTTATGGCAAATTCTCTTTAAACTACATACAGGGGTGATTGTAAGCCCAACTCAAAAATCCTGAAACTTTCTTGATTAAAATCATTGATGGCGCATTTCAAAAATTTTATGTAATTATAAATTTAAATCATTGATATTTTCAAAACATGAAACTCTAATTAAATTTTATGCAGCATAATTTAAATAAATAATCATTTATAAGTTCACTTTTATCTCTAATCACATTTATAATTCTACCAGAAAAAATATTTACAAATGAAAGAGATGCTGAGTATAAATTCTAGTTCCAATATTTTTAAATTAAATATACAAGAATGTCTATACCGGGGGTGGCCAACCTGCGGCTCGCAAGCCACATACGGCTCTTTGAAGGATTACTTGTGGCTCTCGAAAAATGAATCAGAGTTCCCTTTTCATTTTTGTGCTGTTATATTTTAACAAAACTATTATAGTTCCTTGACGTATCAACAAATATCACAGATCTTCCGCAATTGGCAGTTTTTATACGTTTTGTTTCACCTGACTTCGTTGTTAAAAAAGATTTATTAGATTTAGTAGCACTTCAAGAATCAACTTGCGGTGTCGATATTAAAAATGCATTAGATTCCAATTATGAAAACTTTTGATGTGCTTCTTAATAAACTTGTAAGCATTGCAACTGATGGAGCTCCGGCAATGCTGGGTAAAAAAGATCGGTCATATTGGGATTTTAAGAGATGATTCTCAAATTCCACAATTCATGCCCATTTACTGCATAATTCACTGAGAACATCTCGTTACAAAATATTTAAAATATCCTGATGTTATGAAAACAGTGTTACACATTGTAAACTACATTCACTCCAATGCAAAAAATCATCGACAATTCAAAAATGTCCTTAAAGAATTAAAGGACGAAAAACTTCCAAATGACATTAATTTCTTTTGCATTGTTAGATGGTTATCTAGCTAGAGCGTATTAAATTGTTTTATAGATTTGTTTGATCCGATAACTGCATTTCTAAATTAAAAGGAAATAACCTATTCAGAATTAGACGATAACGAGTGGTTGGAAGACTTAAAAGAAAAATGCAAGTCATGGCATTTTAACTCATGTCATGGAACATTTTCAAACAGTGAATTTACAATTGCAGGGGAAAGATAAAATAATATCTGACCTCTCACAGTGTATATTTAGTTTTCAAACTAAATTACAACTTTTTAAAAAGGACATTAAAAATAAAAGATTTTGTCATTTTCCTCGAATTAAAAAAATTTGTTTCAATATTAAACAAGAAAAAATCAACGAGTATATAAAAAAGCTAGAAGGAATATTGACGGAATTCCCAAAATAGATTTCAAGCCTTGAAATATTTTAAATTGTGTCTTGATTTTTTTCTGAATCTCTTTGAAATTAACATAATTCAAGGTGAGTTTTCCATTTCCAATATAATTAAGACCCAAAAAGCATCTGGAGAATTAGAATTAATAGATATGTAAGAAGATCAACCTCTACAATTAAAATGTAAGTCGAAGCCAATTACTGAATTTTGGAAATTTGCAACAGAATCAAAGTATCCTGAATTAAAAAAGGCAGCTTGTCGAATTATTTTAAAATTCGGAACAAAGTGCATATGTGAACCATTTTATTAAACTTTAAAATTCGTGAAATCCTAACACCGATCAGTATTAACTAACCAACATCTCAAAATATTACTGAGAAGTACTGTCACCAATTATTTACCAATTTTAAAGAATTATCAAGAGAAGTAAAATAAATTTGTTTATTTTTAATATTCAAATTTAGATTCACATACTTTGTACTTTTATTTATATGTTTTCAATAAATATAATTTCTGTAAATTTCTTATAATAAAAATAATTCTGTAAATTTTTTAATAAAAGGTATAAAGAAAATTTTATGCCTTTTTTGCCTACCTTTTAAATACCTATTTAATTGCGGCTGGCGCAAAATTTCAAATTCTGAAAAATGGCTCGACTCTCAAGGAGCTTGGCACCCCTGGTCGATACATAAATGTGATCGATGATTTCTTGAAACTTCAGGATCGCGATTAGTGAAAAATCCAGAATTCTTGATTTTTCATGAGCACAATCATCTCTGTACATAAGTAGTTTAAATTTTAAAGTTCACACGAAAAGTGAGTTTAGATTCGTAATCCAAGTGTAACCATGAAGTTTCAAATGCTTAAAAAAATGATTTCAAAATACAAACAATTTACCTCCAGATTGTACAGAGCAGAGAAGTAATCCTGAAAGATTTTGTTTGCATTTTGATATTTTGAATTTTCAAATGCTGAAAAAATTATTTCAAAATACAAACAATTTACCTCCAGATTGTACAGAGCTGAGAAGAAATCTTGAAAAATTTAGTTTGCAATTTGATATTTTGAAAACATTTTTTCAGCATTTGAAACTTTATGTTTCACATTAAGTTCACCAGTGAACTAATCAATGAGAAAAGTACTGTATATGTAAATAAACAATATAAATTTCGCTTGACGATTCTTTGAAAACTTAAGACTTTATACCTTTTTGAATTTTACTCTTTATCTGTTAAATTTAATCTCTAACAAGAGCTTAATAAATCCAAACTGATCTCAACTTTAGGCTAGAACTCAAAAACTCAGTTTGAACTTTTTTACAGTAGACTTTCTACATCTACAATTAAAAATGCATCAATATCATTTTCAACTAGAAGCACAGTCCCTAGTTTCGTAAACTAAACTTTTTTTAAGCAGCAAACAAATAGGCAAACCAAAATTTGTTTATTAAACTAAAAAAAGGGGGGTAACAAAAGAAGTTCAAGTTAAGACGAGCTTAGAACTCAAAAAAGTTTTAACTCTTTTATACAGCCGCAATGGCTCAGGGGATAGAGCGTTCACCTTGTAATGAGGTGAACCAGGGTTCGATCACGGCGATGGCTGGTCGATACGAATTCCGCACCCTGCTTGCACCGACCACAGTGGTAACGTGAAATATCCTCAGTGGTAGACGGATCATGGGTTAGAGTCCCCTTGCCGTCAGGCTAACCGTGGGAGGTTCTCGTGGTCTTCCTCTCCATGTAATGCATATGCAGGTTAGCTCCACCAAAAAGTCCTCCCCGAAGGCAAATTTCCCCCAATACTCGATCCAGGAGTTCCCTTGTCCTCTGGATTGGGTTCAAAATTACAAGGCTAAGGAGTTGAACATTAGTAGTCATAAACCCATACAATTTAGTTGGCTGTTCAACGACTGTCATAAAAAAAAAATTTAAAAACTCTTTTATAGTAAACGTTCTATCTCTACAATTAAAAATACATAAATACCATTTTTAAATATAAGTACAGTTTCCAGTGTCTTAAACTGAACTTTCTTTTAAGCAGCAAACAAATAGGCAAACAAAATTTTTTATATAAAACTGGTAACAAAAGTATCTAACCTTTTAAACTCCCTGTACTTTCTTCGTTTCTCTTGTGGCTCTTCGGGATATCTTTGCATAGGGGGTAAATCCATAGGTGCGGAATAATCACGATCATCGGTGGGCATTCCTTTTGCTTTCTTCGCTTGAGCTTTTGCTTTGAAGAATTCATATAAACCCAACTGTTCCCATCCTTCACTAGATATGACATATGAACTACAAATAGAAAGTTAAAAATACTTTTGCACTTTTTCTGGAAATGATTTAGTTTTTATTTACAACTATTATTTATTCATCAGGGATGTTTAGTTTCTCTAAAGTGGGGCTCCCTTTTAAACTCCCTGTACTTTCTTCGTTTCTCTTGTGGCTCTTCGGGATACCTTTGCATAGGGGGTAAATCCATAGGTGCGGAATAATCACGATCATCAGTGGGCATTCCTTTTGCTTTCTTCGCTTGAGCTTTTGCTTTGAAGAATTCATATAAACCCAACTGTTCCCATCCTTCACTAGATATGACATATGAACTACAAATAGAAAGTTAAAAATACTTTTGCACTTTTTCTGGAAATGATTTAGTTTTTATTTACAACTATTATTTATTCATCAGGGATGTTTAGTTTCTCTAAAGTGGGGCTCCCTTTTAAACTCCCTGTACTTTCTTCGTTTCTCTTGTGGCTCTTCGGGATACCTTTGCATAGGGGGTAAATCCATAGGTGCGGAATAATCACGATCATCAGTGGGCATTCCTTTTGCTTTCTTCGCTTGAGCTTTTGCTTTGAAGAATTCATATAAACCCAACTGTTCCCATCCTTCACTAGATATGACATATGAACTACAAATAGAAAGTTAAAAATACTTTTGCACTTTTTCTGGAAATGATTTAGTTTTTATTTACAACTATTATTTATTCATCAGGGATGTTTAGTTTCTCTAAAGTGGGGCTCCCTTTTAAACTCCCTGTACTTTCTTCGTTTCTCTTGTGGCTCTTCGGGATACCTTTGCATAGGGGGTAAATCCATAGGTGCGGAATAATCACGATCATCAGTGGGCATTCCTTTTGCTTTCTTCGCTTGAGCTTTTGCTTTGAAGAATTCATATAAACCCAACTGTTCCCATCCTTCACTAGATATGACATATGAACTACAAATAGAAAGTTAAAAATACTTTTGCACTTTTTCTGGAAATGATTTAGTTTTTATTTACAACTATTATTTATTCATCAGGGATGTTTAGTTTCTCTAAAGTGGGGCTCCCTTTTAAACTCCCTGTACTTTCTTCGTTTCTCTTGTGGCTCTTCGGGATACCTTTGCATAGGGGGTAAATCCATAGGTGCGGAATAATCACGATCATCAGTGGGCATTCCTTTTGCTTTCTTCGCTTGAGCTTTTGCTTTGAAGAATTCATATAAACCCAACTGTTCCCATCCTTCACTAGATATGACATATGAACTACAAATAGAAAGTTAAAAATACTTTTGCACTTTTTCTGGAAATGATTTAGTTTTTATTTACAACTATTATTTATTCATCAGGGATGTTTAGTTTCTCTAAAGTGGGGCTCCCTTTTAAACTCCCTGTACTTTCTTCGTTTCTCTTGTGGCTCTTCGGGATACCTTTGCATAGGGGGTAAATCCATAGGTGCGGAATAATCACGATCATCAGTGGGCATTCCTTTTGCTTTCTTCGCTTGAGCTTTTGCTTTGAAGAATTCATATAAACCCAACTGTTCCCATCCTTCACTAGATATGACATATGAACTACAAATAGAAAGTTAAAAATACTTTTGCACTTTTTCTGGAAATGATTTAGTTTTTATTTACAACTATTATTTATTCATCAGGGATGTTTAGTTTCTCTAAAGTGGGGCTCCCTTTTAAACTCCCTGTACTTTCTTCGTTTCTCTTGTGGCTCTTCGGGATACCTTTGCATAGGGGGTAAATCCATAGGTGCGGAATAATCACGATCATCAGTGGGCATTCCTTTTGCTTTCTTCGCTTGAGCTTTTGCTTTGAAGAATTCATATAAACCCAACTGTTCCCATCCTTCACTAGATATGACATATGAACTACAAATAGAAAGTTAAAAATACTTTTGCACTTTTTCTGGAAATGATTTAGTTTTTATTTACAACTATTATTTATTCATCAGGGATGTTTAGTTTCTCTAAAGTGGGGCGGAAAAAAAAGGAAGATATAGGTTTCTTCAAATCAAGTAAAAAGAAAAGAAACTCTTTTTCAAAAAGAAATATCAAATATTAAAAAAAAATTTTTTTATAGTTTATAAGTTATAGTTTTGTATAGTTTTTAGTTTGTATAGCAATAAATATAATTTAAATTATAATATCCATTTCCACATTATTTACTGTATCATTTTTAAATAAGTGAAAACTAAAATGCAACAATTTGGTAGAAAGAATTGAATGAAATTCATTAAGTAAATAAAATAATCAGTTTATCAATATTTTGAGTAACTTACCCTGACAAACTATGCATAATAAGCCAACCTGAATAACTATTTACCTAATGATCGGATCTTCACGCTCTAAGACTCAATCTTAATAGGTCAAGGGGGTTACCTCAAATATGCTAATTAATTAGTGCAGAATATATTTTAAATTACGAAATCAGACACAAAAACATACTTTCTCTGAATAAACATACCTTTTTTTTCCAATGGATTCAGATTTCAGACTCCCAATTAAATTAATTAAATTTTAAAGCATTTAATTTTACATGGCACAATGAAATTTTTTAAAGAAATCGCTCTAATAGTTTTTAAGAAATCGAATTTTTAAATGACATATGAACTACAAAAAGAATAAAATTACTTTAGCTCTTTTTGGAGAAGGGATTTATTTTACTTTTTTTATTAATTTAATTTTAAAGCATTTAATTTTAGATGGTACAGTAAAAAAATTTTATGAAATCGGTCAAATTGTTTCTGAGAAATCAATTTTTAACGCCTGACTTTTTTGAAAGTGAATTTCTCAGGAACAATTCAACGGAATTTGCTCTAATTTTGTATTTTGCCATGCAAAATTATATTTTTTTACAATTATACAAAAAATTTTATAACTTACAAATCATAATTTTTCGATTATCATTAAATAAAATAATAAATATTTACTAAAATTTATTTTTTGAATGAAATTATCTTTGGATAAACTAATTTATAATCGAGTGCAAAAATTTTTCAATTCTCTTAAAAAATTCTCAGAATATGGCGAAATACGCAAAAAGTAAAATTAACATTAAAGGGTCCAAACTTTTGATAACTCACCTGACCCCACTATGGGGACCATATTTTCCAGATTTTTGGGGTCAAAAATTCGAATCCGTCCAAAACAAATGGTATGTGATGAACATAAACTCTCATCATCAGACCTTCTCTGAATGTTTATGAATTCAGAGAAGGTCTGATGTTGATGATAAGAGTTTGAGTCTCACTTAGTAACTTAAAATATTGTCTGCACTAATTATTTAGCATATTTGAGGTCACCCTGAAACATTAAGAATAACTCCAGAAGATCTGATCTGTCGAGAAACTATTTGACTTCAAAACTTACCCGTAACCGCAGTTATAAGTAAGCAGAAGTTGAATGATCATCTCCAAGTTAAGAAGTTGAAATGTATGAGCTGTTCCTTTTCAAAATATTAATGTGTCGTTTAATCTTGTCTGTTATACTTTTGTTTGAATATTAAATGTTTCCAAAAAATGAACAGGAGTTAATTCCATCAATGACAGACCTTGTTTATTTTTAATAATGACATCTTTTTTCATGAGTAGCAACCTTTTAAAGCGAAAGAAAAGTCATCCATTTTCCCCTGGCTAACCTTGAAGAGTCACCCCAGAAAATACAGGTAAGGTAATTATACCTTTACCTTTAATTAGGAAGTGAAGATCGTATAATATTGTTGAATTATTGATTTTTTAACTTTGCACACTCATCAGATCAAACGTTATTCAGGGAGGTCCTTTTTTTTGGCATACCTTACCTATATATGTCCGTATATATAGGTAATTAATATAATTACTGTTTTAATCTGATCAGGTAATTAATATAAACTTCGAATGATAGTTTGTTTCTTATTTTACACTAAATTGTTTTTAATTTTAAAGTTACATGGATAATTTATCATTCAAATATTAAAGATTAGAGCAATTTTATTTAGAAAAAATAATTAAAGGACTTGATTTTGTGTTACTTTTTCAAGTACACTTACTTGTTTCTGTTTCGTTCATGAGTTGGAGGACAATAAAACTGTTCTACAGCAGCAAGAAGGCGATCTGTTGGTAAGGCTGGTGGAGGTAATCTTACATCATCTGGGTCTAAAGGCTTACTATAATCTGAATCCTCCAGCTGAAATAACAAAGAAGCACAAAATTTTAGAACATGTAAAAATGTAGCATTTTGAAAAACATTGCAGATTTGAAGTTAAATTGTCAAGACTAAAGCGGGTCATAAAGTGATTATACAAAAGTGTGATACGAAATCCGGGGACCGTAATAGCATGAAGTAAAAAATGAAATCGACATTTTAAAAACTATGTGAAAATCTCAAGCTGTTGAAAACACTATCAACAAAACCACATGGACAATAAATTTGTCACAAATCGAGTGTATTAAAAACAGAGTGCATAGCCAAATTATTCAACAGAAAATAAGCACCTTTTAAGCACTCAAAAAATATTTTCAAGCACCTTAAAAAATATCTTAATTAGGCAGGGTTGGAAAGTTTTTGACAATTGGCGGTTTTATCTTGTTTTAACCGTCATCTAAAAATAAAAATAAAAACTTTTGGCATTGTTTTTCACAATTGTTAAAAATCATGAAGTTTTGAATCATGAAAAACGAATGGCGTTTTCACACGCTACGGACTGAAAATACGCCAAAATAGATTGGGGTTGAATCAATTGTTTAAAACAATGAATAGAACAATGTGAACTGTGTCTTTTTGCATAATAAGGAACGAAAATCGTCAAAAGGAAAAATTAAGCACTTTTTAAAAACACCCAATGAAAAAAGCAGCTTTAAGGGCTTTCAAAAAACGAAAATCAAAGATAAGCACCTTTAAGCACTTTTTAAAAATGCTACACACCCTGAAAAATTCTTCAAATGTACGATTTGTAATTTCATGTGTATAATAATGTAGCATTAAAAAACTATCAAACTCCATAGCAATAATTTGAAAGAAATGTGATTGTAAATCCAGGAAGGACTTTTGGGGTGAATCGTCAATAATTGTGTTCAAAGTTTGCTGAATGAAATAATATCGCGTTAAAATATTGAGATTTTAAAAACCAAGTGAAAATCCGTTTTAAGAACTACCTTATAATCAATCAACAAAACCATACTGATTCACTGTAGGATCGTAGCTAATCGAGTAGATTGAGAATCAATCACTTAATCAATAAAAGAAACTGAAAGGTCATTACCGAAACATTAAGTGCTGTTGGAACTTTTTCTTGTAAGAGTTTTTTATGGCTTCTGACAATATTCAGAATCACTGAAACCTTGTGAAAAACTTGTTTTGATTTAATAATGAATATTCTTTGCAATAAATATGTTTCAATTTTTTAATCTTTACATTTCTTTATAGATTTGGACAGCAAAAAAAAAATTTTTTTACCATGTCTGATAACATTTTAAATATAGTGTATATTTTTCTTTGGTAGAAATTTATTGTGAACAAAAATTTGAGCATGGCTAATACTTTTTTTGTTCTGAAATTTGTAATAAATATAAGCAAGAGATAAGGTGTTCTTACTGCTACTAGGGGTACCATAAGCCCTGCAGGTAAATCATAATAAGGAGGCTGGATAGGAGGAAGTGCTGGTTCCAAATAATCTGGTGGCATATCTTGTGGACCCATACCTAATCAAAGAAACAAATATAAAATTCATAAGAATTACTATAAAATGACATTATCATAGCTGCCAACAGGGATAGGAAAAAAAATCCAATAGATTTTACTAAATATAAATTCCACGATAATTGTTGCATGATGTACTAATATTTTTCACATAGGGTTTTTTATGGTATAAGTGGCAAAACAGAAAAAGGGTGATATTATCCAGTTATGATTAACATTAAATGAACTTCAAATGTTATGTATTATTCTTTGTTTGTTTACTTATATATTTGATGTATGTTTACTTATATATTTGATGTATGTTTACTTATATGTTTGAATAATGCTTTTTATTTGGTTTTAAGATTTGTAAAGTTTAAGGCAACTAGATTGTTTATGTTTTTATCAACTCCAATAACATAACTCCGTAATGAAAGTGAAGCCATTTTTATTCAAAAAAGGTTTCTGTGACTGATTTATAACTTAATATATCTATCATTTGCACAAAATAATAAGCATATTTAAAGGTAATCCCTCAAGCCATTAAGATTGAAGTTTAATACAGGGTATCTGCTACATTTTAGATTTTCAAATTCATGACTTTCCATGACTAATTCCAAGAATTTTTCATTACTTAACGAAGTTACTATTTTTTCCGACAAAAACACAACAATAAATTTAAAAAACCATTATAATAACATTCATTTAAATGATAGGTATAACCAAAACTGCTATAAAATAGCTGAAAAAATACAAAAGCAAAAAAAAAAAAAAAAAAATTTTCCCTGCAGAATTGCATTCTAAAGATACTTTTCCTGTTTATCGGAAAGGAAAGAAATGCTCCTGAGATTTCTGTTCTCATTTTGGAATAAAAAAATTCCCCAATGACTGGCTTGCTTCAGCTAGAATTTTAAATTGACAAAATAAAAAATAACAAAAATTCTGAAATCAAGAAAGTTAAAAAGATAACTCTCTCTAGAAATGATGTTTTTTCCTTTAATTTTTTGAAAGAATACCATAATATTTAAAGAACACTTTAAAAAACATTTTATATTTTAATCAAATATGACTGAGTGGGGACTGTGTTACAAATTCAGATATTCGGAGCACCATGAAAGTGGGAGGGGGAAAATTCCATTTTAAAAATTAAATTTTTCGGCGATCTAAATCCATGACTTTTCATTATTTTTTTTAAAAAATAGATAAAATCATGACATTTTATGACAAATTTTGTTCAATACCGAAATTCATGACTTTCCGTGATTTTTCATGACTTCCGTGCATGGATACCCTGTTAATACATGAAAATCCAATGATAAGTTGAAAAGTTATTCAGACTTTCATTTTTTCACACTGCCTTATCTTCTTTCCACACTCCTTTATTATCACTTTCATATGACACAAAGTATGCGTCATATAAAATGCATATCCATACCTGCCAACATTGGAGAAATAAAATAACGGAGATTTTATTTGCTACATTTTTTAAACTATAAGTAAAGTTTTGATACATCATGCATAATCATGTAAGTCAAAAAGAGAATTTCAAAATTGGAAATTATAAAAGCACTTACATTTAGCAAAGTAAAAAATATGTGTATAAATATTAATCTAAAGAAAACTTTTTTAAACCATTATTTATATTTACTTAAACTATAAACACTCAGCATATTGCAGTACTGACAATAACACCATCTGTTGAGGAATAAGAGAAGTATTTTTGCCATCAGCGGATATTTTATCGCCAAAATTTTTTTTTTAATTTCTTCAACAAATATGGAGAAATTTGAGAATATATGGGTAAACAGGAGATAGTCGAAAAATGCATATCTGGGCTACCTTATTTCATTTTCTGCTTATAATTTAAAATTGCTTGCAATAATTTAATTGCATTTTATTTTTTCCTTCTTTTGATTACAAATAAATATAAAAAAAAGCACAATATTCTCTTCCTTCTTAAAGCAAACGGAAAAAAAAACATATTATTAAAAAAGAAAATTACTAAAAACTATTTTATACTAAAAACTGGTATGCGCATCAATATGGTGAATAATGAGGACTTACGATAAATGGATTAATTTAATACAAAATGACTCAATTCTTACTCATTGGAGGTATATCTCTGTATGGTGGAATAGGCCGACCATATCGCCTCTCATGGTGTGGGGGTGGGCCATAATCTGGATCAAAAGGAGGCCCATAATAATCATCCACATAATGTGGAGGAATAGGTCGTCCATTCGGGTGATGACGACTGGGAGGAAGATCATATGGTGGTTCACCCATATCATCAGGAGGATAATCTCTTGGGTGCATACCCATTGGGAGAGGATCCATTTCTAAAAAACAAAAACCAGTTTTTTAAAAATAGGTTAACTAGTTTACAACAAGAATAAAGAGAAACAAGCATTAAAACAGAACACTTAGTTAAGAGTAAAGCTAGAAGTCATTGCGGCTGGCCTAGCCTTGAAATAATGAGGGGCCTTGGTCCCAAATCCTCCTTCTGATCAAGTACGGTAAAGGGCATAACTCAAAAATAGTTAAGCATATCAGTGGTGCAATTTAAGTATAATTATGAAGTTGCTCCTTTAATTAATTTAAACTTAAGAAAAAGGGATGTTGTGAGATAAAAAAATAAGTAATAAATATAAAATAACTAGCTTTTTATAAATCCTTTTTTTTAAGTAAAACTAGACTTACAGAAGAAATGGACATTTCTGTACTTAAATTTGTTTCTTTATTCTCATTTGAATTAGAGTATTAATAAAATGTTTGTTTTTTTTATCTTTTTAATAAAATTTTTTAAGGATTGAAGCTTTTATTACAATATTAACAGATAAAAGCAAATTTTTTATATGATAAGTCTTTTGGGTTAATCAATAGTGGCAGATTAAAAATATGTAAAGAAAAACTAATTTTCTCAGTAACTGCGATAACTGTATGAAAAGTAAACAACAACCAATGATATGAACTGACAGCATGCCTAAAAAGTGGTGCCACTGAGCTTCAAAGAAGATTAAAGGGCAGTTTATACGGTAATTAATGAAGAATATAAATTTGAGGTTGTTGACAATTTCATTTACTTGGGTTCTTTAATCAATAACAGGAACAATATTACAATCAAAATACAAAAGAGAATTACAATAGCCAATAGATGTTTTAATGGAATTCGAAAATACATAAAATCTAGTTATAATTGCAAAAAAAAACTTTGAGAAATAAGAAATAGCTGATCAAACTTAAATAATGCTAAATTAAATGAACTAGTTTAATACAGCTGAAACATCATCCTTAAACAAGGTGCGCGGCCAAGTCTTTCGACAAAAATTAAGCACCTTTTAAGTTCTTTTTAAGCACTCTAAATATATTTTAAGCACTATATACATTTAAAAAAGGCAAAATAATTCTCAAAGACTTTACATGATCATGATAAAATAAATAGTTTCTAACAAAGAACTCTTTTTCTTTTGTACATTCCATTATAAAATGTTCGAGAGATTTTTAAGTTCGATATTAGAGGGTGGAAAATAAAGCCTGAAATTTTGAATATCTTGCAAAATGCAGCAGAGTTGCACATGAGAGTGCAAGAATCTCAGTGAACCCAGCTCAGTAGACACACATGCGGACTCCCAAGCATTTCATCAAACATGTAACATGATTGGTGCTATCATATGTTACGGACTGAGGGTACACCGAAATGGATTGTGGCTGAATGAATTGTGAAAAAGTTGAATAGAAAAATGTTAAAACCTCGCATTTGCATAATAAGCAGCAAAAATCGATAAGGTAAAGAAAAAATTTTAGTTTTCAAAAAGGGAAAATTAAGCACTTTTTAAAAACACCCCATGGAAAAAGCACCTGTAAGGGCATTTAAAATATGAAAATCGAAAATAAACACCCTTTAAACACATTTTAAAAACGCTACACACCATGTTAAATATCTCATCGACTGCACTTTGAGTAGTTACCATTTTTTAAAAGACGAAAAGAAAATATAAACAAAATTCCCTGTATCGTCACAGTTTCTAAAGAAAAACTTGAAATTCCCTGTTATTTTAGGTGATTTTTAAATTTCCTGTATTTTCCAGGTTTTCTTTGTTCTCCCTGGGGAGTGGCAACCCAGTCCAATTGAAACAATTTGTGAAAGGGAGGAGGTCTTTCCGAAATCAGTGAATGAAAATTACAGTTCACTAAGTCAAACAAACAAACTCACCAGGGCCTAACATATCTGGATTTCGCATATCCAGGTTCCGCATGTCAGGATTCCTGATGTCCGGATTTCTCAAGTCCATGTTCCTCAATTCAGGATTTCGGAGTTCTTGATTCCTCATGTCAAGGCCCCTGAAGTCTGCTGGTCTGTCATCTGGATTCATGGGCTCAGAATCGTGTCTCGAATCACTACCCTGAGAATCAGACATTTGAGCTGCTTCCAATGGAGGAGCAGCACTCAGCTCTTGGGATGGTTTGGCTGCTTCCTCTGACAACTTAAAAAAAGTACATTTCCATAAGACAACTGTTTTCTGAACATAACCAAACATTTTTAGGGATGAAAGAATAAAGACAAGTAGAGTTTTTGTTTCACAGGGTTTCCACTCAAATAGAGAAAAAATTACCTGTGTTTTCCCTGTACAATTTATACACAATACATTAAGAAGAAAAACACAATCACTGTGCTCTTATATGAGCTGTATTGGCCCAAGTACACTAATTGCTGAAAAACTTAGAGTAAAAAGGAATAGCTGTACATATTTAAAACAAATAATGCTATAGTAAATTAAATAGTTTAAAATAGCTGAAATATCATCTTTGAATATCTCATAGATTGTACTTTAGGTGGTTACCATTTAATAAAGGACAAAAATAAGTAACAAAATTCCCTGTTTTTTCCTCATTATTTTAGGTTACTTTTTAAATTCCCTGTATTTCCCAAGTTTTTCCCCTGGAGTGGCAACCCTGGATAAGAAATGAGATTTTTGAACATAACCAAACACTTTTAGGGATGAAAGAATAAAGACGAGTACAGTTTTTGTTTCAATTTTGGGGACAATTCCAAACTAACAAACAAAATTCATATAATTTTAAATTTAAAACAAATGTGGCTACTTTTAGTATGTGTCCCTAGAAACCATACATACGTACAGCAAACTTCAGATTATCTGGCTTGCAACTATCCAACCTTCGTATTATCCGGAATAAAGAAATAAAAAATTAGAAATAATGAAACTGGTCATTAATAGAACTTGTTGTGGGAGGTGGATGAAGAAAGAACAAGAAGTGTTAAAAGCTATTGTTTGTAATTTTTAACTCTTTCTAGTTCAGAACCTTTCTAGTTGTGTAGTTTTTAATTAATTAAAATTAATAATTAATTAAATAAAAATAATTCTGTTAATTAATTAAAATTATTAATTAATTTTATTTCATTCTTTTTTTTAATTAATTAATTCAATACTTTTGCCTTAAACACTTATTTTAAAATCTGTAACAAGTGGTTTTCATATTGTGGGGGAGGGATTGGGAAAGGGAAATTCTTTCTTTCTGGCTATTTCCTTATCTAGTCTACCCTTTCCCTATATTAGACCAGATACTCAACAGTGAACTGTATTAATAGTTAATAAAATAAATGCTTCAAATTATTGTTATAAAGAAAATTATCTTATTACAATACATTAATTAATAAATATTTTTGTGATTGCATAATTTATAGTTAAAGTTATGCATTTTATTAAAAAAAAATTCAGAAGTGTTCAGATATATATATATATATATATATATATATATATATATATATATATATATATATATATATATATATATATATATATATATATATATATATATATAAGGGCAGCAGTCGGCTGAGCAGGACAAACAGGCAAAGGATTTAAAAACATCAAATTAATTTTATTTAACCATCATAATCAGAGAATCCAAGTGAGACAAAATCGATGTGCTCCTCAATAAAATTTAGGGAAAATCTTGCAAAATAAGTGCGCTACATGTTTCGTTTTAGAGAATAAGGGAAATCTTAAAAATTATTATTGGTCTATTAAATATGTCGAAGGAAAAAGCTTTTCTTGCGTTTCAAATAAAGAGAAAAATCAAAAAAGTTAATGCATAACTTGAAGCCAAAATTAGATTAAAAGACAGGACAATTATATTAAAGTGTAAGAAAGAGCATTTAGTTTTGAATAATAAATGCAGAAAAATTTTAGGATAAAAATAGATAAAGGAATAACATGAAAAGATTAGTTGAAGCTTTTTATGTTACACACAGATATATATATTAAGTTGTTAAAATATATTTGGGATTGAGATTATTCAGTAAGACGATATTAATTTAGTTTATTACTTAAAATTAATTTGACTTTAGAAATCTTTTTTTTTTTTGTGGGAATGTGGGTGAAATTTTCAAAATCTTAACCTTACAGTACAGTATTGGCCATAAATTGAACTTCTGCGCTTAAAAATAACCGAATTTATGTGTTATGTGCTTATAATTACAAATAAACTCAATAAGAAATTATAAAATGAACGAACACACGAGAGAGAATGGCTTCTTAGTGTTGATATCTCTTCTTGACCTCTTGCAAACCTTAATTTTTCAACACATTTATATTATGTTTTTTTTTATGTTTTCAAAAGATATCAGCAGGTGGCAGGACAAACCATAATTAAAAAAACAGCTGCCAACAGTCTTATAAAAAGTTAAAATAAAATGCAGAATGACATACCACAGGGGGAGGATGATGCAGCCGGGGGTCTTGAGGTGGTACTTGTTGTTGCTCGAACGTAGAGGGCTGCAGGTAGGGAGTGGCCGCAACTGGCTGAGCAGGCATCAATTGAGGGGACTGGAATGCATATGGAACAGGCATCTTCAAAATGAGAAAAATAAGTAACACTTTGAAAGGAACAAAATAATAAAGACTTATCGCAAAATGAAGTTTAGAGAGTGATTTTTAAAGAAATTTTCTCTTCTACTAAGACTACTACTCTAGATATCTGAAAAACATAAAATAATTGTAATAAGCATGCAAACAATTATTCCATGAGCAAAAGTGTAGCAGAATCAAACTAATGAATATTCTAACTACAAATAAATATAAGAATAATAGAAAAATAATAAACCATGCTGATTTCGTGATATATAAAAATGACTTGTTGGAAATATTGCGTACATTATCATTAAAAACAATTTAAATCTGAAAAGCATTGCTAGATAGTTTTTTTTTTTTAGAATCAACTGAAGACAAAATTTGCATCTAATTTTGAAAATTAATTAAAACAAATAGCATTGTTTAATTTTTTTTAATTGATCTTTCAAACAAGTCATTTTTGAGACACCTACTAAAATGAGGAAATGATTTTAAAACTGTTCTACAAGCAAAAACATACACAAACAAAAAAAAAAAACTTCTTCTATAATCTAAAAAATACCTGTTGCATTTGCCCAGATAGATGAGCAACAAAATCTTGGTGCTGTTTTTGAAGTAAAGAATACTGAGTCTGAATTGCAGTAGTGATAGGAGTAATTAAAGGTGCAAATTCTGCAATCAAACCAGCCTGCAAAACCATTTAAAAAAAAAATCAGAACAAGGGTAGCCAATACTTAAAAATCATTAAGAAATATTTTTTAAAAAAAAAATACCTGGTAGGCAGCAAGAGAAGCAGCAGGATTTTGTAATTGCTAAAATAAAATATTTTTAAAAAATGTAACTCATGTACAATTTTCTTGCTCATGTTTATAATGTAAAAATGAAACTTACATCGAGAATTTGCTGGGGAAAATACTTGTTTGTTTCCCATAACTTATGTAGCTACAGGAAAAATAAAAACACTTTTAATGTCAAAGAAAAAATTATTCAAAAAAAAAAAGAGGGAAAAAATTATTTTTTTTTTTTTTTTTTTTTTTTTGCACACTGTCTGTTATTGTTATAGTTTGTCTAAAGTAAAAACTGCCCTAGCCATTTGTCTGGACTTGTGGCAGTGACTATGGTAATGGGATATAACTATTTCAAGCAGGGATGTTGGGTCACTGTTAAGCACAGGTTTTGGCTCAGGTTGGCAAGAGAAAGGTAATATTTTTCTCCAGTCTATTGTGTTAGTCCTAGAGTGAAGAGAGGCTAACTTTTTCAAAATGCACTATTCTTGTTTCCATAGCAATAGACAACCTCAGCTTTGAGGTGGGGGGAGTTTTCACCATAGACAAACTATAGTTAACCTCACCTTAATCATAATATTGCTTACGAATCAGTTTCAATATTTTATTGCTTCAGATTTAAAAAAATTTCACCATGAAATTTAAGAAAACAAATTCCTTAAAAAACTAAAACTTGAACATGAGTTCTTATATGTGAAAATGAAAAGGAAACTAGTGTAGGCAGAGACACCAACTTTTCAAATTAGAATTAGTACAGTAGTGTTGTTGTTTTTTGTGTATCATCTGATTTACATCTTTATTTCAATGCTTGAATTTTTGAGGCATTGCATTTTTGTGTTTAGTTTTTCCTTAAGGGGCCTTGGGACACAGTCAGCTTTCGGTTTAACAACTGACAACAGACAGGCTTCAATGTGTTAGCAAACAGTGCGCCCTCTGATAAAGTGCTGTTTTTGCTAACATACATATACTTAAAATTTTGTTTGCTTATTTTTAGTTTCTAACTTTTTAAATAACACACATTTGTTTTTAGCTGCTTTTAGCGCTTTTCCATTTTGACTTATTATTTTAAAGTTTAACCTTAAAATTTGTTTAAATCGATTTCATACTTTGATTGGATAATCAGTAATATAATAACAAAGCACAATTTAAAGATGGAATTTTAAGATGAATATATTACTTAATTCTATGTTGATATAAAAATATTAACAAATTTTGCATAAAAAGAGTGAAAATGTAAGTGGGTAAAGGTGCCAAACTAAAATATTTGAAATTTTATACTTCATTATATATTGATTACTTGGTATCATTGTTCCAGGTTTTGGTTAAATTATAAGCAAGTCCTCTTTGTCTTGTTAAAACTAGCTTGGTAAAAAAGAGAAAGATGAGATTAAGTTCTTGGCTCTTATTACTTCCTTTTCTTGTTTCATATTTTATTCTTTATTACCTTACAATTACTTAAGAAAAAAAAAAATTCAACTAATTTATTAGATTGGTTGCAAACAACAAAATTCTATAACTCTTGATAGTTAGGGAAAAAACGTAAAATGTAACAGTAATATTTATGAATAAATCTTAATCGTTGGCACCTCTGGGCATGTGTGCAGAGTAAGATAATAAACAAATAGCTAGAAATAAAAAGTAATTTTTAAAAAAAGTTATTAACCTTTAACAGCTTTTGCTGTTTTTCTGCCTCTACTCCTATACTGGTTGAGCAAAATATTGGAACAACAGCTTTATCCAATACTTTTTTTAAGTCATCAGCATTTTTTCTAATACTAAAAAGAAACAAAAAAAATAAATTATAGCAAATACTGAGAATACAATTACTAAAAAGTAATATTAGAAATACACAATAACATTAATGGGATAAATTTGAATATACATTGAAATTTCTTTGAAGCCCACCCCTCCCCCCTTATTGGAGGTATTTCAATAAAAATTATCCTTCTCTAACATATGCATTGACATTATGTAAAGTTAATACAAAAGATTAGTCTCAAATACATATTTCTACGAAAAATTTATAATTTACAGTTCTGTCGCAAAAAAAAAAAATAGAATTATTAATTGCTAACTTTCTGTGCATATTTATAAATATGAATGCTTCGCCTAACCTCAACAAAGAAACAATTAAAATATATATTTATTTCAAGTTTACATTTTTTTTACGATTTCTTAGTTAGAGCCGTGATGGCTCGGGGGTAGAGCGTTCACTTTCTGATGAGGTGTACCGGGTTCAAATCCCAGAAATGACTGATTGATACGAATTCCGCATCCAGCTTGTCAGGACCACAGTGCTGATATAAAATATCCTCAGTGGTAGATGGATCATAGGTTAGAGTCCCCTTACTGTCAGGCTAACCATGGGAGGTTTTTCTCTCCATGTAATAGAAATGAGGTTTAGTTCCATCAAAAATTCCTTCTCGAAGACAAATTTCTCCCAATACTTCATCCACGAGTTCCCTCTACTTCTGGATTGGGTTCAAAACAAAGGTAACAGAGTTGAGCAATAGTAGTCATAAACCCAAAAATTGAGTGGTGTGTTCAAGGACGGTTATAAAATAAAATTAAAAAGTAAATACACATTAAAATAAAAGGAAATTACCAGTGATGTAGAACATCATTTACTAAATACACCAAGTGAAGTTTAGCTTCAAATGTAGCTCCAGGTTCTGTGATTCTAAACACAAAAGCATGTGAACATTAAATCAATCACTATAACATGAATAGTCAATCATAGATATAAGCACATTAGAGCAAACCACTCACTCAGTTGGGTAATTAATATAACATAACACTGAACGTTTCTTAAATAATAAAAAAAAAAACATATTTATAAAAAAATTCTATAACACGGAGACAGTGAATGTAACAATAGCTACTGACTTTTAGAACAATCTAGTTTCTTATACCTGTAAGACATAATTCATCAAAATAATTTGTAAACAATAATTTGTAATATGATAATTTGTTTCACAATAGTTCAAATAATTCTTTAAAAAAAACTATCTCAGAGTACGTAGCCAGATTTTTCATCAAAAAATAAGCAACTTTTAAATACTTTTTAAGCACTCACAAAATATATTTAAACATTTTCCAAAACGAAATCATAATTAGGATCTGTGCAGTAATAGTAATCATTCTATCATTTAATTTATAAATATAAAATCAATAAAATTCAAAAACATTTTCAAAAACTTTAAATAATTATGATAAAATAACAAGTTTCTGATAGATTTTACAGAGAAAACTGTGAAAATCCTGCATTTTTTTAAATTTAGAACAACAATTGATGTGGCAAAGAAAAACCCTGTTTTTAAAAGATAGAAAATTAAGTACTTTTTACAAACCTCGAATAAAAAAAGCAGCTTTAAGGGCTTTTAAAAAATATGTAAATAAAAAATAAGCACCTTTTAGCACTTTTTATAACGCTACGAACCCTGTCTCTATAACAGAAAAGAATAAAATCTTACTAAACGATATTATTCGAATTACGGATTTTCAAAATCTTAAGAACCATTATATTTGGATTTGGTTTAATTGTTCAGCCTGAATTTCCTCAATCAGATTCTCAAGTTTCCAATACATATTTTATACAAATTTTCCTTTCAATGAAAATTACAGTTGGCAAAATGCCAGAAAATACTTTCCATTCCTTATAAAAATTAGTTACTAATTTTTATGAGTAAAATTAATCATTAGTTACTTAATACAAATTGTTTGTTAAAAACAAAGGAGTGAATATTTCCATGTCATATTCCTGTTCTATATTAAAACTGATAGAATAGTCCTTAAATATGGACACTGTAAAACTGGTTTCAATGATATGGAACACAAAGCTAGTAGAGCATATTCTACTAGCTTAGTGCTAAGCAATTCGTTCTTAGTTAATATCACTGCAGAATGTAACAAATAGTTAAAAGTTAAATAGCACTAATAGTAAATAGTTTAAAGTTTTAGATATTAGGAAAATTATTATTTTTTTATTTAAATATATTGTTATGCCTTCAAACTCAAATTGTGTTTCAAATTGTACCCAAATCTATTGTTCTATCAAAAAACTCCTTAACCATATTACATACATTCTTTTAAATTTTTGTTTAATTATATAATGGATAAATCCCTTATTTCATTTATTAATGTAGGATTGGCAAACAACAACAACAAAAAAATTTAATTATTACTAAGTTAGATAATTAAATTAGATACATGTTTGGTTGTACTGCTACTGAGTGAGATAATTCATATGCATTTAGTAATATATCATAAGATTTATGCATTCAGATTTATATGAATTTAGTTAAACTAAATATAAGAATGATTGCAAGTTGCAAATTTATTTCTTGCATAAATGTGGAAAATCTTTTTAAAGAAAAGCAATGTAATCACCTTTTAAGTATATAAAGGATGATAACTTCGCATCTTTGTGGAGTAGTTGCATTGGCAAAAATCCAACCTTTCCCACCCTAAAAAAAAATTAAAACATAAGTCTGTTTAAAAAAATCTAATGAAACAATTTCTTATCTACAGCATTAGCATTTTTTTTATTAGACAAATTTTGACAGTTTTAGTCACATAATAGTTGATACTATGTAATAAAGTAAGACATAAGTATATGTAAAGAACGAAAACATTGAGAAAGTGGTAAAGGGATTTTGATGGTACTTAAAAAAAAAAACTACTAATTCCCCCTTCCACAAATTTTTACAAGAAACATGCGTTTTTATGGGCGATGAATTAACAGTATAGTAGTAAATTATCAATTGATGTAAAATCACGAATTTTGATATGATGCATGCAAAAAATATTAATAATGACAATAACGACAAGGTTTGTTTTACCGGTAAAATCCATAAGAAAAACATGGTAAATATTATTAACTGATGAGTAATTATTTGCAGATATAGTGATTTGTTTTAAGCTTTAATTTTATTTTTGAAATCAAAAATACAAATACAAAAATATTGCTGATAATCTTTTTTAAGACATCTTTAAACTTGTTTATTATAAAAATTAAAAAGGAAACACCTCAAGTCTTTTTCTGTAACTTGATTACAGTCCTAAGTGTGCAGCAACTTGTTCATTTTTTGTCAGTATCATTGTATGAAATTCAACTTCAATTTAAACAATATAAAGTTGTTATGGCAGAGTGTTAGTGCTTCGTGTTTTTATGCCACAGGTTGTGGGTTCTATCCTCGGGCCTGGTAAGGTTGACTCAGCCTTTCATCCCTTTAGTGAGTCAATAAAAAGAGTACCAAGCATGTTAGGGGACTAAACACTGAGATTTCCCTGTTTGGCTCCAGATCCCTCTATGGGCTGCTGCACCACTGAGTTCAGTTAACAGGTATGTTAGACTATGGTACATTTATACAATAATCTTAGGCTGACTGTGTTGAGGTTTCAGATAAATTTGGATATATGAAGATTGTGCTACAAATTCTCGCTGTGAACTCTGCTACCTGGATCATAATTATAGTATAATTTATACGCATATAATTTATATGTAGCATTAACAATGTATAAAATCAAATTTAATAAATTTTAGTGCTGCAAATTCCCTCCGTGAAATTTGCTACCAGGTTATAATTATAGCATTAACAATGTATAAAATCAAATTTAATAGATTTTAGTGCTTCAAATTCCCTCCGTGAAATCTGCTACCTGGATCAAATTATTTTAAATTATTTAAACACAATCAATATAAAAAATAATAAACTCCTTATCTGACAAAATATAACACTAATTAATCACAAACTATGATTTTCAGTATAAAACTACTAATATTTTTCATAAGACTATGAATTTATTAGGAGGAAAGGAGTAATTATAAAACAGAATTGATAACAATAAGAAACAATAAAAAGTTAACAAAATTTGGTATCACTGAATACCTAAATCTTCAAGACAGTTCAGAAAAAAAATTCCTTAAATTTAGTTAATCAAAGTTCAAAAAAATTTAAAAAAGAAAAAAAACCACCTTGTTAAACAAAATATAATACTAATCACTCACAGATATTGAATCCTTAGTACAACTGTCTATAATAGGCTGTAGAATACCGTCCAATTCTTTAAGTTCTAGCTCTGTTTCTGCAGAAAGTTTGTTAAGTTTCTCGTCTTGTGCTTTACGTATCACTTCATCCACTTGTACCTATAATATAAACATAATGTTAGTTTATTAGCATTAATATACATTAACATCATAATGTTAGTTCATCAGCATTATTATACACTAACATAACAATGTTAGTTTATTAGGTACTGTAGCATTAACTAGGATTTGCATGCAATTTTTAAATTCTCTAACTTTCAGTTTTTGCCAGAAAATATGATGCAAACAAAATTCTGCAATCACAGAATTTTTCATATAAAAAAGATATTTATTTGGTGCATAAATTAAGAAAACAATTTGAAGCAAGACATGGTCAACCAGTTTTATAAATTTTAAATTCAAACTTATGTTGTGATTTGATTTGACCTAAAAAAAATATTTTAACAGCGTTGCAGAGAAATGTTTGTCACTTAACCAGAAAAAATTTCACAAATAAAAATATTATTTAGTTTTATAATAGTTTTTTTTTTTTTTTTTTAACATAACATAAACATTATTTTAAATTACCTAAGTGCTTTCCAAAAGATTGCCACAAAAATGGCTTGAATACAATTTACTTTCTATTGCTAATACAATGAACGCTAAAATAGGTTTTTTAAAAACTAATAAAACAAAATTTATTTTTGAAAAAAAAAAAAAACATTTTGCAATACATAGCTTATACAAAATGCCAAATATATATAAAAATCTCAATTTTGTAATTTTTGTTGCTTACTTTGACTATTCTTTTGTATAGCAGTATAGTCTATATCATTATAATATTTATTAATTAAAAAATATTTATTATAATTGGTCTAGAGTGAGTAGGCTATACTCACTCTAGACCTATTATAATAAATATTTGTTTTTTTAAGTAAACACTTGTTTCAAAATATTTTTAGACTTTGGGAATATAAAAAACACAATGTTTCCTGATTACGTTCTGACTTCATTTACTTAAAATTAGTCAATTCTAGACTATCCTAGACCAGGAAACCAAAAATTAAAAATTTTTAGTCAATCCAGTATTTTGAAGTGCAAATGGAAATAATAACTAAGGAAAAATAGTTGTCATTCCCCTGAAATGTGAGATTTTGTCATTCTTATTTTTCAGTTTTTCAACTTTACACAAGGGCTGTAGTATACATTTTTTTACAAAACTAAGAGATATATATTTGTGGAACTATAAATTTTCATAAGATATCTATATTTATTTTGAAGATAAACTGCCTTTATCAGCCTTTGTCATAAATCATGTATCAATTTGACAAATACAGTTTTAGAAAGTTGTTTTAAAGTTCATAATGGGAAACCAATAGTAACCTAAAAAAATTAAATAAATCATTTTAAGCCTTTTTGGACCGTGAATGGTAATATTTTAGCACTTATTTTTAGACTGAACAAATGCAGTTAGTACATAGCTCTATTAAATGCATGTTTTTTTGTTTTTTAGAAAATGACAAATGAATACAAGAAAAAAAAATTAGAAGAAAATTTTTCTTTCTGCAGTTGCTGTTAACATAGGGCAGCAAGACATAAGATTAGACATAGATAGACAAGTCATTAGATTAGACTCTTAGACAAAAAAAAATTCCATTAGAATATAATCTGAAAAATTCTGAGTTCAAAAATGTGAGATGTATAAATTTTTTACTTAAACCAATAAAGATGTCGAAATCAAAGGTTTTAAATTTCAGAAAAAAGAAACATTTTTATTTAAATCAAAAATTCACATGGATTCGAGGTCATCTTTTAAATAGTTGTTCAACAAATTTCCCCATTTTCAAATTACTTATTTTTTAATATATTTTGACACAAGAATTTCAAAATGTACTGAGTAATCATTTTTAGATCAACAAGATTCTAAACAATTCAATCAGAAATTCGCTGATTCAAATTTCTAATCATGCATTTGAGCAGGTAATAAATAATTCTTTGATTTGAATCCCTCATTGATGGTCATGTTGACTATCTTTCTGACAATAATTGCTAAAGATTTTTTTAGCATTCCAAATCTTCTAACAGTGTTATAACATGTGCACTTGAATGATCACTTTTTGACACCTAGGAATCTTAAAATCTTTATCCATCTAATTACTTGTGTGCAAAATGACATTTCATCAATAAAATAAATCAAAACAATATCAATAAAGCACCAAAGTACAGTTATGCTTTAGGTTACTTTGCTTAATTCTACATATCACAAAGAATAATCTGTCCATTGAATATTTTTTTTTTTTATTTCCAATGGCCAGAGTTACAGAAAGACCTCAACAAAACAAAAGGGGAATAACAAATGAGAACATTAAAAAAAAGAAAAACATAATAGGTGTGGCATCTTTTGAATGTTTAATAAACTAAAAGTTAAATAAAAAAAAACATTTCAATTACAGTATATAGTTAAATAACAGCACAACCAAATTTATTACCTGCTGCTGTTGTAGTAACAGTTGATGCTGAGCAGCGAGGTTCTGTTCACTTTGTCTAATCTGTTCTTGTGACGTATCCTGAATTTGTTGAAGGTGTTGTTGCCAAGGGGCTGTTTGTATGGACTGTCTGTTAATAGCTTGTTGTACTATGGCTTGCTGTTCTAAGCTTCTTTGCTTTTGCTTCAGAACTAGAAAAAAAACAATCATACAGCAAAACATGAATTGCTTATGTTGTAACATGACATAATTATTTTTAAAAAAATTTAATAATAAGAGTTTCAAGACTGAATAACAAAGAAAAGTTAGTTACTGGGATAGAAATTAAGAAAATTTACCTATTGGTTAAAAGAATTTAAAAAAACTGTAACTGAAATGTACTACTAGTCTGTACTCATTTTCATTAGTTTATTTACGCGTCTCTATGATATTTTTTCTTTAAATTAATAAAATTTAAATAATAAAAATATATATATATATATATATATTTAATTAGGACTAAGTATTTTGTAAAAGGTCCTTTTCATGAAGTCGTAAAAAGTCTACTTATAATTCTGTAAATCTGAAATTAATATTAAATCAGGGTTTTCAGCCAACAAACAGTTTTTAACAATTTAAAGATCCTAATTTTCATAATCATTAAAATTAAAATAAAAAATAATAAATTAAAAATAAACACTTCTCATAGAAATTGTAGCAATGAAACCATAAGAAAATTCAAAATGGTATCAAGTAATTAAAACACACAGATAATTCAAAGTATCAAAATGTACATAGCAATTGCTACAGCATTAGATTTCAATAAGGGATTCAAATAATTGAAATGAAGTGACACATTAAAAATTAATTAGGTTCAGCATGAAAACATAAAAAAATTTAAGTTAATGATGGTTTAATATTGATAACAAATATATTACTTGTAAATTTAAAACTAATATCAGAAAATATTGTATCTGATATTTAAAAATTTTAGCTTTGTTTTTGAAAGAGTTGAAACTTTATATACATCAATTAAATTAGATAAGTTCATTAGCATTAAAATTTAAGTTAGAAAACTTAAAAACAAAAAAATATATATGAACAATATATATCTATTGCAAGTAGATAATAAATAATAATATAACTTTTAAAAAGAAAAATATTGTTAAAGTTCAATTTTCGAGATAAAATATTTAATGTAGAATCTGTATTCAAGTCAAATATTTTGTAAATAGTCTATTTTTAGAATTAAAAAAATTATGAAAAGTCAGTTTTTAAAAACAAATGCATTTGAGAAAGATCCATTAACAGACCCAAATCTTACATAAAATAACTCTTGATAAGTATTTATTTATCTTGAATATTTTTGACAAACAGTAAAATAGCTTTCAATGTTTTAATTTTTAAAAAAATCAGTATTTTAAGTTTTAACACAATAATTAAAATTCAAACAACAAATTCAACTAAATGTGATACAAAAAATTTAAATGCATGCAAAATTCAAATAAATATTTACATAGAATATCCACATAAATTGGTTAAAATTTCTGAAAGGTTTAGATTAAAAATAAATAAATAATTACAAATAAAAACATTCCAATAAATAAGCAAGCCAAAAAATTTCAATTATCTCATGCCCTAAAAATATTCAAATAAATTTTACAAACTTAGGCCAAGGTTAATTACTACATCCATGTTTGTTCATTAGTTTCAAAAATATTCTTCCAACAGGATAAATAATGCTAAGTCATATTTTTCATCCAAGTAACAGTTATTTTTAAGAGTGGTCATATGATTAGCATTACATAAAATAAATAAAACAGCTGTGTTGACACAGCTTTTAAACAGCAAATAAACAATAAAATTAAATGATAATAAAGTATAGGATGAAGAAATAATATAAAATTTCACTCACTGGCTTGTTCAGTAGTTACTCGATATTGATAGTAATGGAAGTAGGTGCCTCCAAACAGGAAGGAGAACTTTGGATTGTCTTTTTGCTTCTGTTTTGTCATGTGCTCAAATTCAGGTCCATTACGAGCTACAAACTGTGCTAGTTTATCAATTATGTTCTTCAGTTCCTGATCTAAAATCAAATTAAATAGTTTTAATTAAAGTAAAATAAATAAATAAAATCATCATATTACTTTAACAGCATCAAAGCGTCTGAATAATAAAACTACCAAAAAGCTATACAACCACCTATTCTAAATTATTAAACCACCAATTCTACCTACAATCTAGTTTAAAAAAATTTACATGATCAAAAACATATTTAAGCCAATTTCGAAGTAATGTATGTGACAATCACTCTATTATATAATAATCTGATATGTATAAATGTAGCACAAAGACAAAAATTTATATTGTAAAACAATTGAAAAGAACATCCAGCAAATAGTTATATAAAAATATTTATGTTTTAAATTTTAAAATATTTTTACATTTAGTTAGTCATATATGTGACAAAAAACAAAGTGTGGTTAGACAACACTTAACATATTTCAGAAAAAGTACCAAAAATGGAAGAAAAAAAATGTACTGTTTAATTTTGTTCTTCATATTATTATAAAAGTCAGAAAATGGGTTTTTTTATTAGAAAAATAAAATGTTAAATGCATTGTATGTATAATTTTTACATATACAGAAAAAAGCATGGTATATTCTAAAACATGGCACTGCACACAAGCCCATACTGCACTCTTTGCAATAAACTCGTGCCTCACGTCTCACCCTCTTCTCTTTTTCATCAGTTTAACGACAGCATATAAAGCATTGTCTGGTTGGAGCAGATTTTTTTCCAGTTGGCATATTACCCCCCACATTTACCCTCCCTTGACTGAAGTTGTAATGGGTGAAAAATTAGGACCACTAATGCCATCTATTAGGAAAATAGCTAATGAAGTATCCTAAAGTAAAAACGAACACAGCTCGGGCTTTACAAAATAGAAACGTTAATTTTTCTTCCGCCCGAAGGCAGTTTAGACATCACAAATACGCATGTAGTAGTTACCTGAACTGAATTCAAGCGACACTGGCAAGAGGTTCGTTTAAAAACTTTCTACGTTAGAAAAAAGATTGACAAAACCAAATTAATAACTGTTTTCCTTTTTTTTTTTTTAGTTTTAATCCAAATAATATTTCACTGGTTATGTATACGACATGCAATAATGTATATCAGATTGTTCAATTTTGCATAACTACAAATGAAAATTTCATAATATTGAAACCATTCATTATTATGGTCAGTAACACCCATTATAATATCATATTGAATAATTCCTATATCATTTTGTTGATGAATGAAGTATAATTCAGATACTTGATCAGAAAACTACATATATATATATATATAAATATATATATATTTCACCGACAGCAGATATTTGCACAAAATGGAGCACAATTCCAAACACTTCTACAAGTACAAACATGCCAAGGGAACAACCAAATTGTTATTTCCTGCAGGTACTTTTTACTGTTCCAAATTTTCACAATATAAATTAATGTTGTAATCGGCTGGTAAACAAAGAAATGTAGACGTCAGAACTTAATTTCAAGAAGTTCTAAAATTAAAACAGACAGCTTAGATTTACCTTTCATATTACTCACAATAAGATTTTGTTATTCTTGTTATGTATTTTGATTATTTCTTCAGCTCCAAAGCACAGATTATATTTCTTACATGAATAGCTCATAGCGAAATCTACTTGCAATACAAAAGTATCACGCATCGCAAGTAGATTTGGTGCAAGTTATGTGGTGCGATGAATTTAAAACAGTAGCTAAGCATTTTTTAATTTCATGTCACATACCTGACCATAGAAAATTATAATTTCCAAATAATATTTTTTTAAATTTTTGAATGAAATCTCATAAAATAGTATGATTAGCATTTGCAAATAATATATAGGTCCTGAAAACCTTCATGTTATTATCACTGATAATGCCATTGCCCTAATAAAACTAAGACAGTCAAATCAGGAGAAATACTCACATTTATAAACATACAGATGTGTATTTCATATCCTAAATTCATTAGTTGGAATTTTACTGAAAACAAATTCAACGCTTGAATCAGAAAATAAATGCATTCACACTGTAAAAGAAATCAATAATTCACATGCATTGTGCGCTACATTTTATTCCATCCAAAATAAAATAAAAAGTTGTTGCCATTTTCTCGAAAATGTGTGTTAAAGAATTATGGAATCAAAACTGTAAGTTTGTTGAGAAAACTGTAAGTTGTTAAGTTTGTTCAGTTGACTATGCCAACTGAAATTGCCAAGGTCCCAAGTAAAACTACAAAGTTGTTGTGTTTGAAATAAAAGTTTAAAAAATAGCTACAAGTTACTTTCTGTATCATCCCCATACCATTCTTTGATTTCTTTTTCTTTAAAAAAAAATTTCATGCAATTGCTTGGTTGTCATCAAAGCTTGGTGGTCTTTAGGTGCTGATACAAATATATATCTTCATCAAAATAATTACGCAACCAATTCCTATTTTACTTCCAAGGATTCTTATAAGCAAGATCATGTAAAAAGCAAAATAAGTAAGTAATGATAAATAAAAATAAAAAAATATTTAAGAGTATCCATTAAAGTCTGACATTTCTGCATCGGATTTAGATTGCTGTGCCAACTGCAACCACTGTAATGCCAACGTGCAACTACCTGATTTAAGGATTGAGCTAAAAGTAATAAATTAAAATCATAGAGGAAAAGGCAACTAATTATAAAACTCAGAAAAGGAAACTAATTTCAGCATTTGATTTTAACCCTTTTATTCTAGCTTATTGTGTGCCACTGCCATACGTGACTATGCACAGAAACCAGGAATATTTTTGTAACTTAATATGTGGAAGAATAATCGCCAAGACTTGGTAACTCCTGGGCAGCGGCCTACAAGAAACAAAAACATCACAGAAAGGGAGAAGCTCAAAAGGTATAACTCATAGCCACGCTTGGGCAAGTATCTATATTTTTATTTTTAAAAAAATGCAATTTAATTTGGCACGTTGGCGATTGTAGTTGGCACGACAGATCACCACACGGAAAAGTCCACCAGAAAGCTCTTAAATAGTCTTATTAAACAATTTGCAAACTAGTATGAAAAATAGGATGTAAATATCTCTTTACTAAACGTTTGGTAAAAAAATAATAATTGACCAGCCAATCGTAAAAAAATTCATTTCATAAAGGTTTGAATTTTTAAAATATTTAAGCCAAATTTATAAGGAATCAGTTAAAAAACAAGTTGTAAGCTGTTAACAAAATTTACACAACATAGAAAAAATGTAAATAAACTTGAAAGATTAGATGCACAAAGTGCATTGAAAAATTCAAGTTGTCTACAATGGAAAGTGATAAAATCCATAAATACATTCTAGATACTTCAAGATATGCATAAAGCAATGTAAATAAATATTGCCTAAACTTTATATTTTCTAGAAAGATTCACTCAGCAACATTGACCACTTCAACAAGGCGAATCAAACAACGAAAAATATATTTTAAAAACTGCAGAAGTCTTGATTTAATACAAAATAAGGGCATTAAAAGTTTAAGGGAATAAGATGAACTGCAAGCATATATATGCAAATCGGATGAGACCTGTGCAAGTAAAATTTAAATATATGAAAATATGTTTAAATCTAAACTTCGTCGACTGAGAGAAAGTGCTAATTTATGGCTTACCTGGAGGAGGTTGAGGCAAATCCATTGTGGGACAATAAAATTTTTGTTACTTAAACTATAAATTGAAAACAATATTTATAAAAATGAAGCATATTTAAATTTATGAATACGAATTTTTTGCTAAGAATATAAACAAAACAATTTTGCAATCTCTAATACAACCGCTCCCTTCAGTTCCTTTCACTTATGTATACATTGGGGTTGCCATTTTTACGAAAATGAATGTAGAAGGAAAGGATTGTTTTTTATTCTAGAGTGCAAAACTCGAGTTTCGCCATCTGGGAAGAAAGCCGTTCCATGTCTTCACCCATATCCTTTGTTTTTCTTTGCTCAATCGTATAGGAATATAGTACAGTATTTTTCCCATCCATAATATTTTTCGCCTTAGTTTCCTACCTTTAAAAAATTTTTCAACTGTTTCGAAAACAGAACAAAAACTAACTTACTTCTCCTAAGACTATCCACTGGCTACTGGGAAAGCGTGAGAAGTATTGCCATAGGCAGGGGTAATTCAATCACCAATAATTTTTTTAAAAATAATTTTACACACATTTTGTTAAGTACTTTCTTATCAACAAACATATTATGTTTTCTAATAAGTGTTTTGATCTATTTACAAGTTATGCTCATTTCTCGTATTGGCAAGTAGCGTTAATTTGGCTGGGAGCAGAATTTGCCAATGCACATCTGACGCGTATTTCATGCATCGCACTTAAATTTCACAATAACTTTTTTTTTTTTAAATTGATAGTTTTTTTCCTGCTTGTGAATAAAGATAATTCTTTCAAATTTTAATTATATCAGAAAGTGTAGAAAGGGTGACAGCGAAATATTTTTTATGTATTTTATATTCAGAATATTAATTGCTATTGCTCTAACACTAAAAATATCTAGTGTCTAGTAATCACAAAGGAACCAATGGTAAAGCTCATTCATTTCGTAAAGTAGGTGAAATTGAGAGAATTAGCTAAGTCATTTACCAAGCAGAAACAAGGTTGAACGAGACCGTCAAAGTAATGTACGACCTTAATCTAAAAATAAATAGATCAGTCAGTTACTATCGCGACCACCACCAGAAAGACTTGAGTTGAAGGCATGTTTCGTAAATCAGTACGGCTGCGTGTGAAAGATTCTACAGATCGTAGGCCTTTCGAAAACAGAACAAAAACTAACTTACTTACTTCTAAGATTATCCACAGGCTACAGCGTATTGCCATAGGCAGGGCTAATTCGATCACCAATAATTTTTTTAAAAATAATTTTACACACAGCCTTTTGACTTATGAAACTGAAAGGTTTCGATATGCAGTATTATAAGCTCATATCGTACTTAATGCACATTTTCATTATCTTCGTTAATATAAAATTATAATTTGGTGGATAAGAGGTGTTATAATTTTAAAAGAATTAAAACAGCTTGTTATTTTTTAACCAATTGAATTTGAAACAAACAAAAAAAAATGTCTTCAAAGAAGAGAAGAAAAAAAAAAGCTTTGAAATATTTATGTTTTGCTTTAATTTAACACAAAATATTGAACTGTATTGTGAAATATGAACTCTGTTTTCATAACAGAAAATATTGAACTATTTATTGAAATTATTTTAAACAAACTGTTTTAGAAAGGGATCCCGAAATACTTTCCAATCTTCCATCTTATATTTTATACATAAAACGAAACTATGGTTTACCTTTACGGGATTGTAAGAAATAACAAGTAGTTTGGATCTGTCAATCAATCTTATATCTTTAACTCTCCTTTTATTCTATTTGTCTCATATAAAAAAACTTACTCAAGTTTTGGTTCAACAGTACAATATCACAGCTTGTATTATCTGGCTATATTTTCTTTGATTTGTATGAAATAGTGTTCTGCTGAATAAATTCATTTATGCCAAGGGTATTTACAGTAAATTTATTTACAGTAAGGTTAAGTCAATCAATAACATAACTTTTACTATCTGGTTGTTTTCTTTGCTTGATACAATAAATTTATTGTAAATTTATTTTGGTTAGGTTAATCTTTACCAATTGGGAAATATTTCTTAATGTTATGCATTTTATAATTTCTAAGAATGCGTCAAGCTATGAAATTTTTAAGTACATATTTAAAAATACAGTACTTGTTTGTACTCTTCATATATGACTTAGTTATTGTGATCTCAATTCTATTAAATGTATGTTTAACAGCTACTAGATTTATTATTTGATATCAATATAATTAAAAAAAATTCAAATGCAATTATGTAACTAAAAAGTTTATTTCAGTTTATGTGTTGTGAAAATTATTTAATCCGATATAATGCACTACTCATTTTCTAAATTTATTGTAAAGTCACTAAAT